>OX467110.1:12604597-13012034 GCA_950106695.1 Biston stratarius | reverse complement strand
ATTATCTGGCAACAAGAGGTCGTTAGCTACCGTCGGTCGATTTAGCGATTTTAATTTTGCTGACTATAAAAAGGGTTGCCCATTATTTATAGGGATATAATTAATGTTTGTATTGGATATGGAGTTCTTTTAAACTGATACTGTTAAGGGTATTTTACCACGTAATTAATTTAATCGACTGTATTTCTGTGAATGGCTTATAAATTATGATTATAAATGGCGATGATAGCTCAGTGGTTAGCGCGGTCGGTTCGCATGCCGAAGGGCGTGGGTTCAAACCCCAACAATGAGCTTGTGAGCTGCTGG
The DNA here is from genome assembly GCA_950106695.1 of Biston stratarius. Classification (NCBI taxonomy): domain Eukaryota; kingdom Metazoa; phylum Arthropoda; class Insecta; order Lepidoptera; family Geometridae; genus Biston; species Biston stratarius. The sequence goes on along the minus strand of OX467110.1, from coordinate 13,011,728 downwards.
TGAAGGAAAACATCGCGAGGAAACCATAGCGTGGTGGTAGGGTACTTTTTAGTACTCGGCTGGCTAGCTATCCAAGTTGAAAATCTGCCGCCAAGCATCTAACGGTGTGTTCCGGCAGCCTCTTGAGCCAGTTCCATTCCAGGGTAGGTGGGCTTTACTATCTTCGACCACACCGCCACTTAACATCAGGTGAGTTGTGGCCAAACACCTAGCCTGTTAGCCATAAAAAAAGAATGACAATGTTTTATTTCATATAAGATTAAATATATAGAGAGATGAATGTAAAATTAATGAGCAATAATAACGCACGCCTTTCGGCGTGCTAACCGACGGCGCTAACCACTGAGCTATCATCGCTACAAAACTAATTCTATTCTAAATTAGTTAAGAGATATTTAATCAGATGTATTTTTATTTTGACAAATACATTTGTAAATAATATTCATAAAATTAATGAATATGAATATACATATTTGAGACGGAACACTCACAAAAACCACAACTCTCAAACTCGCAAAAAAACTCAACAAAGGCAATAACTAACAAAAATCTCTGAACAGAATCTTAAAAACGGTTGTCACCTTTTTTCGCGAAACACGTAGATAACGCTAGAACGGGTATAGGATATCCGAAACGCACGCTTTCCTGAAATTTCAGCCGCAATTTTCAGCACAAAGAAGGCAGTAAATAACCTCCAGAAGGAATCTCTATACGTCGCTACATCAAAGCGATTTGAACACATGTGGAACACCGAAAATGAGGTACCTCGCGAAAGGTTCCATCTTGCCATGGATGTAATAAAATAAGATATGCATTAAGTATAAATTACTCTAATAGGAGTAAATCTATTTTTGACATTTGAGATATCGAAGCGATAAATTTTGCTAGTGGACATCCTTAGCAGGAGGTCGTGTAGGTTATATTCTGCCAAGCAGTAGTGTCTAAAACATACTATAACAAGCAAAATTACAGGGATATTGGAGACTAACCATCGAATGCCTCAAAGTAAGAACTGAAACAGCGTTGACTTGGATTTTGTTTTGTTAATCATAACTCTGTGTGCCGCTGCAATGGTCATGGACAGGCGTCGTTTTTACAATCAGAAGAGGTCTTCGTTCGTTTCATTACTTCCACATAAAATAAGCTTTTCACTAATCTCATCTTACAAATACTGTGAATACTAGTTTGTGTGTATGTGCAGCGGAGAAGATTTATATGATTATGACCATAATGATATCTATGCATGTTAGGGTATGTATTTTTTTTTAAATTATGAGTAGGCTTGTGTGTGACCGCCATCTTGCCTGATGTTAAGCGAAGATGCGGCCTATGGTGGAGCAAGCTCGCCTAGAAGAAACCGATTCACTCGCGACTTGAAAGCACCCAGATTATATCTATCAGGGAAATCCCATTCGGGCATCCAATATGCATGTATGTTTGTCACTTTATCACTCTAAAGTAAGTTCGTATCAGCCAAGTAGCCTACCTTAGTGTCAGAGTTAGTGAACCCCCGACGTTACTGACAGTTGTTGTTATAGAAATAAATAAGGTAAATATTCCGTATCGCGCCACCAGCGATTTTGAAGCTGATTTTTTTTATGACTTGTTTATGAGTTCTCAACACCATAACTAGTGTTGTTATGATGGCGCATAACCTTTTTTAGATTAAAAAAAAAATTTGTTTTTCTTAATAGCAAATTTTTTTTTAACGCTGACAGGATAGTTGTTTGACCACAGCTCACCTGATGTTAAGTGACGGTGTGGTCGATGATGGTAAAGCACACCTAGCCTGGAATACCTAGCACTCATAAAAAATGCCATTCACGGTCAACCATATAAAGAATGACCGGATTGTCCATCACTAAAAAAAAATCGAGAGTGATCCTTCTGTACGTACGTGTTACTTATTCAGTATGCTGTATGTATTGAAATATTGGGAGCATATCTATTCTTTTGTTATATCAAAGACTTTTCCTAAAATATGGTTGTTTTCTATAAGCATGGTTCCTTTCGAAGCCTGGGTATTTTTTCTGTACGTGTATTCGAATATTTGTATCGGAGTTCGGTAATAAATAAACATCGAAATCCATTGTGAAGGAAAATGTGACGGTTTCTTGTAATGTGTTTTTGTGGTTGTTCTGGTAAAAGGCTAGGGTAAGTCAATTTAATGCTCATACTAATAGCGCACCGCGGTTTCTACCAGCTATCGTGCAGAACTCGTACAATTTCCCTAGATACAAAATTGATTCTAATGATGATTTTTCTAGTACTCGCTTAGCTAGCCACCACTCTTAAGTTGAAAATCTGCCGCCAAGCACCTATCGCTGTGTTCACCAGGTGAGCTGTGGTCAAACATCTAGCTTGTCAACAATGAACAAAAAACTCAGACGGCGTAGTGTTGTGATTAAACTTGTAGTTAGAGTTGTGGATACCCTCAGATAAACTAAGAAAAAAAAGCCTTGAAAATCGTTCCACAACGTCGACTTCTATTATTGCAAGCTCTTTGTTGAATACACTAACAAAGAAGAAAGATAGAGACGTGCACCCTCAAAAATAAAACAAGTCTCGAAATTGCGGTTCAGCGGCTTGTAGTCTTGAAATTAACAAGCAATATTTTTTTCAAGTAATTGACATTTTGATGAAAGATAAATCATCATCATCAATCTTATAACATTGTTTTGTTTTTCTGTACAATTTTTCTTATATACAATATTTCTGTCTATTTATCAATCTCTATTAATGTGACAGCATTTGGGCCATTAATAAATTGCAGTGAAATCACTATAATAATGTAAAAAACACTAACTAATATACTAAAAAAATAGTCCATGCTTTTTGGTACGAATTAAGCAGACAGTCTGCTTGATATTATGTTAATAATGCTTGTCGTTTTTTTGTAACATGGTATCACTGATCAGCTTTCTTTTAATTTTTTATTAAAATACAAACTCTGAACCCAAAGCAATAAAACAGTTTTTGCACCGTACCTATTCGAAGTAACAAATAACGATTTATAATACCAAATAAATTAAAATCGACAGCAAATAGCAAAACACGCGTGGCCTCTGTGAATTTATTAGTCTTTTATCTCTAATATTTATGACAGCAATTTAGAAAGTTATGCGTCCAAATTGAATTCCTATATCTGGTTTTGGTGAAAAACAATAAAAGAGCCACTCGTTGGGTTGTGACAACAGGGTGGCGAAAATCATCTAGCTTGAAAAAGCGACATCGTTTCATGGTTGATATTCCTGAAACACGAACAAAACGATTTTACTTTCATTGTGCGAGCCGATGGAAAGAGTGGAATGTGCTACTTCAGTGGGTGTTCTCGACAAATGCAATTTGAATGTCTTCAAGTCGCGAGTGAATCGATATCTTCTAAGCAAGTGTGTTCTATCGTAGACAGCATCTTTTCATTAGGTGAAATAGCTGTCGAACGCAAGCATAGTATTCTGGAGTTATATCATTAATGTATTTTAACTTATAACTATAATAAACAATGACTTAACCTTAAACAATTAAGTACTTCATTAATGTAGCCAAAATGACATATAATGAAAAAACACAAAAAAATATTACTCTTAACTACTATAAGATAAACTTTCACAAAGTAACGCCTGAATCAAACATTTAAACGCAAATTTGCATTAAAAAAATTTGGTGTTAAATAAATTAAACGCATTCTAGAGTGGAGATCGCGAATTGACAAACCTATAAGTTTTACTAAAGACTAAAAAAAGAAGTTTTCATTTCACAAATTGCATAGTATAGCAAAAATAAAAATAGCAGACATCGGTACCACAATAATAACGATATTATAGAATACAATAGCACATGTTTTCAAAATGTTTTTGTGTTTAAAACAAAACAATGACTTAAATATACGCCATTAAAGTCTTTGTTTTTTCAGTCCATCATCGCTTACACTTGAATCTAACCTTAGGTACTTCTTATAAAATTGTTAAACACAAAGAATCAAGACCATTTCCGAGTTCTCGCTTCCCCTCACTAGCTCCGAACCAAAAAGCTAACATTACTGGACCCTTTATTTGATAAGTCGCGAGAAATACAAACCGAGTCTTGTAATTTACTTTCTTTTATCGTTCTCATTGTGTAATGTGTATTTTATATTTAATAAGCTATCATTTGTTTTTCATTTATATACGAAAATGTAAATAATTTAAATATGTATGAGACTTGATGGAGAGACTACGTAAGATCGTTGTGGCTTTAAGCTCGGACTGAGTTACGTGACTTAAAATGACTTATCTCTACATAATATAATACAGAGTCGCCTCCTGCCATCTGTACGCAAAGATCTCTTAAACTACGCAACGGATTTTAATGCGGTTTCCATCAATAGGCAGAGTGATTCAAGACGAAGGTTTTATATCTATAATATATGCTTATGTGCCACATTAGTATCTACATTGCACCCGTGCGAAGCCGGGGCGGGTCGCTAGTTATATTTTTTTTTTTATGGCTGACAGTCTAGGTGTTTGACCACAGCTCAGCTGATGTTAAGTGACGGTGTGGTCGAAGATGGTAAAGCACACCTAGCCTGGAATGGAACTGGCTCTCAAGTGAGGCTGCCGGAACACACCGTTAGATACTTGGCGGCAGATTTTCAACTTGAGGGTGGTAGCTAGCCAGCCGAGTACTAGAAAGTACCCTACCACCACGCTATGGTTTCCTCACGATGTTTTCCTTCACCGGCAGCTCAAGCTCATTGTTGGGGTTTGAACCCACGCCCTTCGGCATGCGAACCTACCGCGCTAACCACTGAGCCATCATCGCTAAAATAAATAATAATAATGATAAAATAATAATCACTAAGCTAATATTAACATAGATACAATCTGGGTGACTTCAAGTCCTGAGTGAATCGGTTTCTTGTAGATAAGCGTGCAGCATCGTAGACCGCATCTTCGCTTAAAATCAGGCGAGTTGGCGGTCAATGCCAAGAATAATTGGGTAAAAAAATATATATAATCTTGTTAAATAGGAAAAAGTCGGCTCTGAAAAACAGATTTCCTTGCCCGGAGTCAGACAGATTGTATGTTATAATTGTCTAAAATTCTTATGTCCATAAATTTAAAAAAAAGTATGTATACCTATGTAAAACATGTATACGGGCCTTACTTATGACCCAAAGTAAACCAATGCTTCATGTTTTGTCAATTTCTTGCTGCCACAAAATTTCACGCGTGAAAACGAGACAGACTACTTTGTGTAGCTTTTAACTTGACTTTATTAACACTAAAATAGAATAGCTTACAGAAAAAAATTACTAAAGCGACAATGATCTCAAACTTTGCAGTAGAGAGGCAAAGTTCCGTGCAAAGCTAATATGAGCTTCGAGAATGTTCGGCAACTTCCGTTTCCCCCACTTTGCGACATGCGAGAGACTAATAGGGCTATCATGCTTGGTACCACTTAAGTATTTATGACACGTGTTACTGTGAGATGACACGGCACACTAATATACAAGTATTAACAGTAAGGACATCACCACTGTACGGCAAGTCGTTGGCAGCGTGAAATGGTAAGACAGCGGTGTCGCAACGGAATTAATAAAACTGCCAGATGTGAAGGCGATCCTTACAATCTTGAGAAGTAAGTATGTTTTATCCTGAGTACGATATTTGTAAGATTTCTTTGGTTCGATACTAATTGATACGATTATTGCAAGATTGCATTGGTAGGAGACCAATTGGTAGGATAATTGCAAGATCTCATAGGTTCGGAACCAATTGGTACGATAATTGTAAGATCTCATTAGTTAGAAAACTCATTGGTATGATAATTGCAAGATTGTATTGGTTTGGTACCAATTGCTACAACTCATTAATACGATAATCGCAAGATCTCATTGGTACGGGACCAAATGATACTATAATAGCAAGATCACATTGTTACCATAAAGACAAGAACTCATTGGCACGGGACTAATTGGTACGGACTCATTGGTACGATAATTGCAAAATATCATTGGTATGGGATCAACTGTGACGATAATAGCAAGATCACATTGGTACGATAAAGGCAAGAACTCATTGGCAGGGGCCTAATTGGTACGATAAATAATTACAGGATCACATTGGTACGGGACCAACTGGTACGATAAAGGCAAGAAGTCATTGGTACGTTTTCATTGGTATGATAATTGCAAGAGCACATTGATACGGTACAAATTGGTACGTTACAATTGGTGCTAATTGGTAATTTTAAGTACTCATCGGTAGCAACTCAATATCTATTATTTGTGATAAAAACATTTTAATATTTGCATTCACTTTGACGGGCATCAGTAAAATTATCATTGCCATTATAACTATATGATATAGTTTCGCTTATGAAAAGCCAATCGAAAATATACGTGCTTAATTCAGAACTTCTGTTAAGATATACATATAGAAAAGATAGCTTCTCAAAAAATATTCTAACCCAAACACTTCACGAAAAAAGAACGAATTCAAAGGATAAAAACCCTTTTCATTCAAGCGGGGCAGAAACAATGGCACACTCGAGTGTCGAGCACCCTTCCAACGATGAAGAGTGGAGCGGCGACGATGTTACTTATTACTTGTATTCTATCTCTTTTGTTTACTTTACAAGCAGGTGATTTCTTCTCTTTCTAGGTTCGACATTGGAGTGAAATGTATACACACTATTTGATAAAGAATAAATTATTAGTTCTTCAACGCGCAGATTTTGAACACGCTGCCTGGAATTAGAAATGGTTTTAGCTATCCTTAGGATATTTTTGCAGTAGGTGACGTAGTATACTTAAAGTTTTTTTAAATTTTGTCTCAACTTTCTAGAGTAGGTTAACCAATTTCCGTTTATTTTATACGTAGTCTATTCGATCCCTATTTTACCCTTTTTATACTTACTTGTTGGTAGATCTCCTTAGCAGGAGGTCGTCTGGGTAAGTACCACCGCAGTACCAGATATTCTGCCGCCAAGCAGTAGTGTGTTAACTTTACTGTGTTCTCCTACGTATATCATCACTCCATCGAGTCTCAGGGCATCCTACGCATTGTTGTAAAACTTTACAAATTTGTTAGCTTCAGTTTGTTCTTTTTTCTTGGATTCGTTTTGTCGCATCTAACAGAAGCCACATGATGATGAGGGTCTGGTGATGGAAGGTGGATAGTAGCAGCCTTCAGTAGCTGCTAGAAAACCTTTCAACTTTAAGGTTACAGGATTCGTTTACAAGTCTAATATATTTTATTATTTCAGTTTGCTATTAAAGTGTGCTTAAACTATAATTTAATACTTAGTTTAAAGCGATCTAGTAATTTACAGTAACCTAAAAGTCTCATTAATTTTAAACTAAAGTTAGCCTTAACTAAAATTTGTACAATAAATTCTAACAAGAGTCCATTTTATTACTAGAATCGGTAATTAAAAATCAAATAAGCTAATCTTTAAAATTTAAATTCTTGTCAAGTTATATTTGCCCAATTTATCCATTGAAATTATTAACTGTTTATTTTGGATTTGCAAAATTTTAGATTAGGTATTCACAACTTTCTTTGATCTAAGTCACTTAAGAGATATAAATACAAAAATTAAACGCTACCTCAGACGATTCCGAAAGCCGAAGACCGCGTTCCGTCTTCGCCATTTCAATCTGACAATTTACATTCAATTCTACTTCTGAACTTAGTTGACGAGCTGATTTGAGCTCTATTGTCTAAAGATAAGATACAAATCTGACGTAGCGTCTTTCAATTAAAATCGACTACTTGAAGGAATGCGACGCAATGCGAGAAGCGAAGTTTTATATTGGCTTAGACGACAAGGCGTAAGATTTAGGATATCTAGATGTGGCTCGAACGAGAACGGCTTACGCAATACTATCTGTCTAGATTTATCTTAAGAGCTTAGGGTAAGCAACTGAGCACCAATGAACGCAGATTACAGCAATCAGTGAAGACCTTGCGCTAAGAAAAATTTGGTAGCTTGGAATATTTACTCGCTTTTTATATGTAGCCTTTTTAAATAGATAATAAATAGCGGATACAATAGATGTACCATAATAAGTCAAAATTAAATCAGATTTTTGTAAGCCATATATAGGGTTTTAAGCTTAAGGTATAGTAAGCCAGAAGATGATTCTCATCATTATGGAAAACTTTTCCTATAGGCACAAATCAAATATACATTTGATCAAAGATCAACGAACTTTTTCTATGGTATTACTGATTTTTTTTTCACAATTTTCGAGTTGTTTTTATATTATTATATCGCATACATAGCATATTACGCTGTAAATGAGTATTTGACAAATAAATTTTAACTGTGAGTAATGTAAACGGTCCTATGAAATTAGTGAAGTGAGTCTAAAATTTAAAAAAAAACCTAATTATGTTTATCACCGGGTTTTAATAGCGCACAAAATACTATGAAATTAGTTTTTTTATTTACCTCATGTTTCGGCCATGTTGCAGTAGCCGTGGTCAAAAGTTGACAAGTGTTAGTAGTAGTATTTTGTGCCCGCGAAGTCGCGTAAGATTAAAAAAATTACGTCTAAAATCAATAATATCATATTGTTCTCTGACATTATACGTAAACAATAATTATATAACCTACTGATATTATTATAGATCCAATTTGACATTAATTCATTTATATTTTTACGTTCGAACTTAATTTTACTATATTTTTTTTTTACATTACATTTTTTTAAGCATATTTGACGAATAACAGGCAATCATTCCTTATTTTGATTGATAATGTACCTATTTCAGTATTGCAAGTACCTACACGATTATTTTCTCATGCCAGAAGGCAGAATATGGCGCTATTTGATTTTATTGAATAGCCATTGTACCCATATATGCAATAAATGACTTATGAATTAGTAAAAGTAGCTCAATGATGAGTTATCTTTACATAAGAGAAGTATATTGAAACATTCAAATGTCTCGATCGCGTTTTCACCTTTAGACCTCTGTCACTTACACGAAGTAAATTGTAGAATTTGACAAGCAAAGTCTTTCACAAAATGTCAAAAGTTCTTTGCAACCCCATTATTAATTATAGTAAAAGACACAACATTATGAGATGCTATGTTTGGTCCACGCTCTAGTATGGATGCGAAATGTTGCTCAAAGAAATCTGTGACCGAATGCAGGCATTTGATATGTGAATTCTTTGTAAGATGTTCAAGATTCCTTTGACCAGTTTCACCTTAATTGCCAAGGTTCTAGAGAAGACTGACTGAGAAAGAGAGCTAACATAGAGAATTCCTATATTATTTTCCAAGGTAGAATCCCGGGGAAATAAAGCCCGGAACGTCCCAGACGAAAATAGCTAGACGACATCAAGGAGCGGAATAGACTCAGCTTTTTTTTTAAATGTAACAGTAATGAGACGAACGAGACGTTCGCCTAATGGACAGAGATAACACCTGTCCAAGACCATTGCAGCGTTACATAGAAAAACAAAGTCCAGGGCATCGCTGCTTTAGCGCTGATTGCTTTGAGATTTTCGATGATTAGTCACAACAGCCCTGTAATTTCTCTAGCTGCATTATCATGTTCCGGTTTGAAGGGTACCCTCAAACCGGAACTGTTTACACACTACTGCTTGGCAGAATATCTGTTTCTGCGGTGGTACCTACCTAGACGCCTCCTGCTGAGGAAATATACCACCAAGTAAAGTGAGCTGTCAGCACTAAAATACGAAGCATGGGATCGCAAAAATTTTGCTTACTGACCTCCGAATGGCACTTGATCATTATAACGATGATTGCCCCTACGTAAATATAACCCCCTTTCGCTATAGTACAACCTAAGCTTATAACCCTGTAGAATATAAATCTTACCAATCCACTTCCAGAAATTTTATAAATTTATTCAACTAAAAAAGATTTGGTGGATAAAAGGAAGCTTAAGCGGAACCAACTCGAATTCTCAAGGGATACTTTTCCTGCTTTTTTTAAAATAAAATTAACTTGGTATGAAACACAGGTCTGGATTTGTTGCTAAATGAAGTCATTGTTTCGTTACGGTGACAAGTAATGAGACGAACAAGACGCTTTCCTGATGATAAGAAAGAAAGAAATAAAAGAAATATCTTCGGACTTTATACACAGCGCCATCTAGTCCCAAACTAAGCAAAGCTGGTACTATGGAAGCCAGATAGATGACAGAATAAAAAAAAATCGAAATCAATTTATTTGGCATTTATAAACGTTGGACAGATTAAAATGTGTTATTAAAACTAGTGTTAACTGTATTTCGGAAACCAATAGCTTCTCCTGATATCTTATATCAAGCCCAAAATGCCAAAAGCAGACTTAAAAACTAAACAATTTTTTAAACAATTATATAAATATTAACCTATATGTATGCATAAATATCTATGTGTATGTGTGCGTGCGTGTGCGCGAGTGTGTGTATGCGTGCGTGTGTGTATGTGTGCGTGCGTGTGTGTATGCGTGCGTACGTGTATGTGTGCGTACGTGTGTGTATGTGTGCGTACGTGTGTTTATGTGTGCGTGCGTGTGTGTATGTGTGCGTGCTTGTGTGCAAGTGTGTGTGTGTGTGAGAGAGTGTGTATGCATGCAACATTAACATCAGATGAACTGTCGTCAAACACCTAGCATATCCACTAAAAAAAAACTACCTAACCACTGTCTATATGGTAAAAAAAAAATCTCAAGGCCATCTCGCGGATATTTATAATCTCATCGTCTAGGTACAGGCTTAATGTATTTTGCTCTTTATGTAAAATATCTTCCCCTTCAATATAACTAGCACCGTATTTCCAGCACCAATTAGGCGTCGAACTTCTGTAACAAGATTAATGATCCTTAATTTCGAATAACAAACTTAATTGAACCGTGATTTATTTTACTTTTACTACGTTTTATTTGGCTAAATGATCGTTTGTCTCGAGAAAGAAACGAAGCCTCGTGTTGTATTTAATAATGGCTATATTAATTGCACTGGCGATTTCGTAGCGATGATGGTTCAGTGGTTCGCGCGGTAGGTTCGCATGCCGAAGGGCGTGGGTTCTGTTCGGTTCCGGCACTCAACATTATAGCATAATATAAAGAACTTTGATAGTGGCAACACAAACTTCTTCCGCCCCAATAAAAAAAAAAAAATATGAATTGCCAATGAAAAATCAATCGCGGCACCGGTGCGTACGCGACAGTGAAAAACTTTAATTAATAATCTAGATTACAAAAACTAAGTGAAACCCTGCAAGACACAAGACGGAAGAAAGTTTCGACCTATTGGTAAGGACCAAACAGGTTCAAATCCCAACAATCAGCTTGAGCTGCCGGTGAAGAAAAACATCGTGAGGAAGCCATAGCGTGGTGGTAGGGTACTTTCTAGTACTCGGCTGGCTAGCTACCACCCTCAAGTTGAAAATCTGCCGCCAAGCATCTAACGTGTGTTCCGGCAGCCTCACTTGAGAGCCAGTTCCATTCCAGGCTAGGTGTGCTTTCCCATCTTCGACCACACCGTCACTTAACATCAGGTAAGCTGTGGTCAAACAACAAGCCTGTCAGCCATAAAAAAAAACTAATATGACACATCGTTCTGTAAAATCAAGATTTCGTCGCACAACATCGCACAGGTTTTTTACACGACTGCTCAAAAAAGGAGTGTAATGTTTTCAGGATTTGTTTGTGGATGTAAATTTCTTTATTCCACTTAAACTTTTAAATACCTGAACAGATTTGAATGTAAAGAAAACCGTTAGAATCCATTTTAATATGTAAAAGTAATGGGACGAGCTAGACACTCTCCTAATGGTAAGAGATAACACATTTCCATGACCATTGCAGCGATATACAGAACTTTGATTACCAAAATAAAATCTAGGGCATCGCTGCTTTGGCGCTCCTTACTTTGAGACGATGGTTAGTCTCAACAGGCCTGTAATTACACTGCAGTACCCTTTAAACCTGAACATAGAAATGTTTACACACTACTGCTTGGTGCAGCGGTACCTAGGATATCTACCCTGCTGAGGATATCTACCACCTAGTAATGAGTGTATAATCAGAATTTTTCAAATCTCAAGTGTCGTAGGGCTCGGCAAAACTTATAAGACAAGGCACATTACTAATTAATATAACGTTTCCAGAAATCATCTTTACTAAAGATGAATCTTCCTTAAAGCTTCATAGTGTCAATCTAGAGACCTTGCGAACGCCATTAGCGCTGACAAATAAACAAAACAAACAAAATATCAATCTCCGATACTCATTTTGTCGCCATCAAATTGTCCATGGACAAAATAGGATGTGGGACATGCCACGCTGGTATTTCTGCGGCCAAACTGAGCACGTAGCTCTGTAGAGCTATAATAAAAATGACATTTCACATAGCGCCATCTAGCCAAAAATTAAGCAAAGCTTGTACTATGAAGGTCAGATAACTCATAGAATACTTATATACTTTTTTTTACTACATACTTATAATACATACATAACACCCAGACATAGAACAAATATTTCTAAAAGAACCCACGCCTAACAGCTTTTGAAGCAGATATTGTAGTAAATAAGCTAACAAAGCAGCTCATTGGTTAGCGCGGCCGGTTTACACGCCGAAGGCCGTGGATAACGTATTGTATAGTACTCGGCTGGCTAGTTTTCATCCTGAAGTTGAAAATAAGTCGACAAGCACTTAATGGTGTGTTCCGGCCTCATTTGAGAGCCAGTTTCACTCCTTACAAGCTAGGTGTGTTTATCATCTACGACCACACCTTCCGTCACTTAACCTCAGGTGAGCTATGGTCAAATACCGTATTCGCATTCTAAACACAAGTGAATCATCTAGTTTGCCATCTTGATATCAAGGACCTTATAATGCAGTGTTCGCACAAGTTGAAAAGCCAGGATGACATAAAATAGGCTTTATTTTTTATAGATTTTCTCATTTTTCTTTTTTCAACCCGCGTTTTTAACCACATCATATCCCGCTTTTTACATGTAACTTTTATCGGACACCATCAAATAAAATCGAATTATTTTGTATGAAATACCTGAATTCGTCATAGGGCGTCATTTTAATAATAAAATGGATAACAATCGGTAAACAAATAATAAAATTATTCTACATTTTTTTTAATATTTTACTTCAATTGACTTAGAAATTTAGGCGCTTGTCCCGCATATTCTCGTCCAAGCATCTAACCGATAAACCGCTATGTCTATCGTAAACGGAAACTTCTCCATCGGATCGATTAATAGGCATTCCTCTCGCTTCATTGCTTGTTTGTTTTACCCTCACCGCCGAGAGGTTTATGTGCTTTGATATAAAAATCAAAGCTCGCTGTTTGATTGAAATCAGAAGGAAAATGGCTGACTTTTATGTGGCTCCGCTTATATTCTGTCCTATGGATTGAGCATTGACATGTATCCATTTTTATCTAAAAGTAATGAGATAAACAAAACACTCTCTTCATGGTTAGAGATACACCGCGTGGCCGTGGGTTCAGGAAAACATCGTGAGGAAAACATAGCATTATTGTAAAGTGCTTTCTAGTACTCGGCTGGCTGGCTACCACCCTCATGTTGAAAATCTGAGTCAAGCACCTAACGTTATGTTCCGGCAAACTCACTTGATTGCCAGTTCCTTTCCAGGCTGTGTTTACCATCTTCGACCACACTGTCAAACACCTAGCTTGTCAACCATAAAAAATATTCTTAAATTTCAGACATTATGTAAATGATAAATGTGTAAATTACTAATCTAAGTCGTTGTTTTTCAACAAAGATCTTACTAATAAATTATCCCGCTACTATCTTATTTAAGACAAATCGAATAAAAACGTACATCGGTCGGGAGGAAAATATCTAGGCAATAAAGTCTACTTGACGGATAGTCAGGTATAGTGCAAGACGTTTCATACGGCACAACGAAAAAATGCGAATCACGCATTCAAAAACATCCATTTCGAATTTTTTAAACCAACTTTTGTCGATAAATTTGGCAACATTTATTTAACAGTACCTGGTTGATCGAGCATTGCTCGGCTGAAAACATGGATAAAACGACGTTTTCTGAAAATGAAACCTAGCTAGATCGATTTTTCGCCCCCGAAACCCGCTGGATACAAAATTTCATGAAAATCGTTGGAGCCGTAATATATATATACATACAAGAATTGCTCGTTTAAAGATATAGATAGATAAGTTTGTCTGGGCGTTCTATAGTAAAAAAGAGCTGATGGATTCAAAGTGTGCAGTAAAAACCACGTCGATGATCAAGGCTTTGTAGCCAGAACTAAACAAATTGGTGACTTTTACTAGAATGAAATAATTTTCTAGGCTACGTGTGCTTTACCATCTTCGACCACACCGTCACTTAACATCAGGTGAGACACACACACACACACATACACACGCACACACGCACAAACATACACACATACATACATACAATCAATCAGTTAAGTATAATATGAACCACACCAACTAATTTTATTTTAGATTATATATTGTGTATATTAAAGCTCTTTGAAACCAGTTAAATAAATAAATATCGTAGGACATTACACACAGCGCCATCTGACTCCAAACTAAGCAAAGCTTGTACTATGGGAGTCAGATAACTGACAAAATACTATTTATTTGTTCTAAACACACACTCACTTATACTCGTAATACATACAGAACACCCAGATACACAACTAACATTTGTTTATACCACAAAATGTTTGCCCTGGGTGGGAATCGAAACCACGCCCTACAAATTTTAAAGCAAACATACTACCAATGAGCCAACAGGACTGTCATACAACACACACAACACAAATACATCTGATAACCGTGCATATGGGAGCCAAAGATATAGGTTTAACTTAGTTTGGGGCCCGCTGGAAAGTCTAATAACTCATGGTTTTGGTTTGTCATTGTTTTTTGGACAGCCCTGTTGGCTCATTGGGAGTATGCCTGCCTGAGCTGTAGGGCGTGGGTTCGATTCCCGCCAAGGACAAATGTTTGTTTGGTATAAACAAATGTTTGTTCTGTGTCTGAGTGTTCTGTATGTATTATAAGTATGTATTTACAAAAAAAAAGTATTTATGTATTCTATCAGTCATCTTACTTCCATCACACAAGCTCTGCTTAATTTGGAGTCAGATGGCGCTGTGTGTAATGTGTCCTACAATATTTATTTATTTATTTATTTATTTATTTTTGTATACAAATAAGTGAATGTGATGATTCTTTTGAGAAATAAACATAAAACATATAAAGAAAGGACTCTATGAAGTTAACAAGTGGTATCTTGGTGCGCTTTTCAATCGAATCCATCATCTAAAGTTGGTACTTAGCAGAGTTATTCTTATGATGCGAATAGTACTCCATACATAACCTTACCAGTGATTTGAAGAAGCTGGTGTGGTGGAAAGTACCGTCTAACTTCGAGAGGTACGGCTAGTTTAACTTTTGAATAAATAAAGCTAGGTATTTAACCACAGCTCACCTGATGTTTAGTGATGATGTGGTCAAAGATCATAAATAAACTTAGCCTGGAATAAAACTGACTCTCAAGTGAAGTTGCCGGAACACACCGTTAGGTGCTTGACAAATTTTCGACTTGAGAATGGTAGCTAGCCAGCAGAATTCAAAAATGTAGTCTATCACTATGATATGGTTTCCTCACAATGTTATCCTTTACCGGCAACTCAATCGCGTTGTTAGAGTTTGAGCCCAGACCCTTCAGCGTGTGAACTAGCCGCGCTAACCACTGAGCTGTCATCGCTACAAATTAATATAACGTATTTATGTATAAACGGAGCAGTATATCCTCTAAACTATTTTATATTGCTAAATAAAATAAAATAATTCGAAAGTGCCATATAAAAACCATGCACTGTACTCGACGATATTCAGGGCGCTATAGAGTATATCGGACGCTGAAGACTTGACGTGTTTTTCCGCTTTTCTCGCTTGATGTTGAGACAATTTACGGTAACTTGACGTTACTCGAGAACGTGGGAACATAGTTCGTGAGTTATACGAACCAGATAGACGTTTATTAGGCAAGTGAAATAACTAGTGACTACAAACCATATTATTATATTTGTTATTGCGATTTTTTTATCAAGTAACTAATGACGTTGTAAAGTAGGCTGAATATGTATGCCCTTGCCATGTAAAACAAAAAAGTATGCATACCTATTTTGACACATTAGATTGACTTTGACAATTGACATGAAGTAAACAAATCGTATATCATAACCTCATAAAGGCGATATCAGAATCTGAGTAACGTTTAAAGTAAAATAATCCAGATATTTGTATCAATAAAGCGAAAAAAAACTCGACGTACATACGTGTATCGAAGAGGTTATTATAGCTGCCGTTGACTTGACATTGACAGATTTTGTTGTGGTTTGTCATTGCTCTTTTTAGGCACTATAGGGCTACACAAAGTAGCCCTATACACTATACAGCCTACTATGTGACGTCATTAAAGATTTCAATATTTTTTTATCGTTGACCGATTAGGTGTTTAGCCACAGCTCGTCTGATGTTAAGTGACCGTATGGTCGAAGACGATAAACACACGTAGCCTGGAATGCAACTGGCTCTCGAGCGTATATAGGCCTATGGTAGCTGTACCCGGGTGGGGGTGGGTTAGGCAATTAAAGATATACTCGTATATTTTTTATTTTTATTTTAAATTATAGTAACAATTTATCACACTAATATTATAAAGGCGAAAGTTTGTGAGTATGTTTATATGTTTGATACTTCTTCACGCTTAAACAGCTGAACCGATTTTGATGAAAACACATAGGCTAAAAATGTAGTAATATTTAACTATAATTTCTAATTAATACAAAACATTAATATATTTCTAAGTGATTATAAAAGTATATATACTAAGTATTTTATTACTTGTAATAAAGTAGATCATAATTATTCAGTAGATAGGAATAAACCTTTCCTTGTTTTCTGCTTTGGTTTCTACAATATTCTATTGATCAACCGAGTCCATTGATTTCACAGGTCATTGGTTCTGTTGGTTGGTGACCGAACACGGAAACTGAGGTTTCCTGACGAAGATTCATTGGGCAGAAACTTACTTATACTTTCCACGAGCGATTGTACCTCTACGATTTTGATGCTGTATAGGAGATGGAGTCAACATTTTTACCCGACTGCCAAGTAACGGTTATGTTTTTCGCGCGTATCTTGTATGTATTTGTGTAAATTTATTTATTACCTCGTATCTTCCAAACTACTGGATGGATTTCGACAGTTAAGGTATCGTTATTTCGTCTTTAAAACCCAAGTGTTTTAAGATATAACCAATTATACTATACTACCAATGAACCAATAATACTATACTCCCAGTGAGCCAACTATATTATACTATCTGCGTGGTGGTAGGGTACTTTCTAGTACTCGGCTGGCTAGCTACCACCCTCAAGTTGAAAATCTGCCGCCAAGCATCTAACGGTGTGTTCCGGCAATCTCACTTGAGAGCCAGTTCTATTCCAGGCTAGGTGTGCATTACCATCTTCGACCACACCGTCACTTAACATCAGGTGAGATGTGGACAAACACCAAGCCTGTCAGCTATAAAAAAAAAAAAAAAAAAACTACCAATTAACCAATTATACTATACTACCAATGAGCCAAGTATACTATACTACCAATGAGCCAAGTATACTATACTAACAATGAGCTAAGTACCTATTGTATACAACCAATGAGTCAACTATATTATACTACCAATTAACCAATTATACTATACTACCAATGAGCCAAGTAAACTATACTACCAATGAGCCAACAGGGCAGATAATATAGGATAGCCGCTTGTAACGAAATATGTTACACATTGAGTAAGTATTCAATTATAATCTTGGTTCCTCTCCAAATACCAGCATTACCTATTAATAATACATAGTACGTTCAAATATTAGTCATATACTCTATAGAATAATGTAAATGTTTGCTCAAATCTAAGTTACGGGTCTGTTGTAGCCACAGACTGTTTGAATAGCGGATTCCGACTATGGAATAGAATTGTATTCGTATTTATAAACTAATATTAATGTTTAGGCTGTGACATAATCAGTGTTTGCTTGCGTTATCATTATTTTAACAAGATAGGAAATTATATTACGTCGCGTGTCGTCGAACATAAAGGCGCGTTAAAGTCACTTCAGTGAATTTGTTTCAAAATGTTTTTTTTTAAATTGTATTTGGCTTCTTTTTTATGTGAGATGTGGCAAACGAGCGGCGGGACACCTGATGGTAAGTGGTCACCGCAACTATAAAAAAACAATATATATATATACCTGATACTTGCAATACCCAAAGCAATGTCAGTGCGTTGCCTTCCTTTAAGGACCCTATTCACACTTTGTTTGAAGTGAAGCAGATCAAAATTCGTTGGAAAAATCGAAGGTGGTAAGCCATTCCTCAGAAGACAGGTGCGCGGAAGAGACAGTTGATTAAATCGAGCGATACCAGACTTCCACGCATCTATAATAAGTGGGTGGCACTTTTTTGAGCTGTCGTGTTAAAACAGACCTGATGGCTGTAAAATTAATAATTGTAACTGAAAACAGAACGTCCACCTTTTTTTAAAGTCGGTTTAAAGATATTTTTAACCCTGGTCCTGAGAAATTTGACCCTGTCAAACGGCCACAACCTTGTACCTAAGCCTAAAAAGCAGAAGTGACTTTTTTAATATTTTCCTTTAATTACTTTTTTCCGAGAGTAACTCTCCTGTTAATTTAGATAATTGCTGATTTATGTCGTTTTTCGCATAAATCTACGATTATTATGATGAACAAGCGCTGTTCTTTCTCATTTCAGTTAATAAAAAAGGTTTTCTGCTTATTAAGAATTTTGGGAGATAATTTTTTTAATTGTTGGGGCACGCTGTTTTCAGCCACATTTATATGGGAATTGATGAATAAATACAAAAATATTTATCTCATTTATACGTATGTATATTGTACGCATTATTTGTGTGCAAGAACAAACATTGGATGTGTTAGTGTCGTGGACATGAACACGTGTACATTTTTAAACACTAAGAAGTTCTTCGGATTCATGTTTCAAGTCGCCACTCATTTTTTTCGGCGAAACATTTAATACTGTGATGGTATTTACCTAAATGACCTCCTCCTACAAAAGATATCAACTAACTAATATTCAAATGGTACAAACAAAAATCCAGCCATATTTAATACCTCCTGTCCAGTACAACTAATGGTAAGTTGCCTAATTGCTTAGTTCATTAAAACAACAAAGTAATACTTTGGAAATTTCGCAAGCACTTCTCTGTAACAGGTCGGGAAATAATCGAAGGAACCGTAAAGGTGCTACGCCGCGCTCGTAGCTCGTAACGCTTTCGCTACGTAACACTGAGTTATTGCTACGCCGTAGTCGGGAACATAGTACATAGTGCTATTTTCGTTTGTAAACTTCACACACTGCAACTTGAATTTTATTTTAACAGCCATAAAGATTAGTTTACTTTATGACATTACTGAGAAATTTTCTACGCGCTAAATGCATGTCGTGAGCTTTATTATGAAAGCAATAAAGTTCAGTTGCATTGAGAAGATTTGAAACGTTCGAAACTTGTTTACGAAATGAAAGCTTTTAAGGATACTGACTTATGAAGACTCGATGCATGCGAATTTCTGCTTTAAAGGTTTTGAGAATTAATCAACTTACATTGCAAAGCGAAATTGTATTTAATGTTTAGCGATCCAGCCGAGTACTAGAAAGTACCCTACCACCACGCACCGGTGGTAGCTTTAGCTCATTGTTGAGGTTTGAGCTTACGCCCTTCGGCATGCGAACCGACCGACGTTAACCACTGAGCTATCATCGCTACATTTGAGGCTTGCCATCGATTTTTCTGGGATCTCATCATCAGATCCTGACTTGGTACCAATGAGACCACTTTGAAAGTATACTCTTTTAAACAAAAAAAAAAATCTTGAATCGGTCCAGGCGTCTTCGAGTAATCAGTGAACATACATTTAAAAAAAATACGGACGAGTTGAGAACTTCCTCCTTTTTTTGATGTCGATTAAAAACACAAATGTGTCAAAAACTACTTCGGTTTCCACAGTAAAATAGTAAATCTTCAAAAGATGTTTTTATGTCACAGTGTTCACCTTACACTGTAAGACTTTACTCACCTGTATCTTAAATCTTGAATCTTGAACTATGTTATATATCTACTATGTTATTTTAGACACTTTGAAGGCCATTTTTAGGGTTCAGTACCTCAAAAGGAAAAAACGGAACCCTTATAGGATCACTTTGTTGTGCTTCTGTCTATCTGTCAAGACCCTTTTTCTCAGGAACGCGTAGAGGTATCAAGCTGAAATTTATATCAAACAGTCAAATCTACTGTCCCTTGGAGCTGTGAAAATCAAACTTCTAAGCTAACGCAATCAAAAGATACAGCCGTTTATGCTGCAAATTTTCGACACTCGCAAGGGAATCAAAACCTACAGATAAAGGAAAAATTGCGAAAAGCATAAATAACCATTAAAAAAAAATACCATAACTTTTACTTATATGCCTACAGGTTTGTAAGGAACCCTCAGTGCGCGAGTCCGACTCGCACTTGTTTTACTCTCATTCTTGTTTAATATATTATGTAGGTGCAGTAATTTAACGTTTTATTACTTAGCAAAGCAAATGACCGTCGTTTAAACGACTCTGAGCAGATATATGGCTAAAAGTTCCGTTTCGCTTTAGAAGACACAAGTAAAACAAACACGCTACGAAAAGTCGGTAAAAGTAAATTATTTTCCCTGGAATATGTTTGTATGTACCAAAACTTATATTCAAGTTATTTTATTTACTTTTCAGGATGAAGATATGGCTGGCTAGTTGAAAGACCGTACTACCTATTTGAAGTGAACTCGGGTTCCAATCCTACGGCACATACCTCTGTCTTTTTTGAGCTATATTTAAAAGCAAGTTTTTTTTTTTAATTTCGTTAATTTTTTTTAGTCAAATATATTGTTTTCTGATTTCTGATCTCAAAAGATAGACATCGATAGTTCACTATAAAGTTTGCATGTCATCATTTTGGCACGGAACCTTAAAAAGGAAAACAAGATTCAGTCAGTCAGTCTCAGTCCCGGCCAAGCGCTCGAAGAGTCAACACGTTCTGAGGATGCCTCGTGTAGAGGCGAAACACGTGTCGGCAAGAGCTTACTGCAGCGAGAAGAGGATATAAAGACTTGTGGTTATTTAAATTAATTTTTTGTTTAATTTGTTTTAGCTTCTAAGTTAATGTCCAATTTAAATTTTAGATAAGTATTAAATAAAGTTTCGGATAAGTTTTTTAAACTTGTTGTAAAGTTAGTTAAATTTAAATCCTCATCACTGTTGTAACTGAAACGACTGTTATGCGGAATTTAACTCAATATATACCTTGAACACTCAAAATGAACTTCCGCAAAATAAAGCCTGAATCAATCAACTATCTGAAAAAATTTAAACAACAAAAATGACAGTAGCCAGTAACAATATTTCTTTTAAAAATATTACAACTTGTGTTACTTGGGATTGATTCTAACGATATCCCTTACATCAAAAATACATGAACCCTGAAAACATTATACTCCTTCTTTTGGGCAGTCGTGTAATAAGTTTTATCTATACTTTCAACCTATCATAAATTGTGAGGACTGACACGAGTAAAATCTAATTCCATCAAAGTATGAATAAATAAATGACGGCAAAAACTGGCCCTCCAGTCTCCGGGGACACAAGTACCTTTGATCAAATATTTGTGAGAAAAAGTCATAGATTTGATGAAGTGCCCTCCGTTTGTTCTAGAGCTGATTGTTTTATGACGGAATTGATTTAAAGGTAGACGGGAATTCTTTATTATGTTTTTGACATTCCATAATTATAACTGTATTAGTGAATTTATTTAATTAAATACAATATATTTTGATAAATGATCTCCGATTGTTCTAGAGCTGATTGATGACGGAAGTGATTAAAATGTAGAATTAAATAAAATAAAAGTTTTTTTTTTGACATTCTATAATTATAACTAAATTAGTGAATTTATTTCATTGTACAGATAAACACAAAACGTTAGCGTGTTGGTTATATACGAGTACGTAAGATACTTGACAGTGGAATGCGATATAAGATGAGAAATAAAATAAATAATAATAATATATAGAAGTCAATGAGGGCTATGTCCAGCAGTGGACGTCCTACGGCTGAAATGATGATGATGAATAATATAATATTTGTTTAATTTTTTATACTTAATTCAATGGCGCGTGTCCTATTTTAGAGAGCCTTACAGAGGTCTTAATCTCTCACCAACCACTTAACTTATACAAGTCACTTTACTTGGTATGATATTTTATTCAATTTATAATAGGTATTTATAAACACGAGTGGGTGTTCCCTGATAGATACAATCTGGATGCCTTCAAGTCACGTGTGAATCGGTTTCTCCTAGGCGAGCGTGCTCCACCACAGACCACATCTTCACTTGACAGATTTTCAACTTAAGGGTGGTAGTTAGCCAGCCGAGTACTAAAAGTAACCTACCACCACGCTATGGTTTCTTCACGATGTTTTCCTTCACCGGCAGCTCAAGCACATGTAATCAGTGTTTTGACATATATAATGATATTACAGAATTTTGTAACCTTTGGTGTTATCGATAAAATATTTGTATTAGTACAAGTAAACAATCTAAGTTCCGAATCTACGTAATGATTGATGCCAAAATAGGAACTCATTTTTATTTATTCAATCATCCACTTCAATATTCGATTCTTTCTGTAATTGTAATTTACATAAACAACTTGCACAAAAATGTCTTAAGGTTCGCGTTTGAACCTGCCTGATGTTAAGCAGTAGGTATTACGGTCTAAGATCGAACACGCTTACCTAGGGGAAACCTATTCACTCTAGATTTGAAGACACCCATATTATACCTGACAGGGAACACAGACTCCGGCAGAGAGTCCCACAACCTCGCAGTGCAAATAAAAAATGTGGAATCAAAACGCTTTGTGCGTACATGGGGAGTATCTACCATGTACGGATGACGTTTTGATCGCGTTTGTCTGGCCGTCCGGTAGTTGAAAGGTGCAGGATAAACCAAATTGTGCAATTCAAGTGCACACTCGCCGAAATGTATCCGGTAGAAAACCGACATGCTAGCAACTCTACGACGATGCTCAAGCCTTTGAAACCAAGACAGTAAAGAGAGATACTTAAGTAATTGTCAAACAAACATCCGGCTAGGTTTCTTGGAAAATGAATTGATTGAATCCATTCTTCTTTGCGGAAGTCCATTTTGAGTGTTCTAGGTATATATTTGGATTATTTCCGCTTAACAGTCGTTCCAGCTACAATAGAAATGAGGACTTAAATTTAAAAAACTTGACAAAAATTTAAAACACTTTTTCTTCGAAATATTTTTTTAAAACTTTAATAATAATTTAAAAAACTAAAAAAAAAGTATGTTAATGTTTTTACTTTAACACTTACTTATACACTTTCTTGGAAAAGTTATACAACATTTTATAACCTAAAATTGTTCTATAGAAACAATTAAACTCAATCTCATAAATAAAGACCTATAATAAAACGAAACAAAAAAGCTAGTTCCACGCAATAAAAAGTCCATAAATCACTAAAAGGTATTATAGAAAAGGCAATTTTTACCTTTTTTTTTATTTCCCTCCCTATTTCTCCGGAGCTGGCTGAGGTGATATATCACAAGGCGGCAGTACTCTGACATTAGTATTATTTAGTTTCTGTTACCCGCGGACACTCAAAAGCATTTGTCGGACCTGATTTATCACAGATTTCTGACTAAATTGTGCCTATTCACAACTGTACGAAAGTTTCCGCGTCGAATGCGGAACATGGCAAATTTCGTAATTTATCTATGGGATAGCTTTATAATCGCCTGATTTGTGGACCTGAATGCGACTTGTTTGCGGATGAATGGAAGAGCATGCAGTTGGACAGATGTGTCTGGATTACTTTGAGATGATAGCGGGAAAGAAGAAGTATTATTACCTCTTACTGTTATAAATAGCAGATTTTTTATAGTTTAAGAATTGCTCATAGTTTATGTTTGTGATTGTGAACTTTGTCAGAAATGGAACTTTCAAAATTATGTCTACTTTGTGAATTGGCCCTATAAAGGGAGGTCTATTGTGAAGTGCTGAGTGCGGATGTCAGGTGACGTGAATGCGGAAGTCGGTTTGTTAAAGGGTCAAGCTGGGACCAGCGAGCTTCAATAAAGGTTTAATTTAATAAAAACGTTTCACCGAATAGACGGAATCGTAAAAGGAAGGTGTTATATTTAATTTAGGTGACCAAAATTTTATAAATTTAGGAGCTAAATGGAAAGCATTCAATCACAATTGGAAATATAAGAAATGTAAAAATTTTGTTCAGTTTTGTTTGTTAAATGGCATGTATTTATATGTTACAGATGACTTTATTTAAAAAATGTGCTTAGGATGTAGACATCGAAATATCAAAAGAAAATATTTCTTTTGAGTACCTATGTTTACTATAATTTGTTTTTCCTTAACATTAAATATAAAATTAGCGTTTCAAATATGTTTAGAAACTCTTTAAAACAATTTTTTTTCCTTAATTCCTTCATACTGGAAGCAATATCAAGCTGTGTATGCCTGGCGCATGTTTCGGAACATAACTCCTTACAATGTGTTTGAAAATTTTGCAATTTGTGTGCTGTTGGCGTGCCGTAATAAATAAAATACTTTGTTTTGCTACTTAAACTTTCTGCAATGGTCATGGGGATGCGTTATCTCTTACCATTAGGAGAGCATCTAGTTCGCAAAATTACTATTACTATTTAATTTTTTTTTGTATATTTAACACAAGAAAAACTATAAACGATATAAAAAAACTTAAAAACTAGGTTGATATTCGAGGCAGGGTTCAAGTTGCCGGTGATTAGGAAAGCTTAGGCTGCAGAGTGAAAAACTATGAAAAAATAAAAAACAATGCGCGCCGTGTCAAGAATCACTGTTTTTTGGATCTGACCCTTGACCCAACCGTCTAGCGAGAGACTCTTAAGATGTTGGTCGAGACTCTTCGCTATAAGACCGTTCACCGTGACGGGACGTCGAATCAACACAATTATCACTATTATTATTATTGTAGTGATGGTAGCTCAGCGGTTAGCGCGGACGGTTCACACACCGAATGGCGTAGGTTCTAACCCCAACAATGAGATTGAGCTGCCGGTGAAGGAAAACATCTTGAGGAAACCATAGCGTAGTGGTATAGGGTACTTTCTAGTACTTGGCTAGCTAGCCACCACCCTTAAGTTGAAAATCTGTCGCCAAGCACTTAACGGTTTGTTCCGGCAGCCTCACTTGAGAGCCAGTTCCATTCCAGGTTAGGTGTGTTTAACATCATCGTCCACACCGTCACCTTACATTAGGTGAGCTGTGGTCAAACATCTAGCCTGTCAACTATAAAACAAATTTTAATAACTTGTAGGTCTTTGATGACAAAATAAAGGTAATTAAGCTTTTAATTAAACGAATAAAAATATAATGCTCTTTAATTAACGTCAGATGTCACTTTCAGTCTTATCTAAATTGTTTTAATCGCTGGCTGACAACTTAATTTGTGTTATTAATTACGTTAGTCTAGAAAATTGAAAAATTAATTTCAAAATATGGCTATCATTAGTAAAATTATTTTTTCAAAAAACTGTTAACTGTTATCCAGCCAGCCAAGTTATCAAGCTATCAAGTTTATTGCTGGAATTTGTATTGGCATTTTTGCCATTCGGCGTGTGAACCGGCCGCGATAACCACTGAGCTATCACCGCTAAAATCGTTCATTTGTCGGTGTTTTCCAAAAATTTTTTTATGTGTCAACTGTATATTCAAATCACTGTATAACAAAATATTTAGTTTTGATAACGAAGTTTGCATAATTGGCAATTTATTTACAACCTTGAAGGGCCAAATAAACTTTCAAGAAAAAAATACTAGAGACTACTTATTTATATTTTTACAGATATAAATAAGTACTGAACAATTCTACAATATCGATTTTTTCCCGTGCCTACAAGTGTTGCCGTGGTGGTATCGGCGTAAGAATTGTACCCCACCCTATCTACCCGTGGTTGCCGTAAGAGTCAGCTAAGGGATGTAATCCGGAAGATAGGCAGCAGCGTCCTCCTTGAACAATTACACCTAACTGCGCTCGCCAACCCGCCTGTCAAGCGTGGCGAGTATTGGCCCCCAGGAGGAGGCCTATGTCCAGCAGTGGACGCCCTATGGCTGACGATGTGCGATGTGAGTTTATTTTTAATACCATATTTTTTATCACTTGGTTTTTATCACTATTCAATATCAGTAAAAAAATGAGGCAACTAATCAAAACAATCTTGTAAAGGTTCGTGTACACTGACACAAACACAATTCTTATTCATGACCAATGACCATGATCATAACTAATTGGGATTAAAACTCAATTGAGATGTTCGATTGAGTTTTAGTCGTAATTGGTTCGCATTGCAATTGCATTGGTTTGCATAAGAAGCAATGGTCACAGGGTTGAAGGATTGAGGCGGCTGACATCGAGGGAGTTCAGACAGCACGGAAAAATCAACCTTTTCTTAATTTAGTCTAAGTTCAAGATTGTGCGGGGTTTTGAAATAAATAAGGTAAGTAAATTTTTGAGAGCATTCCTTTTTTTTATACAAAATACTTTTTCTTTTCAGTGTGGCAACACACGAGAGATATTTAATTTTGCTGGAGCGGGTCGCGGTCCGGTGAGCCTGCCGGTTCATTAGTTCCCGGTCGGTCGCAGGCAGCGCCACAGTGTTATGTCAACTAGTAAGACAGGTCAGTAAAATCTTCTAAATATATATAACTCAAAGGTGACTGACTGACTGACTGACATAGTGATCTATCAACGCACAGCCCAAACCACTGGACGGATCGGGCTGAAATTTGGCATGCAGGTAGATGTTATGACATAGGCATCCGCTAAGAAAGGATTTTGATTAATTCTACCCCCAAGGGGATAAAATAGGGGATGAAAGTTTGTATGAAACTTCGTCAATTTTAAACCAATGCCGAACCTTTGCATGCATAAAGCTACTATGACGTAAGCATCTAGCGCGGGTGAAACCGCGGGGCACAGCTAGTTAATAAAAAAAATGGACGTATTGTTTATAACACGATAGAGGGTATAAATAAAACTACAAAAGGGTGTTTTGGCGGGAACGCGGAAAGAGTCGTGTCGCTCCATTATATTTTTTCCCAAAACTAGTGTTTTTCGAGTGTTTATGTATAAAAATAGTGGTATTTTATTCATAAAGTGCCGAATTACATGCGCGAATGTGGGAAAGTGATATAATGTGGTGAAGCATTACTTTTCGTGTTGCTTCTAAAACTCCATCGAAGCTTATAGTAAAGTCGCCTTTACTAAAGCATGACTTGCTTTGACTGGCATGGACTGGACTTGACCAAGAATGGACTTTCACTATAAAGATAAAGAAGTTGAAAACTGAAAACTGCTTACAAAATATAGAAACTTTGAAACTAGTGCACAGAGTGCGATGCCAAGAAGTAGGAGAAAAAAAAACTACAAAAATAGGATAAAACTTTTCCTTTTTGTCATCCTGTTATGTCAAAATTCGTATATTTTTTTTAATAATCGTCATTATCACCATCATCTAAGCCGTAAGATGTTCTCTGCTGGGCATAGGCCTCCCCCTATGATTTCCATGAAGACCAGTTGGAAGCAGCGCAACCAGTGCGTTCTTGCGGTCTTTATTACCTCGTCTATCTACCTTGTGGCTGGACGTCCCACGCTGCGGTTGCTGCTCTATGGTCTCTATTCCAAATCTTTACAACCCCATCAGCCATAAGATCTGCGTATGTGTGTACCAACAACATCACTAATGCTAACTATTATCAGATATTCTGCCACCAATCAGTAGTGTGGCTACATTACTATGTACTGTATATAATACTTTTATTTGTACTCCACCTTAATCAATAAGTTATCCCACTGCTTTCCTTGCACTGGTTGGGTTGGCTATTTCTGAGCCAAAGATTTTTATAGGTAGGTAAGTACCTTAATGGAGCCCCACGTCATATTTATCATCGTTAGCGAGGAATGAGTCTAGGCTTTGCGCAGTTCTGTTCAATTTACAGTGTTCATGGGATTTATCTCTTAATTAAATTAAAAATTGGAATTTTAATTTAAAAACTAGTTGATACCCATTTTTTTATTATTAACTATTTTTTATCATAGACATATAAATACTAAACTATAATATTATAGATGTGAAAATTTGTATATTTGTTACTCAATCACACAAAAACGGTTGGACGAGTTTGGATGAAATTTGGCACACATATGTTTATTACCTGGATTAACATACATATTAAATACTTTTTATGTGAGAAAAAATACTAATATTATACACGTGAAAGTGTGTATTAACAACTGTGTTTCTAATATTGTACATGTGAAAGGATATTTGTTACTCAGTAACCCAAAAACGGCTGGACGGATTTGGGTGAAATTTTATTACCTAAATTACTGTACAGGATACTTGTCATGCCAGAAAATGTTTGGTTACCAAAGATAAAGGTTTTTACGAGGATTACAGAATTATTAACTTTTCGTAAATTTAGCAAACAGAACAATTTTTTTTATGTTAAATTCCACTCGGATTTAAGACGACTATAAAAATAACTTAACTGTCGAAATCCACCAAGCCCTTAGGAAAATACGAGGTCATAAAAAAAATTACAAGTATACCTACATACATATTGTATTACATACAAGATACAAAATTGAGAGGTGCCATAGACTCGCCTAGCATACACAATCGAATGTGCACCCTGTATATCCCCGACAACTATACGCGACACCGGTCCAGTCATAGGCACAATCTCTTTTATACAGGTGTGAATCGTACGAAGGCGCGCGATTACAGCCCTATGTGCCGCATCACTCGTGGACTCAACGCATTCCTCAAACAGTGGCCATATTGTGACATCTTTCATGATAAGTGGGCCGACATTCTGAAATTTCTTTTGACTTTCTGTGAGCAGTATTCTGTTGGATGATCACACTGATCACTGGATCGGTGATCAGTGTGATCATCCAACTTTCATTTTTCATTTTTCATTTGACGTAACTTTGTAGTAATGGTTAAATTGTTTCTCATGTTGTTTCTTTGTTTTTCGTGTTATATTTTAATTTTTACTTGTATTTAAATTCCTAAGTTTGACTGATTATTATTTTATATCTGACATTGCAAATTTAATTGATAATAAGTATAAGTGGTTGCTGTGCCGTTCTTATTATTGTAATAAATAAATAAATAAATAAGATACGCGCAAAAACATAACCCTTCCTTGACAGTCGGTAAAGAGCAATACCCACTTCTATCAAAGAGCAACATCTACTGGTTTTACATTCGTATATTTTATCTAAAGCAGCGCCGTATTTTTAGTTAAGTAAGACATACAGACAGACAGCGAAAAAATTTGATTCCATAAACAAATCCCCGGAAAAAATCATGATGATAAAACAAAACAAGCTACAAACTATTTCACTGAATTTTTCCCATTTGCCCATCAGACGTACCCATCGGACCAATAATCACATTATCTCGGGGCGTTTTTACCCGATCGAATTAATCGTGACGTCACAAACATGCGGAGCCTAATGACGTAAATTGGATCAGCCACCGAGCTACATCCTATAAGGTAAGTTTACCCGATGAGAACACACTTGACACTCCATAAACAACCTTGCAACAAACAAGTTAAGTCGGAAATCCAACGTCGCAAAAAGGCAAACTTAATAGATTTACATGGCAATGTATGGGGAAATTAGTCCGTATTGTTTTAGCGTAAAGTTCAAAATTAGTTGCGGTTGAGAGTATTCGGTAGGGCCATTTACCTGCTTTTTCTTTGAGGCTCATTTGGAAGGATTTTTGCTAGTTTGGGGAACTACTCGGTCCGGATTTGGTGCAAATTAATCTGGAGTAATTAAGCCCTTTCCCCGGTAATTTAGTAGTTATTTGGTTTACGTGGCATTGGTTTTCAACCTAGTTATTCAATGTCCACGTTTAAATTATGAATATAGTCATGTTCACATTCAGTCCGTAATCGCTCACTGACTGAATGAATGAATGAATAACTCTTTATTGTACACACTTAAAATTAGATAATACAGAAGAAATAATAATAGGTGTGACAACTGGCGACCTTATCGCTAAAAGCGATCTCTTCCAGGCAACCTTAGGGTGGAAAGGATCAGAGAAAGAAAAAAACGTGTGTGTGTAGGGGGTGTGTGTGTAAGTTACTGGGCTGCAGAGACTAACCATCTAATTTCTTAAAATAATAAGCGCTAAATCAGCGACGCCATGGACTTTGTTTTGTTGCTCAAAGTTCTGTGTGTCGCTGTAATGGTCATACACAGGCGTTATCTCTTACCATTAGGAGAGCGTCTCGTTCGTCTCATTACTTCTGTATAAAAAAGTAAATCGGTATCTTCCAGACAAGCGTGCTCCATCTCAGACCGCATCATCACTTAACATTAGGTGAAATGGCGGTCAAACGCAAGCTTATCTATTTCAAAGAACATGACATTTTATAACTCTTTTACAACGGCTGGTAAAAAGTGGTCTTAAAAATATAATTTCAATAAAAATATCGTGCGTTGATTTAAACTTTGAGAACTTTATAACTAAGTCAAGCCATTCGTTCATCTGTTAAGATGTGAACAAAAGACAGTTCACTTAGTTTTTGAAGTACCTACTGTTATAATCTGCACCTTATAGCGTTAACCTACATAAACTGACCTCTTAAAGTTACACTATCAAGTGTTATTTAACGGCTCTTTTAATAGTTTTAACAGCGCTTAAGTTGCTTTAAGGTACTTTAAGAGGCGATTAACTTTAACTTAACTACTCTTATCAAAATATCGGGTTTTAGTCAAGAAGGGTAAAACTGACGGGGTATAAGTATGAATACAAACATCCTGTCTTCTTGATATTTGGTACTAAGGTATGTAATATCCCAAATTTGTCTGAAAGAAATTGCTCTTATCAATAAGAGCGCCAGTTATTAAAGTTTATTTTCAATGTAAAAGTAATGAGACGAACAAGACGCTCTCCTGGTGGTAAGATATTGCATACACAGAACTTTGAGTAACTAAAGAAAGTTCAGGGCATCGCTGCATTGGCGCTCATGACTTTGAGAGTTTCGATGGTTAGTCTCAACAGTCCTGTAATTTCGCTATCTGCAGTACCCTTTAAACCTCAACACAGTAATGTTTACATATTACTGCTTGGCGACAGAATACCTGGTACTGCGGTGGTACCAACCTAGACGACCTTCTGCTAAGGAGATCTACCAGCAAATGGTAGGTAGTTACATAAAGTAAGTACACTATTGTACCATCACTACATCATGACTAGCATTATGCTGAGGTAAGCCCCAATTTTATGACTGTCTCTGATTTGTATGTGTGTTTGTGTCTTTCGTTACAAAATAAAAATAAAAACAGTTATTCTTTTTTTTATTGTTAGGTCATTTCTTTCACTGTATGTTATTAAAGGTAATGACCATCGATTATCTCAAGGTAATAAAAGTTGATCTGGCCACACCCTGGACTTTGTTTCGTTACTCAAAGTTCTAGGCACAACTAAAATATTCACATTGGCAGGCGTAATCCTTTACCGTCATGAGAGTGCTGCGTTCGTGTCATCACTTCTCACCATAAAAAATGGTATATCTGGCTTGAACAATTTGAATTTTGAACATTTTATAGTGTGAACATTAATAGAGCGACGTTTAGAGGACCCTGCCTTTTTTATGTTATTCCAAACATCACTAGTTGCATTCAGTCACATTATTTTCTTCAATATTATTTAAATCTTTTTTACTTTTTTTTTAACAAATGTCAGGCATTCTGCACTCCATTAAAAAGGTCTCTATACTAAAACGACACTCTGTCTTCCTGAGTGTAGAAGAAAAATATTGCGAAAGTAGTTTTTAAATCGAGACCATTTCTATTTGGTTCAAAATACGGGAGTAGTAACGGTCACTATATGGTACGACACATTGTCTGCAATAGTCGATTTAATTTGAGTAGTTAATATTCCGCACAATTATGATGAATATTTACTTTTAATAGATTAAGTAGTATAATTACGACTAAGGAATCGAATAATCTTTGTAGACTGTAGTATGAAGTCGCAGAAAAAAATATTGTGACATTTTTCTTTTTTTAAGTATTTGTTGTGACTTAATCACACATTTATTTATTTGTCTCACCTGAAGAAGATCCGACGTGCACTAATCCTATTGCAAAAATAAAATGGCAATACATATCTACCTTTGCCGTCAGAGAGCTACGATATAATATGCTTTAGTAAGATTTCTTTTTAATTGGCGTAACTCAATAGTTTTATTTTTAGAAATTGGGTTTTATTTTCTCTTTCTAAATATTCACTTACTTGCGTATGTGAGTAGAACATGCTGAAGTTTGACACGATGACAGGAACGGGAAGCGCGATCGTGAGTACGCCAGCTAGCGCGCAGAGGGCGCCGACGAACATGCCAAGGTATGTTTTTGGCGCCATGTCTCCATAGCCCACGGTAGTCATGGTTACTATCGCCCACCACAGTCCAAGGGGAATTGACTTGAATTGGTTATCGGGATTGTCCTGTAAAAAGTGGAATTCTAGATGAGTTTCTTTTTAACAAAGTAAATATACACTTATGATGATAAAAGATAAAGCCTGGTCATAACCAATACAGTAGTGTTTAGAACTTGGTTTCAAATGCTAACAATAAGCTTAAGCTGCCGGCGAAGAAATACTTTGTGAGGAAACCATAGCGTGTTGGTAGGGTATTTTCTAGCACTCAGCTGGATAGCTACCACCCTTAAATTGAAAATCTGCTGCTAATCATCTAACAATATGTTCCAGCAGCCTCAATTGAGAGCCAGTTCCATATCAGGTCAGGTGTGTTTGCTATCGTCGACCACACTGTCACTTATTATCAGATGAGCAACATGTCAACAGTAAGAAAACCTTTGAGCGACTAAAGAAAGTCCAGGGCATTGTTGCACATTTACATAAAATATTCGATGGTGGATCACCAACCCATTAATTTTAGTAGTTACAGGATCTTTTGAACCGAAACACAGTAAAGTTAAGTTTACACACTACTGCTTTCTACATGAAATCTGCGGGTCTACTCAAAAGAAGAAATACTAAGTGGTGTGCGTTTTTTTCATCATTGATAAGTCTGCATTAGATAATCAAAAAAAATAAAGTCCTTCTATAGGAATTAAATACAAACTATCAAAACCACCTACGTTTCTATGAATACTATATATCATCTACTGACTGCCACATTTAGCCATCAATAAACAAGTATCAATTTATTGGAACTGTTTCAATATTACTTTAACATCGTGTGTTCGTTTGAATGAACATTCACTCGGCCCTCGTCGAAATATATACCGTCATCGTAAATATTCATCAGCACTGTCAAATATTTTTCCCCATTTCAAAGGAAATATTTACTTATTGACTATTTTTTGCACGTTGTTTTTAAACTAGTTATTTGACTCAAAATGAACTTTACAAAATTTATATTTTTTTATATGTAAAAGTAATGAGACGAACAAAACGCTCTCGTGATCTTAACATAAATACACTTTTTTGACTTTGTTGACTGGTCACTTGTCCATGACTATTGCAGCGATACTCAGAAAGAGTAGTAAAAAGGAGTATCGGACATCGCTGCTTTGGCGCTCATTACTTTGAGACTTTCGATGGTTAGTCTCAACAGCCCTGTAATTTTGCTAGCTGCAGTACCCTTCAAACCGGAACACAGTAATGATTACACACTACTGCTCCGTACTGTGTTTTAGGTACGTTTATATTGGAAAAAAATATAAAATTATTTATTATCTTTCTATCTTTTATTTAGTGAGACAATCACATCTGTAGTTCTAGGCACTTCAAATTATCTTACATATATTTTCATTGCATCAAGTCATTAAGTTACGCTAAGTTTAACTATAGCGTTTTCTATATTTCCACCCCAACACATCCTGTTGTAGGAGTATTCAGTTACCAAATTAGATTCAACACAAGTTTACTCACAAAAACTGTACAGTTGCGGACAAATTTCAAAATACACGGTATATTGAAAAACTTTTCTACGTATTTCTTAGGAGGAAAACCGTCAGCTGGGCGAACTTCCCGTCTCGGGAACGCATTTATAATGCTTCCAAGTGTATTTATGTTAAGTGTCATTGACGCTTTGATAAATTGGGACATAAACAAAATATAATATTATAGTTTTTAATTTTTTTATATCTATTTATAAAACCTAATAATTAATAATAATTTTAATTTGATGAACAAAAGATTGGGCTTAGTGATGAGTCTTGCGAGAGACCTATGTCCAGCAGTGGACTATCTATGATAGGCTGACGATCATGATGATGATGATGATGATTAGGCATTTTTATTGATAATTTAATGTTTACTGCATCAAAAATGTTTGCTACAGATATTTTTTATTCATGCTATAATTTTGTTACTAGTAAATTATCCTATTCCTTCAATAATAATTGTCCTGTTGGATATTGTGAAAAAAAAGTTCTATTTCATTATCGGTTATTATTATTAACTATTTAGTATTAAAAACGTGTCTAAGATTTTATCATCATCCATTTACTTCGATCCTGTACTAACCGTCTAATATAAATGGAAATATTAAACATATTTTTAATTTTAATTATCGTATTTATTGTCTTAATTAAACCTCAAATCATTGTCGCTGTACTTACCCAAAATCATATACGTGTTTGTGTACTTTTGTTTGGCCTAACATTTAATCGGATTGGGTGTCTAAATGTGTCATTTATTCGGCCTCAAATATACGCCTCAGTAAGTTGAGCGCGCATTAATTCGGGGGAGTTAATTTAATTCTAAGCAAGAATTAATTGTTTTTGATGTTAAGATAGAAAATTCAAGTTTGTTATAATTTGGGCACATATTTTCCTACGAAATAATTTTAATGATGTTGAGAGGGTTAATTAAAAGCGTAATAAATAACATATTAAGAATGGAAGCTGGATCAAAAGAACAATGAGTGGATTAGGGATTTTAGAAAATATTTTTATATGGGAATGACATCAGAATAAGTAGTATAAATACTTGTTGGTAGAACTTAGCAAGAGGTAGTTTAATTAGGTACCACTGCTGTACTAGATATTCTGTCGCCAAGCAGTAGTGTGTAAGCATTACTATGTCCCGATTCGAAAGGTACTGCAGCTAGCGAAATCACAGGGCTGTTTAGACTAACCAACGAAAGTCTCAAAGTAATGAACGTCAAAGCAGCGATGCCCTGGATTTCATTTTGTTACTCAAAGTTCTGTGTATCGCTGCAATGGACAGGAGTTATCTCTTACCATCAGGAGAGTGCCTCGTCCGTCTCTTTACTTTTTACATTAAAAAAAAAAGTAAGATACGTATTTCCAGTCACAGGACTGAATGTGATAAGGGTGTTTGTGGCATGGATTCGATAGTTTATCATTTACCACAAGCAATACTGGAATCGGAAAGCGTGACTGTGTGAAAGCAGTTCCGTACAAACCTGTAGGTATATAAGTAAAAGTTATGGTATTTATATTGGAATGCTTTTCGCAATTTTTCATTTATCTGTGCTATAAGACGTTGCTTCATACCAAATTTCAAGATTCTGAGTTCACGGGAAGTACCCTGTAGGTTTTGATTCGAAAGTGTCGAAAATTTGCAGCATCAACCGCTGTATCTTTTGATTGCGTTGGCTTAGAAGTTTGATTTTTACACAGCTTCAAGGGACAGTAGACCTGAGTATGTGATATGAATTTCAGCTTGATACCTCCACGAGTTCCTTAGAAAAAGAGTCTTGACAGACAGACAGACGGACAACATAGTGATCCTATAAGGGTTCCGTTTTTTCTTTTTGAGGTACGGAATCCTAAAAACTACCGCAAGCGTTAGCAAACAACTTTTAATAGCAACCATATGCTTTCATTTGCAAAGCCTAACGGTATACAACCTTTTTTTACACATTAGACACAGCGCCATCTGACCCCAAAGTAAGCAAAGCTTGTCTGATGGAAGTCAGATAACTGATAGAATACATAAATACTTTTTACCACTTACATACAGAACCAGACACAGAACAAACACTTGTTTACACCATAAACTGTTTGTCCTTGGCGGGAATCGAACCCACGACCTACAGCTCAGGCAGACATACTACCAATGAGCCAACAGTGTCAACCTCCTTTATCCTACTGGGAATAGAATCTTGCTTTCTATTCCATTCGCTTCAGTTTTATGCTAATCTTCTGTCTCGGTGTTTATGCTATAAAATTGACAGAAAATTTACTTAACTTTGTCTTCTTTTGAAGTATATTTACATTCTTAAGCCGAACTCAGCCGAACGAGACTGCGACTATATACGACAATTCTCCAGACGGATTACCTATGTATCTCACTTTTACTTGCAAGCTACGAATTTTTCTAGTGATATACCATAAGTCGTTAATTGGTTTGACTCTAGTGTGTCATGAATTTTCATAAAATCCTAGCTCCCAACTAGAAGAATAAATTGTGCCCGTGGCTAGCTATATGTGACTATAAAATTAACTAAATGAATCCCTTGTTAACACAGAAATCGTTAGTTAAATACATTTTCTGTCTAGTTTCTATAGTCTAAATCAGTCCTAGTTAATTAGTTTCAAAACCTTCAATTAACCCTCAGAACTATCAGGGCTGAGTAGAAAATGGACAGAGATACAAGTTTGGTGTGGTTCATGACATGGAAAGCAGCGCGTTGTCTTTACTCTCACACCTACAACTAATTGACACCATAGCTGACTTTGTTTGGAAGTTTCAACGAGTAAAATACGAGGTCTGAACAATGTCCAAGAAGTTGTTTAAAATCAAGTGAAATGATATCAAACCTAGCCTGGTCAAATGTGAAAATGCTGCGTTTTTAATTGTGACAGTTAATTTATTATTGTTTTAATAGAATAACTACCTGAAACTATCTTTAATTAAATATAATTCCAGAATACCACTTTCTCTTGTTTTTTTAAAAATATATATATAAGAATATCCAGTTTAGACAAATAAAAGAGTCGCCATAATCACACTTCTGTCAAATAGTTAAATAAACAAAGACACAATTTTTGAAAGTCGTTACTCTGCTGATTTCATACCAGTGTCACCACACCGTGCCTGTATACATTTGAATGGTATTAAGAACAATTTACATTGGCCATTGTGATGGGACCGACGAATATTATTCATGCAATGAAAATTTCAATTTATAATCATATTTTGGGCGATGTTGCTCCTTTTCGGGATGTTATGAACGTTTTCCTATGAATTTGTTTAATTTTAAGCTACGTTTCGAGATTTGAAGTTCTAATTCTAATAGATTTAAGATTTTTTCTGAATTAATATTATTTTCTGTTAATACTAATACTCTGCTTTGTCTCATTTACTTTTTATTTATGATTAACAAAATCAAAAACAGCCCAAAAATGGAGATGGGCTGGGCATTTGCTACGCCATCCCATTAACAAATGGAGCAAGCAAGTCACCCTCTGGCAACCAAGAGACGGCAAAAGAGGTAGGGGTCGTCAAGTCAGGAGATGGGAAGATGACTTGAAACAGACAGCGGGACCATTCTGGTTGAGAGTAGCAAGGGACAGGATCCATTGGAAGGAATTGGAGGAGGCCTATGCCAAAAGGCACACCGAACTTAGGGACCTCTTGTAACCCTATGTTTAGGAATAAAAGGCTATTATTATTATTATTATTATGATTAACAGGCTAGGTTTTTTGACCACAGCTCACCTGACGTTAAGTGACGGTGTGGTCGAAGATGGTTAAGCACACCTAGCCTGGAATGGTACTGGCTCTCAAGTGAGGCCAGGTGAGGAGTGCTTTACCATCTTCGACCACACCGTCACTTAACATGAGCCATAAAAAAAAAAAAAAAAAAAAAGACGTGCACGACATGTGGTTACTGCAGCGATAAGAACAAAAAAGATTTTGTTGTTTGTTGTTATTTTAAGATTCTGTCGGATTATATTATTAAATGTTAAGTAATATTTCAGATTGATTTTTCAAATTGTCGTCAAGTTATTGTAAATAAAAATAATAATTAATTTAAATCTTTTTTTTACTTATATACTTTTTTTGTAAATATATACAGAACAATCAGACATAGAACAAACATTTATCGCCACATAAATGTTTGTCCCGGTGGGAGTCGAACCCTCGCTCTATAGCTCTTGAACCAGATTACTAAGCTAACGTGGACATATTGACTGCCCAGTCAATATATCTAGTTCACTGCCACTTCAGCTTGCTAATACGCTGAGCTATGTTTGTGACTTTAGTTCTCTGGCGAATTACTATGTTCTAGATACGATCCCTATGAGAAATATATTCATTTATTTTATTTAAACACCGACATCAAATCGAAAAAAACCACGAGATTTGGAAAATAATACAAAATGATTTTTCCGAGTTCCCGCCACAAACCTTATTACTATTTTCTTTTCCTCAAGAGATTTACTATAGAACCTCCTTAACGGATTAATTAACTTCTCGTTAGTTGCGTCGCGGCGTCGGCTGTAAGTTTTATTTTAATTGTTTCCGACTCGTCCTACTCGTTCCGACTTCTTTCCGAGTCGCTGTAGAGGTTGCACCCATTCATTTTCTATTGGATACTAAAAAACTAGTCAAGCTCAACTAGCTATGACACTACTCGCTACATTGTGTAGTTGTATTTTTACTTGGTGGTAGATCTCCTTAGCGGGAAGTTGTCTAGGTACCACCGGAGTACCAAATATTGTACCTCCAAGCAGTAGTGTGTAAACATTACTGTGTATTTAAAGGGTAGGTACTGCTCCAGCTAGCGAAATTACTTGGCAGGCGAGACTAACCATCGAAAGTCATAAAGTAATGAGCGCCAAAGCAGCGATGCCCCGGACTTCGTTTTGCTATTCAAACTTCTGTGTATTGATGCAATGGTCATGGACATGCCGTATCTTTTGCCATCAGGAGAACGTATCATGCGTCATAATACTATAAATATTTAAAAAAAACTTTAGCAGTAACTAAGTAGTAACGCAATCATAGAATAATTAAAAATATCGAAACACTTCGTACCGGCAAATGCGCAATGTTAGACGTCAAAAACAAAGAAGAAAAAATCCGTATCTATCATTTAATTCAAATATCATCCATCCCAAATACTATTCGCAGTTAATCGCAAAATGCCAACGCAAAAACGGCCATCTAAATGCCGTCGAGAGGCAGCTGTACAGGAACAACCACTTGCAGCGAGCAGTTTCCCTAGGCCTCTGGCACCCACCTTTAGCAAAGGGGAAAAATTCTCGAGGCCAAATCTCACTACGCCATGCCAAAGAAGGTGGTGGAAAGACTGACTGACTAGTCAAAAAACAACTTACCTGAGACTTCTCCGCATAATACACTAAACTTGCAAAGATGACGATCCCCAGCACCAGGAAAAAGACCAGCAACGTCAGTTCTTTTGCAGACGCCTTGAACGTGTGCACCAGGATCTTTAGACCGGGACTGTGCCTCGTGAGTTTGAACAACCTGAAACAAAAGTCACATTCTTTGGCTTTAGTTCTTCGGCTCCAACTCTCACCTTTTACTCTTTTACTGAGTCCAAGATTCAATTAACCGCAAAAAAGCTCGATATCCTCTCAAAAGTGCGTCGGTTTTTACTTTACTTAGTGGTAGACCTCCTTAGCAGGAGGTTGTCCAGGTAGGAGGTCTGGTACCAGCGTAGTACCAGATATTCTGCCGCCAAGCTGTGTGTAAACATTACTAATGCCCTGGACTTTAATTTGTTACTCAAAATTCTGTGTATCGCTGCAATAATCATGGACAGGCGTTATCTTTTACCATCAGGAAAGCATCTCGATTGTTTCAGTGTTTTCAAATTAAAAATTAAAAAACCTCGGAACAGTTGCTTACTTTGTACCAAGCACAAGTTCGTTCGTGCATAAAGTACTGCTCGCACCTTTTGGGGTGACGCTAAATACCAGTTAGAAGTGTTGGAGTCTCTTGAGAAGGTGCCAAAATCCACCTACGATATCTTTATTCACATCACCAGCCATAGGACGTCCACTGCTGGACATAGGCCTCCTTCTGGGGGGGTTTTTCCAATACTCGCTAAGCTTGGCAGGCGGGTTGGCGAGCGCAGTTAAGTGTGATTGTTCAAGGAAGACACTGCTGCCCATCTTCAGGATGACATTTTTTGATGATATTTTCGTTTACTCTAAAACCTCGTTGTTTCTTTGGAGCAGTGCGTTTAGTTGGCCTAAGGATCATGAAGTCGGTTTTTTAAATTGTAAATTTATTACTTATAATGAGACATATTTTATAATTTATTGAACACTAGCTGCGCCCCGCGGTTTTACCCACGTGGTGATGGAAGACGATGATGATGAAAAGTATCCTGTTTTATTGCAGAGCCTAAAGTATCTACATGCAAATTACATCCAGATCTGTTCAGCCGTTCTGGTGTGATTGAGTAACAAACAAACATCCATCCATCCAAACTTTCACATATTAGTGGGATTCAGATTTCAAATTTATTGAACATTCGGATTTCAAATATTTAAAATTGTATAAGAAACCTCGTCATTGTTGTAACCAAAACAACTTATAAGCGCAAATAATCAGATATAACTCTTAAGCTAGTAAAGTTGGTTGCGTACGTACCTTAAAATCTTAATAATAGATATGAACTCCAGTATGTCTGCCTTGTCGACATACTGCCTTACAACCGTTAACTCTACCACTATGTCCATATAAAAACTAAGCGTTGCTATAAAATCTATTATATTTACTGGAGATTTTATGAATTCTATGATGTTTGGTGCTACCTGAAACAAAAGAAAACAAATTTGTACTAGGAACAAACCTTCTTTGCAGGAAGTCATAAAGGTAGGTAACATAGTTTTGAGCTGCCGGTGAAGAAAAATTTTTTTTTTTTATGTTTGACAGGCTAGGTGTTTGACCACAGCTCACC
This sequence comes from Biston stratarius, assembly GCA_950106695.1. Taxonomy (NCBI): domain Eukaryota; kingdom Metazoa; phylum Arthropoda; class Insecta; order Lepidoptera; family Geometridae; genus Biston; species Biston stratarius. The sequence goes on along the minus strand of OX467110.1, from coordinate 12,970,556 downwards.
TGATGTTAAGTGACGGTGTGGTCGAAGATGGTAAAGCAAACCTAGCCTGGAATGGTACTGGCTCTCAAGTGAGGCTGCCGGAACACATCGTAAGATGCTTGGCGGCAGATTTTCAACTTGAGGGTGGTAGCTAGCCAGCCGAGTGCCTACTAGAAAGTACCCTACCACAACGCTATGGTTTCCTCGCGATGTTCTCCTTCACCGGCAGCTTAAGCTCATTGTTGGGGTTTGAACCCACGCCCTTCGGCATGCAAACCGACCACGCTAACCACTGAGCTATGATCGCTACAAAAGCGGCCTTCCTTTTTACTCAAAGTTTTGGATACAGTACCACTGCAGTACTCAGTGGGCAGGCGTAATCTCTTACCATTAAGATAACGTTTCGTTCGTCTCATAAACTTTACTTTAAAAATTAAAAAAATATCCAGTAAAAGTGGTTCCCAAAAATAAGTATAAGTAGCTCCTTTTGGCTTAATACTACCGTTACGCCTAACCCTATCTAACAGCTATCGTAAATTACATTTTCTCAAACAGTGAGGCGTCAAATAAATATATTTATTACTCAATTAATATTCCAACAACGTCATTTACGTTTTGTAAAATATAGAAACATTTCCATTGCGTTGTAGCATAGCCCTTTTGTTACTGAGGTGGGCCGCTTCCAAGAATTTATGATTCTGCTTCCGCGGAATAATAGTGATGAAATATCACGTCAAAGAAACAATCTCGAATTATGCTGTAACTGTAACTGTAATTGACGCGGTTTTCATTTTTGTTTTACTTATGCGGTATTACTCACTTTAATTATATCGGAAACTCCGACTATACAATAAGTTCTATGATGAAGGCAATCGGGTGTGGAAGAAACTACAGTCGGAGGTTCCGATAAAATTAAACCTGAGTAATTCCGTATGAGTAAAACAAAAAATAGCATTTATTACAAAGATTTTGTACTTTGAAAAATAAATTCGGCTACATTAGGCATTCAATCACATGATCGTGAACACCAAACAGAGTATGACATCACACCGTGTGAAACGCCTTTGGTGTTGTTAACATTTTTGTAGAGCAACTGCCCTAAATATTTTATTGTTTCACATGGCATGACGTCATTCAGACGCCACGCGGTCCCGGCCGTTCTCGCAGCAAAACTTGCGAATTTTAAACAAGAACACAGATTTGAATTAAACTAAATATCAACGTTAGGAATTAACGATTTTTTTGATTTAGTCAACAAACTAACTTATCACATGAAAAAGTATATTTCTAGTATTTTTCTTTTTGACTGCCCGATTAGCTCTCATTTGGTAGATTATCTGCTTCAAAAGCTGTAGGGCGTGGGTTCAATTCTCTCCAGAACAAATATTTATGTGACGATAAATGTTTGTCCTGCGGCTAGATGTTCTGTATATATTATAAGTAAGTATTTATAACAAAAAAATAAGTTTTCTACCAGCCGATGATATGAAAGTGCTGTGTCCTATACTCGTACGTACTGATCTAGACACTTCTCGTCTTTAAAAAGATTTAGTTAGGTTCCAAAACTACTGTCTTCTAAATAAATTAGACTAAATGCTTTGTTTGTTCATTTGGGCGCAAGCCGTAGCCTGTCTACATTGATTACAGTTTGCAAAACTCTCTTATATCCAGAGTATATACTATTAAAGACTTGGGGTGAATTTTGACTTCAAATTGCTATTTGATAAGCACATCAACAGTAGTAAAAAAAGCCTCTAAGGCGCTAGGATTTGTCTTAAGAATGTCCTCAGAATTTTCATCTCTTAAGAAATTCAAAATATCATATTGTGCATACGTGAGAAGTCACATTGAGTATGCTTCTCAGGTGTGAAACTTCGTTTTCTACGTTATCTGCAATATTGCGCTACAATATTTTTACCGAACTATTCTGCTCGTTGCAAGTTCCACATACTGCCGTTACAGGAAAGAAGACGAGTAACAGATATAACGTATCTTCTCAATATAGAAAATAACGCGATCGACTGTCCGGAGTTACTCGGTCAGCTGGAACTGCGCACACCCACCGCTTCTCTAAGTAACCCTAGTCTCCTCTATGTTCCGTCCGTGCTTTTTAGGGTTCCGTACCTCAAAAGGAAAAAAGGAACCCTTATAGGATCACTTTGTTGTCCGTTTGTCTGTCAAGACCCTTTTTCTCAGGAACGCGTGGAGGTATCAAGCTGAAATTCAAATACTCAGGTTTACTGTCCCTTGGAGCTATGAAAAAATCAAACTTCTAAGCCAACGCAATCAAAAGATACAGCCGTTTATGCTGTAAATTTTCGACACTCGCAAGCGAATCTAAACCTACAGGGTACTTCCCGTGAACTCAGATACTTGAAATTTGGTACGAAGCAACGTCTTATAGCACAGATAAAGGAAAAATAACGAAAAGCATAAATTACTATAACTTTTAGTTATATACCTACAGGTTTGTACGGAACCCTCGGTGCGCGAGTCCGACTCGCACTTGGTCGGTTTTTTATAAGGGCATGCAGGTGCTACAATTATCTCGATACTATACTAGATGTCGATCTTTTTAATATAACGTCTCTAAATTACAACTACCAGTTATCTGGTTCCCACAGTACAAGCTTTGCTTAGTTTGGGACTAGATGGCGCTGTATGAAATGTCCTACGATATTTATTATTATATTATTAAGTAATGGTATTGACTCGATACCGAAAAATTCCCAACAGATAGAATCCATTCATTTAATTTTGTTCAAGAATCAGAACGCTTCTTCTTGTTCAAATGGTACGCCAATAAATAAAAAAACAACCAAAGATTTCCTAACACCTGAACAATAGATTTCAAATACGATCGCAAAGTGAAAACTTTGCCGGAACATTTCTTTGTTTTCTCAGTATTGAGGAAGCTCCGTGAAAGAAGGGTGAACCTTGTTGACTTTTAAATATTTGCTGAACTCGAGTCGTGTGTTGAATGGCTCTATTTGCTGTTAGACACTATTTGGGATGGTTGCTCGTGAAACCGAGTGGATACTGGTGTCTGTTCTGACAGCTCAAGGATATTTGAACTTTGAGTAAGACTTTTCATATTGATGTTATTTTATTCTGTCTATGTTTTTTATTGAAACGTGCCTTCTAGTCTTTATAAAAATAACCCAATTTTATACGTTGAGATGTTTTTAAAAAAAACTTTTATTCAGCTTATACTGCTCGCATTTTTTTATGGTTGGTCTAATCTAAGTGTTATACAGGTAACATCTGAGCTGTAGTCAAACACAACACAGTTTGTCGGCCATAAAAAAATATTTTATTTTATTTACAATTTTATTATTTGCAGGGTAACTAACAATGCTATAATGCTGTACATATATGTTATACTAGCTTTGCCCGCGACTCTATCCGCGTGAATGTCCGGTAAGAGCGAAACTATTTTATTTATTTATTTTCCAAGTAACTAAAGATTCATTAATACGTAAAACAAAATTCAATCAAAAATTTATAATTATACATTAACAATAAACTCAAAAATGTCAATAAAATAATAATAAAAATAATTAAATTGTGACGACATTGAGCGTGTGCTGCAAATGACAAACTAAGGTTTTAGCGGGAACGCAGTGTATTTTTGTATTTTTTCCAAAACTAGTGTTTTTTCAAGTGTTTATGTATAAAAATAGTGGTGTTTTATTCATAAAGTGCCGAATTATAAGCGCGAGTGTTGGAAAGTTATATAATGTGGTGAAACATAACTTTTCGTGTAGCTTCCAAAACTCCATCGAAGCTTATAGTAAAGTCGCCACTACTTTACTAAAGCATGTCTAGATTTGACTGGCATGGATTGGACATGACCAAGACTAGAGTTTGACTACAAAGATAAATAAGCTAAAAATTGAAGACTGCACACAAAATACAGAGACATCGAAACTGGCAGAATGCGATGCCAAGAAAGAAAAAAAAAATGCCAAACTTTGTTTTAGCTTTATCGACCGAAGCGCGTTTCTAGGATAACGAGTATTATTCCAAGTACCTGGATGACCGAGCTTTGCTCGGCTGAAAAAACAGATAAAACGATGTTTTCTAAAAATGAAATCTAGCTAGAACGATTTATTGCCCCCGAAACCCCCTGCATACTAAATTTCATGAAAATCGTTGGAGCCGTTTCCGAGATTCAGATTATGTGTATATAAATATACACATATATACAAGAATTGCTCGTTTAAAGGTATTAGATTAACTTAATATTATTGTTTGTGAACCGATTGAAATAAAACAATGTAACGGGACTCTTCCCACAATACATCGATAAAAACCGAATTCAAATAGGTTAAGCCATTTCTGAAATTAGCGTGCACAATCGCACAGACAAAAATGTTTAAAACTACTTTTTTTTTTATATTTATGCCTGTACACGATTTCATTAAAATATATACGAGTACGTATAGATTTACTTATTTTCTTTATTCTAGTTTTTTTCACTACAAGGAAAAGTACGGCCTTCCCTCCTTCCAAATTGTCCAGTTTTTGGCTTTTCTATTGTCTTGAGATCTAGGTCGATTTTGAGAACCCAATCTGCTTTTGTTATTCTTATCAAACTACCCACAAAAGAGTACTTAACTAAAATAAACGAAATGCGGCCGAGGCAACAAATTACTACTTTATCACGTATTATTGGAGTCTCGTGTAGTAAAAAGTTGCTTACGATCGTAACATTGTATAACCGTAATCGTAAAAATATAATATGCCTCGTTAACGCTAACCTAGCCGCTACCACAGATAACATAATGTTTATTTTCTTTTATTTGTTGTTGGCATTGCGATTTGTTCATTTTGCCAACGTCAAATATTTTGATCAATAAACTATGAAAATAGTTCTAATCTACAAAAAAATAAAAACGTATCGTATGGTTCGTATCGTATCGTATATAGTTTAAACGAAATAGTTATTTAAATAATATCTAATATAATAAATTACCATAAAATTTATATATATAAATTAACATAAGAAAAGTAAATAAATAAATAATAAATATCGTAGGACATTACACACAGCGCCATCTGACCCCAAACTAAGCAAACCTTGTATGATGGAAGTCAGATAACTGATAGAATACTTAAACACTTTTTTTTTTTGTAAATACATACTTATAATATATACAGAACACCCAGACACAGAACAAACATTTTTGATATACCACAAAATGCTTGTTTTGAGTGGGAATCGAACCCACACTTTACGGCTCTTGAAACATACATACTACCAAATAGCCAACAGGCCAGTTGACATAGATATTAGGTTACATTCCACATGACTAAAATTACTGACTTGCTATGGAGGCCTTTTGCTTTTAAAGCACTTGCGTAACAAAAAAAAATTAAGTAAATTCCGAAAAAAGTCAACTTCTTTTCTGTTATATTCTTTGGTCAACATTTGGCTCTCATTGTGAAAAATCTCGACGGACCTCAGACAGTTAATACAACAATTCTCTATCTTAATGAAGTAAACACAAAGCTAACAAACTCTACAATTAAGGTGTATACCCTTTCCACGTATCCGACCCTCCAGGGTTCTTTTGTAGGGTTCATATCAGAACATAATGAGGGTGAGATTGCGTAGCGAAAAAATTAGGCAGGTGCCAAGGGATCAAGGGATAAGTGGCGTGATGCAGGGGGTCTTTCTTTTTACCCAAGTTACGGCTAGAAGCACAAATATTGGACATTTTTTTTTATCTATAAGCAAAAAGAATTGTTGTTTTGTTTTTCAGTCTTAATTAATAATTGAAACATGTTCTGTACGATGCAAATTATGATATAAGAAATAGTACCTGGATGACCGAGCTTTGCTGGGATTTTAATTGCCTGAAAACAAGGATAAAACGACGTTTTCTGATGATGATAATGACATTCTGTTTTGTGTGTTATGAAATAAACTAGCTGTGCCCCGCGTTTGCACCCGCGCTAGATGCCTACGTCATAGTAGCTTTATGCATGCAAAGTCTCAACCCGAGCGGCTTAAAATTTACAAAGTTTCATACAAACTTTCATCCCCTATTTTATCCCCTTGGGGATAGAATTAATCAAAATCCTTTCTTAGCGGATGCCTACGTCATAACATCTACCTGCATGCCAAATTTCAGCCCGATCCGTCCAGTGGTTTGGGCTGTGCGTTGATAGATCACTATGTCAGTCAGTCAGTCAGTCAGTCAGTCAGTCAGTCACCTTTGAGTTATATATATTTAGAGATATATATTTAGATAAAGAATAATAATTATTATGATTATAATTATAACAACACAATATCTTTTTTCTCTCCCGAGTATTCAGTAATAAACGGCACAGTAAAATTATTTTTCTGAAAGAAATTCGAGGCCGCTTTAGTCCCACTGTTTCAGGTTATCCTTACATGACACTCCATGACAGTGCTTATCCTTAAATACAATGAATGTAGCGCGCGTGTTAGTCCGTCTGCCCTTTTGTGAAAATAAGATAAGAACAGGGAAAAAGACTTTTGTTCTTACTGTGAGATTTCGGGTATATGTTTCGGGTCCTTTCTGTTTTCAACATATTTTACTAGTTGCTAGATCTATATATATATTTAGTTGTAGAAATTGAGAAAATTTGTATTTTAAATCAATCGAAATCATTATTCGTTCACAGCTCACCTGACGTTAATTGACGGTGTGGTCGAAAATAGCAAACATACTTAGCCTAGAATGGAACTGGCTCTCAAGCGATGCTTCACACCGTTAGATGCTTGACAGCTGATTTTTAACTTAGGGGGACTTCACATCATCAGCCATAGGTCATCCACTGCTGGACAGGCCTCCTCCTGGGGGGGTTTTGCCAATACTCGCCACGCTTGGCAGGCGGGTTGGCGAGCGCAGTTTGGTATGATTGTTCAAGGAAGACTCTGCTGTCCATCTTCCGGATTACATCCCTTAACCGACTCTTACGGCAACCACGGGTAGAGAGGGTGGGGTACTATTCTTACGCCGGCACCACCACGGCAAGGGGACTTAGATAGTCAAAATTAATATAATACATAGGTTAGTTTTTATCTCTGAAATCACGCGTAAAGCCACAGGTTCCACTAATAGGTTTAAAATTAGCTTATTAGTAATAAGGATTAGGTTTCATTTTAGACTTATTTTTGTAGCTTAAAGTATAAAATCGCGTAAAATAATCAATTTTGTAATGAATTCTGCAAAAAAAACGTTTAATCAAAATATTTGCCTTAGGTTTTAATTTCAGCATAACCGACCACCAATTCAAAATAAGTTAAGCTATATATTTATTCCTATATTTGATACTAACTGTTACCAGCGACTTTGTCCACGTGGATGAATGAAGGAATGCATAAATAAGCTCATACTCGTGATCGGGTGCTGCTTGCGGGTCGCTGGTCTGCTCGCGGTATACGCACAAATATAGTATAGTACCTACATTAACCTTAGATTAAATTTACTTACTAATGTGATTAAAAAGTTGACAAAGATCACGGACCTCGATGTCTGTGAACCAAATATATTAAATAATAAAATAAAAACATAATCTGACTAGCGACTTGCTCCGGATTCGCACGGGAGCAATGTAGACACTAATGTGGTGCATATGCATGTAATATACATAGTACCTGGATGACCGAGCTTTGCTCGGCTGAAAACACGGATTTAACGACGTTTTCTAAAAATGAAACCTAGCTAGATCGATTTATCGCCCCCGAAACCCCCTGTATACTAAATTACATGAAAATCGTTGTAGCCGTTTCCGAGATTCAGAATATATATATACATATATACAAGAATTGTTTGTTTAAAGGTATTAGATTAGATAGATAAACCTTCCTCTTGAATCACTCTGTCTAAAGATGAAAACCGCATTAAAATACGTTGCGCAGTTCCAAATATCTAAACATACAGACGGCGGGAAGCGACTTTGTTTTATCCTATGTAAAGAGTATCCTATATGTTAATCCAGGAAATAAACTATATGTGTGCCAAATTTCATTGAAATCCATTCAGCCGTTTTTGCGTGATCGAGTAACAAACATCCAAACGTACACACTTTCACATTTATAATATTGTTAGGATTTTGAAAACTTTTAAAAGTTAAAATAAGTTCTTCCAAAGTGAATACAACATTTTAGTCACAAAGTTTAAATAACTTTGAGATGTTTGTTCTTGAATTTGGAAGCAGCCGAATGTAAGCAAGCTTAAGGAATGCTAATTAAGTTATATTCTCAGTTCAGAATCTGTACAACTATTGGGTATTCTGTGGCACGGATTCAGGCCATCTAGACAGAGAATTTAAAACGGAACATTTTTGCGCCGGTTTCTGATTAAATATGAATAATGCTTTGTGCATAAATCTAATTGAACGTCTTTACAAGCGTAAAGAATAAGCAATGGAATTTGCTGCCCGAGTTTTCTCTGATAGATACAATCTGGGTGACGTCAAGTCGCATGTGAATCGGTTTTTTCTAGGAATGCATGCTTCATTATAGACAAAATCTTCGCTGGTTCAGTGGTTACCGCGGTCGGTTCGCATGCCAAAGGGCGTGGGTTCAAACCCAAAAATAAGTTTAAGCTGCCGGTGAAGGAAAACATCGTGAGAAAACCATAGCATGGTGGTAGGATACTTTCTAGTACTCGGCTATTATTTATAAACACGTATTCTTATTTATAAATAATTGTTTGCTACACAAGTGTTTTCAATGCACAGAAGCAAACCACTTGTCTGATGGTCAGCTTATCACTGTCTATGGACATATTACGAGTACTATGGTTTTGACACGGGAATACTTACGATTAGTTTCGTAGTATACTCCGACTATAGTTCCGGCCTTCTATATGAAATCAAAGCTGAGTACCCATGCCAAAGTGCCATATAAACTGTATTGAACTGTATTTACTTATATAGTGGCTGAATTATCGCATTTCATGCGACATCGTAAACTACAATTCAATAGCACATCTCCCGTTACATTATTAGTGTATATCATCGTGATATAACGGCATTGCATACGTCATGAATTCCCATTATCAAGTAGCCAGCAATAGCAACCCGTAACATAGCAACAATATCTTACATAGTCCAGATTTGATCGCACCGAGCGACATATTTTTTCTTAGAACCGCAATCATTACTTAAGCCAACTTTCATTAAAAAACTATATTTTAAATTGAACCATATGACCGGACCATGTCAAGTTTTTTTTGCTTGACCACAACTCACCTGATGTGAAGTGACGGTGTGGTCGAAGATGGTAAAGCACACCTAGCCTGGAATGGACTGGCTCTCAAGTGAGGCTGCCGGAAAACACCGTTAGATGCTTGGCGACAGATTTTCAACTTGAGGGTGGTAGCTAACCAGCAGAGTACTAGAAAGTACCCTACCACCACCATAAATTAAAATAAAAATTCTTTGTAAGCGAATAATCGTCTTACGTTTTTATAAAATAGGACTTTCAATCGAGATTCAGTACGTTTGTATTATTTCTTTTCAATGTTTATCCGTACTCTGCCCCGGCTACGGAGTGACGTGCCCGTGTCGCCTTGTTTGCGTAGCGGAACAATGCTGTAATTAGGTTGCTCGAGCGTTGTTCGCATGCAAATTTAATTGCAAATTTATTTTATTGACCATTCCACGTAGTCGTATCCTAGTTAAATTAATTCGTTTACATTTCAAATGGGCGAGCTTTTTTAAGATTACGTAAAGTTTTTTTGTGCTTTTTTCTGAGTGGTTTAAAGATTAATGGCATTCGGTAAAGGTCACAGCACACGAGACACGCGACTAGGGATTGAATACCGGGATACCGGGCCGATTTTTTTCCGGTATTACAATACCGGTATTAGTACACAATACCGAAATTTCGGTATTTAAGAAAAAAGGTTTCACAGACAGATTTCACCTTTTTTTGTTTCATTCAAGTCTTGACAAATGAACTTTCTTTCATGTATTGTTTTCTAAACTCGACGAAGTTAATCTTATTGGTTTAAAAATAACTTCACACAATTAGCGATTAAAATTTTCGATAACATAACAATGATAGAAAAGATACATAATCCTTTCGAAATAACTCGAACACAATTGGCGGTTTTTCTTCAGTTTTGAAATTGATTACAGAAAATTTAATCCCTAAATTGACTATTATGTTATTTTTAGAACAATGAGATTAACTACAACGTCGAGATCAGAAAACAATAAAATGAAAAGAAGATATTTTTTCAAGACTCGAATAATACAAAATTGATGTCACGTGGAACTTTGTTTTTCTGTAAATAACAAAATTTCTGTATTGACTAATTGTTGACTTGTTACGCCCGATGCGTATTGTGCCATTTGTTATTGTTTGTTAATTTAAACAAATTTTAATTGTTATCGGGATACCGGTATCTATACCGGTATCCCGGTATAGTTTAGGTACAATACCGAAATACCGGTATTGAAAAATACTTCCGGTATTGCAATCCCTACACGCGACAAGCAAAAACGCTGCAATCAAGCAGCGGAGTGCAGGTTCTGTATCTTTTTACCACGCATTTATTAGCTGGACATATATGCATGTGTGTGGGTAACCACATATTTTGCCGCCAAGCAGCAGTGTGTAAGCATTACTATGTTACGTTTTGAAGGGTACTGGAGTTAGTGAAATTACAGGTCTGTTGAAACTAACCATCGAACGTCTCCAAGTAATGAGCGCCAAATCGGCGATGCCCTGGGCTCTGTTTTGTTACTAAAAGTTCGTTTCGTTGGTCTAATTAATTTTACAGAAAAAAGCACATAAGTATACAAAACAGAAAGTTTTTTTTTTCTGTGATTGCATATCAAAGAGATATACTTCCGCGAATATCCATATAAGCCTGCATTCGATAAAGCGAGAACAGTATTCATATTATCAAAATGGCGTTATCAAAGAGCAGTGAAATTTATAGCGATGGTTCGTATCGCATATTGGTGCAATATACTTCCAGATACTTCCATTTTAATTGAAAATGAATTTGAAACCGGCGTAGATTTTGAGTTGGTTTTTCCTTCATCGGGTTTTGTGGTTTTGCAATATCACTTCTAACTTTTTTTTTATGTAAAAGAAAATGAAACAATCGAGGCGCTCTCCGGATGGTAAGAGATAATGCCTCTCCATTACCATTGCAGCATAACACAGACCTTTAGGTAACTTATTTCTGACAAAATTGTGCCAATGTATAATATGAAACAGAATATAAAAGTAAATAAAAAATATAACGTGTAATCTTTCCAACAATTAAAAAAAAATAGCAATTAGTAAGCCCATCCGTCACTACCTCAAACGGCACAAATATTAGAGAAAAAAAGAATATTTATTCGATACAGACCAAGCATCATCTCAGCATGGATACCGATTGTCGCAGATAAAAAGAGCTGGTTTTCAGATGGACCTTTTAATAAAGTGAAGCATGAACTTAAAATTGAGGAAGGGTCCAGTGAAATCTCATTAAGACTGGATGCTCAGCAATAGGACAATAAAAACACGTATATTTATAATAAAAAACCGACTTTAGTCCACAAAGGCAAACACAGTAGGTTAATTAGATTTATTATGGAGTTCCGGTGTTTATCCATGAACAAAGGTGTTCTTTCACTAACCACCTCTCCCAGTTAGCTGGTAGGTTAATTTTCAAATGAAACTACCTTATACTGCCGTATCAGAAGACCCTTTCAGCTACTCGTCTGGCAGCTGACCACGTCTGGATACAGTTACTCGCCTGGTAACGTATCCCAAAGCTGGTTCCGCGCGGATCCCAATAATATCTGGCTCGAAGGACCATGAACAAGGGTATGGCTTTCCGTCAACTATCTCTCCCGGGTAGTAGCAGCAGAGTAAGTTTTAATATGTTAAGTTTAAGTTAAGTCATCGTTATATGATGATGAAGCTGGAAGGTAGGTAGTTCATTGAGACTATTCTGGTGGCCGTTAACAAAACTGAAATGTCACAGTAAAGCAAAATACGTAGTTTCGTTTACTTGTATGACATATTTATTCCAGCTATTTTGGTTTAAAAATCACACTACTTTTCCAAATCGATTTATAAATCGTGTACGTTATTTATAAATCGATAACAAACAGATTTCTGAGATAAAAAAATGTCATAATAGAGAACTTTCTAATTTTCTGAAGACGGTTAACAACACATTAAACGGAAAAGTTGGGGATAAACTTATTAGAAAAAGAAATAGAGCTTGGCACAAGTGTGTACCTTCTATCAATGCCACAGTACAGTTCAGAGTTGCTAGAAGGTTACTTTTGTAACCTAGGTAACTTTTAACTTTGTCTGGTTACTTTTAAGTTACACAACTCAAAAGGTAACTTTTAGGTGATTTTTCGGAATTTGTAGAATTAACAATTTTTTTCTTACGAAACTAACGTACAACGGAACGCCATTTAATTATTTTTTTGATATGTTGGCAAAATGGCTACAACCAACACTTCATTCATCGTTGTATAAATACGTCTTTCTTTCTCGCACTTATGTAAAATCACAGAAAACAAAACGTCATGCACTTGCCCCTCGAACAGTGCGTGAAAATAATATTTTCTAGCGTTTTTTTTTCTTCTTGAATTTGCGTTGAGTGTTTTGGTTGTAAACATCATCATCATCATCATCAGCCGTATGACGTCCACTGCTGGACATAGGCCTCCTCCATGGAGGTGTTTTGCCAATACTCGCCACGCTTGGCAGGCGGATTGGCGAGCGCAGTTGGGTGTGGTTATTCAAAAAAGATGCTGCCGCCCATCTTCCGGATTACATCCCTTAGCCGACTCTTACGGCAACCACGGGTAGAGCGGGTAGGGTACAATTCTTACGCCGGCACCACCACGGCATCGTTGTAAACGTAAGAAGAGTTTAATTCCGCGCGATGTCTTTGAGTTATGAACATATACAAACTTGATGTTGAAAAAAAAGTGGAAGGTTACTTTTGACACCAAAAGGTTACTTTTTTATCTATTTCAGGTGACTTTTGGCTCAACCCGGCTGGCAACACTGGTACAGTTGGAACGTTATCCCAATATAGCCCAAGAGCATCAAACATACATTCAACTTAACATTTAAGGGTCGGCTGCCGCGTCGTATGTTGCTTTGAAGTGGGCGATTGTTGGGCTATCAAAGAAGCTCGGTTACCCCACTTAACTGCTACCCCGGGACTATTGGCTATACTAAATTCTAATGTTTTAAGTAATAAGCTTAAACATCAAGAGTATATAGAGCGGATTATAGGCGATATTAAACTAACTCAATTTGGTAAATGTTAGTTATTGAACTATTTTTATCAGCGACTTGTTCTGGTTATATCGTATCGTATGCGATTAATTGCAATTTAATTTCAAAACATTGGATTTTTTTACTTATACAAAATTTTAACTAGAAAGTATTTTCTATATATATCTTTTTTTTTATATAACAGTGACAACGAGACGCTCTCCTGAGGTTAAGAGATAACGCCTGTCCATGACCATTGCAGCGATACACAGAACTTTGAGTAGTAAAACAAAGTCCAGGGCATCACTGCCTTGGCGCTCATTACTTTGAGACTAGATGGTTAGTCTCAATAGCCCTGTAATTTCGCTAGCTGCAGTACCCTTCAAACCAGAACAGAGTAATGTTTACACACTACTGCTTAGTGGCAGAATATCTGGTACTGCGGTGGTACCTACCCAGACGACCTCCTGCTAAGGAAATCTACCACCAAGTAAAGTAAGTTATTTTAAAGTAATGAGTCAAACGATTCGCTTTCCGGATGGTAAGATAAACCCATGTCCATGACCATTACAAGAATACACGAAGTTTGAGTAACAAAACAAAGTTAGGGCGTCACTGCTTTGGCGCTTATTACTTTGGGACTTTCGGTGGATAGTTTCAACAGCCCTGTAATTTCGCATTCGCATTTTGTATTATAAAAATAATATAAAAAAATTCTAAATAATGTCCGATGCCCTGGTCATTGTTTTGCTACTCAAACTTCTGCATTATTGTCATTATTTTACATTTAAAAAAATTTAAACACTTCGGTATTATCAATAAAACATTGTACTCGTATTGTATTGATTTATGACTATTGAAAAACTTAAAACTGGTAGAATGTACTGTGTTTTAGCCCAGTGGTTAGCGGGGTCGATTCATACGCCGAAAGACGTGGGTTCAAACCCCAATAATCGAGTACGAGCTGCTGGTGAAAACTTCTTGAGGAAACCATAGCGTGGTGGTAGGGTACTTTCTAGTACTCGGCTGGCTAACTACTACTGTCAAGTTGAAAATCTGCCGCCAAGCCCCTAACGGTGTGTTCCGGTACCTTCACTAAAGAGCCAGTTACATTCCAAGCTAGATGTGTTTACCATCTTTGACCACACCGTCACTTAACAACAGGTGAGCTGTGGTCAAACACATCACATCACACATCATCAGCCATAGGTCGTCCACTGCTGGACATAGGCCTCCTCCTGGGGAGGTTTTGCCAATACTCGCCACGCTTGGCAGGCGGGTTAGCGAGCGCAGTTAGGTGTGATTGTTCAAGAAAGACGCTGCTGCCCATCTTCCGGATTACATCCCATAGCCGACTCTTACGGCAACTACGGTTAGAGAGGGTGGGGTACTATTCTTACGCCAGCACCACCACGGCACTAAACACTTTGGTCAAACACTTAGCCTGTGACCATAAAAAAAAAATTACAAAGCGCTTTGACAAAAATTGATTCCACCTTTTTCGTACGAACCGCTAGACATTGGAATTTACTGCCCGAGTGGGTGTTCCCTGATAGATACAATCTGGGTGCCTTCAAATCCCGAGTGAATCAGTTTCTTCTAGTCAAACGTGCTCCACTGTAGACCGCATCTTCGCTTAACACCAGGCGAGATGGCGGTCAAACGCAAGCTTAAATGTTATTAAAAAAAGTAGAACTTGAAATAATCCTAAATACACGTGCTAGAACTACGCACTAAACTTTTACCGCTAAGGGCGTCAGCATTCTCAGACCAATTTTTCAAGTTCCCTAACGACATTGTTAGGTGAGCTAGTAGATAGCGTAAAGTACCGGAATCGATTGAATTATTCAGAAAACTGTTTTCGGAATCGGTTTAAGACCCCTTCTGACTTGAGGGTACTTATCGGGGTTGGACCGATGGATTTTTGTTTGGTTTTATTCGTCTTAGTTTGGGATTGATTTCAAAGTTGTGATTGTAAAGAAATTACGACGAGCTAAACGACGAAGAAAAATTTAAAAACCTCAAAATTTTTCACACAATTTTGAAGGTTAAAGTCGAGTATGAAAAATGTTCCCCTTGAAGAAATTAACTACCAAACTTTGTTGGAAAGATATCGCTAGGTCACGGCTATTGGCGTATGACTAGTCAACACTCTAGATTTATGTTAGGTATTAAACTCAACTAAGTAAGTATAATTAATCTTTTTTTAAGGTTGACAGGCTAGGTATTTGACCACAGCTCACCTGATGTTAAGTGACGGTGTGGTCGAAGATGGTAAAGCACACCTAGCTTAGAATGGTACTGGTTCTCATCATCATCATCATCAGCCTATTGAAGTCCACTGCTGGACATAGAGTTCTCTCCTAAGACACGCCACTCACAGTCTTCGGTTTTTTGCTTCCATCCACCGTCAGCTGCCTTACATATATCGTCACTCCATCGCGTCTCAGAGCGCCCTGCATTACATTTGCCAATTCGCGTTGTCCACTCCAGATCATGCCTACCCCAGTGGTTATCGGTTCTGTGACAGATTCCAGCCCAAATGAGTTATATTGTAATATTTGTTTGTTAATCTGTATATAACTGTACATAATGTAGATAGATAGAAACTTCATTGTGCACACTATAACTCTTCTAACACAAACAATATATTTAAGAGCTAGTACCACAAATAAATATCGTCATACACGCAACGCTATCTAACTCTAAATAAAGCAAAGCTTTTACTAAAAAACCAGAGAACTGATAGAATATAAACCTTGTTTTGTAAATGCTTACTTATAATGCATAGACACAAAACAAACATTTATCGTCACATAAATGTTAGTCCCGGTGGGAATCGAACTCACGCCCTACAGCTCTAAAAGCAAATATTCAACCAGATGAGCTAACAGGGCAGTTGAAATAAACATAAATAGACAGGAATCTTTTTATTTGCCTAAATGGTTTGAAAAATTGTTATTGGCCACTTTACTTTAAAAAATCATTTTTTTTTTCAACAAAATCATAACCAAGAATAAAAAGCATAAAAAGTCACAGTCATCAATCTCTTAAAGAAAATTTACAACAAATTGCACAGTGGGACAAAAGCCTTCTCTAATGGGGCTATACCATGGAATATAAAACCAACAGAGGAAAAACTACATTATTCTTCAAAAACAAAAAAGCCAAAAATGATTAAAATTTTGTAACTCTTATTTTATTTTTCTGGGCTTCTATAGATATTTTACAATGGAAACTGACGTGGTTATTTTTATTTTTGTTTTAGTTATGCGGGATTACTCACGTTTAGTTTTATCAGAAACTATAGTCGGACTTTCCAATAAAACTAAACGTGTAAGTAAAACAAAAATTACTATTAATATGTTTCTGAAATAGTTGAATATAATAATAATAAATGCAAAACAATGTAATCACAAAATGAACGCAGAAAAAACTTTAGCTTAATCTAAGTATATATAACTCAAAGGTGACTGACTGACTGACTGACCTAGTGATCTATCAAAGCACAGCCCAAACCACTGGACGGATCGGGCTGAAATTTAGCATGCAGGTAGATGTTATAACGTAGGCATCCACTAAGAAAGGATTTTGATTAATTCTACCCCCAAAGGGATAAAATAGGGGATGAAAGTTTGTATGAAACTTTGTCAATTTTAAGCCGATCGGGCTGAGACTTTGCATGCATAAAGCTACTATGACGTAGGCATCTAGCGCGGGTGAAACCGCGGGTCACAGCTAGTCTAATATAAACCTCAAGCTCACGAAATATAGAGTTCATTTTAGTATGCAGTAATTTGGTTAAAGAGCTTTAGGTGTGTGTTGCAGAACATTGTGAACAAGGAATATGTACGTAATAAATAACATATTGAATATTATAATATATGTTATTTGACTGAATAAAAATCGTCCCTGTTGGCTCATTGGTAGTCTGCTTTAAGGGCTATAGGTCGCGAGTTCGATTCCTACCAGAACAAACATTTTGTGGTATAAACAAATGCTTGTTAGTTATTTTTCTAGTACAAGCTTTGATTAGTTTGGGCTTCAGATGGCGCTTAATGTCTTACGATATTTAATAATGTTAAATACACATAATATTTGAAAAAAAAAAAACTGAACCAAAATGGCTCGCTAGTTTGTAGCAAAAAATAATCTCTCAGACTATCAATAAGTCAACAACATTAGTAGAAACCCATATCGCTGTACTCTAATGCAGCGACGCTTCCAATCTCTATATTTTGAACAAACGCTCAAGCGTGATATATGTTAAAGTAATAACTCTGTAGGCTTGTTTTTCTGTGATCGGGTACAGGAAACAATCTCCCACTCGGGTAATAATTAATTTTTAATTGCTCTTAGCTCAATACGGTAAGTTTTCTTTGTTACAAGTTTCCGAGGACTTAGAGAAAATGAGTTGAAATTTTTGCCCGCAAGTACTTCGTCTATTGTACAGCTGTACAATAAAGATTTTATGCTGGACTTTGGGTGAATTTTGTAAGTTATTGCATTTAACCTGTACCGTGGTGGTGCTGGCGTAAGAATTGTACCCCACCTTCTCTACCCGTGGTTGCCGTAAGAGTCGGCTAAAGGATGTAATCCGGAAGATGGGCAGCAGCGTCTTCCTTGAACAATCATACCTAACTGCGCTCGCCAACCCGCCTACCAAACGTGGCGAGTATTGACAAAACCCCTCTCCAAGAGGAGGCTTATGTCCAGCAGTGGACGTCCTATGGCTGATGGTGTGTGATGATGTGTCCATTTAACCGGACAACGCACTGGAACACGATAGTGTCGTTTGGCGGCGCGACTTAGTCCTGTGGATGGCCACTAACCACGGTGGAAACTTACCACCAGTAATTGCCACCTTTTTTTTTTTTTTTTATAGCTGACAGGCTTGGTGTTTGACCACAAGTCACCTGATGTTAAGTGATGGTGTGGTCGAAGATGGTAAAGCACACCTAGCCCGGAATGGAACTAGCTCTCAAGTGAGGCTGCCGGAACACACCGTTAGATGCTTGGCTGCAGATTTTCAAAACACCTGATAAGTACCACACAGGCACCACGTGATTCACCAGCAGGTTGAGTAAGCTTAATTCTAGGGCGGCAAATTTAGAGAATAAATTTTTATTTTGTAACACAAAACCAAACGAATAAGAGATAGTTACAAAATAGGGGTTCACCTCAGCATAATGTTGGTCATACTAAATGGTATGCCCAACGCTGGTCTACCGTATTTCATACATAGTCCTTCACTTGTATGAATCTTCACTCATACAAACAAGTGAAGGACTATTCGTTAGGAGGTTACAAACTGGGTAATTTGCGTGCCAAGTTAAGTATTAGTAGGGTATAACTGAATAAGAAAATATATAATAATCAAATAATTTTATTGATTTTAATTTGATTTGCTGACATTGTTTGTTGAACATTTACTAACTTTAGGAAATATGACCACGGATGAAGGTGGCTCATTCCCCAAGTACAGTATTATTCTCCTTTCTAATTAGGTAGTAAATTCCCTTTCCACAGCGACAAGCGACTTATTTGGCCAGCAGCCATTTCATTAATGCCCTGAGTGGGTGGTCGTTACCTACTTTCGAAATTTATTGCACTGTGGCGCAAGCTAAATGCCCGGTGCAAGAAGAATATCACGCCGTGCAGTAAAAAGCTTTCCGCATTAATCGAACGTTGCGGAAATGTTTGTTTTATTATTTATATCAAAAATTAAATAGATTTTATAGTATTTATTGGAAATTGTGACGTGTATAGGAAAAACATCGTGAGGAAACTATAGGATGTTGGTAGGTTACTTTATAGTACTCGGCTGGCTAGCAACTACCCGCAAGATGTAAATCTGCCGCCAAGCACCTAACAGTGTGTTCCGGCAGCCTCACTTGGGAGCCAGTTTTATTCCAAGCTAGGTGTACTTTGCCATCTTTGACCACACCGTCACTTGAAATCAGGTAAGTTCAGCTATGGTCAAACACACAGCTTGACAAAATTAAAAAAAGTTAATTTACCAAATTACTAAAACCATTACATGTTATCTAAAATTCCGGTAATATTTTCCTCAGAGGTAAATTCCAGGAAAATATTCTAGAAACACATCAAAAACACTTTTCTTTCAGGTGACTGACATTTTTATATGTTTTTTTTCTCGTGCGTACATCAATCACGGTTTCTCTACATTTAGTCATTTTTCCGCAAACAAAAGCAAGTGGTCGTGTTCAGAGCTTAAAGGTAGAAGGTTCCGTAGTCGCAAAAAATCTTTATTTACTTTCCAACCAACATTTTGTTAGTTAGTAATTAGATTATTTGTATTATAACCGGCTTCAAAAAGGAAGGTTCTCAATACGACTCGTATTTTATATTACACTACTGCTCAAAAAAGGAGTGTAATGGTTTCAGAGTTCATGTATGTTTGTATGAGTATATATATTCCACCTTAACTTTTAAATTTCTAAACAAATTTAGATGTATAGGATATCTTTAGAATCCCTACATTATCTCTAGATGACTGCCTTTTTAGCTCATTTGTATATGCTTCAAGAGCTGTTCGGCGTAGGTTCGATTCCGACTCAGAACAAACATTTTGTGTGACGAGCATATATTTTTACTCTCACTTATAATACATACTACAAATTTGGTTTTCTACTCGAATACTACAAATCACTACATAGTATAAAACAAAGTCGCTTTCTCTGTCCCTATATCCCTATGTATGCTTAAATCTTTAAAACCACGCAACGGATTTTGATGCGGTTTTTTAAAATAGATAGAGTGATTGAAGAGGAAGGTTTATATGTATAATAAATGCATATGCACCACATTAATATCTACATTGCACCCGTGCAAAGCGGGGGCGGGTCGCTAGTAAAGTATAAGTATTATATGCCTCGACAGCTTCATGTGAGCAAAACTTATATTTAGGGTCTACATATCGAGCGCACAGACCCCTAAAATCAAATGCCATAGAGGAAAACAATGAGAGCCTGGCCGTATGCCAGGCGAAATGGAGTCAACACGCCCCAGAGCATTTATTCATCGTAACTAGACAGTTTCACGCCAGATATACATTATGTTACCCCATTTTACTCAAGTCGGGCTAGCAGTAATGAAAATATAGGACAACACATTTCGCGCGGACACGCTGCGGAGTTTTGGCGGGAACGCGGAAAGATTAGTGTCAAAAATTGTGTTTTTTTCGAGTGGTTCTGTATAAAAATAGTGGTATTTTATTCATAAATTACCGAATTACAAATGTGGGAAACTGATATAAAGTGGTGAACCGCTAAACAATGGAATGTGCTGCCCAAGTGGTTGCAACCTAATGGTTACAATCTGGGTGCCTTCAAGTCGCGAGTGAATCGGTTTCTTCCAGGCGAGCGTGCTCCACCGTAGACCGCATCTTCGTTGAATATCAGGCAGGTTTGCGATTAGAGAGTAATAAAAAAAAAAACAACAAACAAAGACTTTTCGTGTTGCTTCCAAAACTCTATTGAAGCTTATAGCTCATGCCTTAAAGTAGTAGACTTTACGGCATGAGCTATAAGCTTCATTAGAGTTTTGGAAGCAACACGAAAAGTCTTTGTTGTTGAAAAGACTGAACTCGACCTGCACGGGCTGGACTTTGACTGCAACTAATTTTAGACATAAATTGCAAAAACTTCCATCTTCGACCACAGCGTTACCATCAGATGAGCTTTTGTTAAGCATTTAGTCTGTCAACTATAAAAAAAAGTATTTTATTTTAAGGTTTTACGGTTCATTAGTGACGGTATGTTCGAAAATGGTAAACATACCTAACCTGGAATGAAACAAGCTAAGCTTTCAAGTAAGGCTGTTGGAATACACTAGTAGGTGATTGACGGCAGATTTTTAATTTTTAGCAAGCTGAATAGTAGAAAATTCCCTACTACCACGCTATGGTTTCCTCATGAAGTTTTCCTTCACCAGCAGCTCAAGCTCATTGTTGGGATTTGAAACTATGCCAATGGGCGTGTGATCCGATCATGGTAACCACTGAGCTGATGATAAAATTGTTATATATTCAAAGTTACTGAAAAGGCAAGACTAAATATGAATACTATGCAACGCAGAATCGAACCGAAATAAACTACCTAAGGTCCATCGTTCACTCTGAAGTTGAAGCAAATTATTGTAGGCGTACAAGCGACGTGGAAAAATCAACCTTATTCTTTTAATTTTACGTTCATTATACATTACTAGCAAAGCGACGTACAAAGGATATGGAAAAATGAACCAAGTTGACTTAAGGTTAATAATTATTATAATTTATTTATTAGAAACTTTAACTAATTTACTAGTATGGCGGAGGCTCGACGGAAAACGAACCTAGAGAAAACTGAATAAGGTGGACTTTTCCATGCCCTTGATTTCAAGGCCGTAGAACTATAGTTTCAAGTCATAACAAGACGCCCTATGTTTCCAAAGTGACGTAATGTGGCACGTCAGTCACAGCAGGCGGAGTAGACAGGCACTTTTGAATACAGCGTGTTGGTCTGAACGCCGAGGGAATCCACAGAATAAGCTAAACAAAAGCATAACTTAAAAATATAGTAACTCCAAATTTAATAATGAAGTTAATTAACTTAACCATTCCAAGCTAGGTGTGTTTACCAGCTTAGACTATACCGTCACTTAACATTAAATGAGCTGTGGTCAAACATCTAGCCTGCCAACCATAAAAAAAACTCTATTGGATGTTGTAACTGTTGGTTTGCATTCGTGCAGAATTAGGCTCAACAGAAGTAAATTAAATTTTTATATTAATACCTAAATAAATAAATATTAAAGATATATCACAGAGTATCCATCTAGCCCCAAACCAGGTGACAATGGATAGACAATGGAGATGGAAACCACATAACTGATAGAATACTATAAAAATATATCTTAAATGTTGTAAATTCATGCTTATAATTCAGCATGCATACAGAACACCTACCTATCAAATCCCATACAGAAGAAAATCGTGTATGGGATTATGAGCTAACAGGGCAGGGTATTATAGATCATATTAGCGTGTAATCGTTTATTTTTTTTCCTGGATGCCAACAGCTACCGATGCCGCCCGGGCGAGGTAGACTGTCCTGGTAGAATCTCTGCTTCAAGAGCTTTTAAGGGATGAGTTCGATTCCCACTAGGACAAACATTTATGTGACGATAAATGTTTTTTCTGTATCTGGGTGTTCTGTATGTATTTACTAAAATAGTATCTAAGTATTCTATTTATTTATTTATTTATGTGCAATTAGTTCTACACACAAACTAGAACTTTTACCCTAGATTAAGAATAATTTGACTAACTCTTACTATATTGTAAAAAAAAATTATTCATAAGTTGACTCAGGTCACGGACCCCGATGTCTGTGGAGCGTATTTTATATAATAAAAAATATGTACGAAATTTATTTATTTATTAAATTACAAGAAAACACCATCTATCAATGAATTAGAAAGACCAAAAAAAATACAGATACATGGCATCGCAAAAGATAAAGCGGCAGCTAGTGAAGATAAAAATGTTTAGAATTTTGAACTTATACTTCTGCAAATGTACTGATCTGTGGCAAAATGTTGTCTGTGTAATTATTCAATCTAGAGGAAAGTCAGCTTTTATTACATTTCAAAGTAATTATATGCATAAATGGAATGCTTTTCATGAAGTTATGAATGTTTCGAAGTCAAGGCGAGTAATGAAATATATTTTATGTTATCACTATCGTTTTTGTTCAAATGATAAATAAATAAAAATATCGTAGAACGTTACACACAGCGCCATCTGACCCCAAGCTAAGCAAAGCTTGTATGATGGAAGTCAGATAGCTTTTAGAATACCTAAATACTTTTTTTTTTGTAAATACCTACTTATAATATATACAGAACACCCAGACACAGAACAAACATTTATGATTATACCACAAAAAGCTTTTAGCATGTGATCCGACCGCGCTAACCACTGAGCTATCAGCACCACGAAATTTAAATAAAAATGATGAGTAATTAGATTAAATCAAATCAATTTATTTGGGAAGAACAGGTATAGTAGATTCACACACAAAAAAGTCGTCATAAAAAACCATTTTTAGCCACAAAAATCACAAATCTACTTACCACAGATCGCACCAGCAGTTCAATCGTGAACCAGACGTTGCAGACCAGCTCAATGTAGTAGAATCCTACGTGAGGCTTCCTGTTATCCCTCCAGGCCTCCAACAACTCCATGTCGGCGAAGTTCTCCGTCGTGACGTTCTCGGGCTCGGGGGGCGGAGTGGGTACCACCACCCGGAGGTCAGGGTGCGTCTTTAGGCAGAAGCACAGGACCGAGATGCAGATGAAGAACACTGACATAGCGGATATCACCTGGGAAAGAGAGAAGAACATTTATAACCAGTAAGTTTTGACTAAGTACCAAGGCTGAAGTGGAACTGGGCGGGCCACGTTTGTCACAAGTCGAACGACCGCTGGGCAAAGGCGCATTCCATAGCATAACTGCCACTAGTCATATAGCCGCGCTAGAGTGCACTCGACTTTAAATGTAATCTGTCCGTAATCAATGTGAATGAATAGAAATGGTGATCACCAGAAATATACTTTGAATATATACCACATCCGACAGTCAGGAGAACACGCTGATAGTTTGGGGGTTGACGATAAATTTCATAGATGACGTCATCAGTAAATATTCACTAACCCCCACAGGGGTATAAAGTTTGGTGTTACAGTTTCACATCTACCTACATCCAAAATTTTATTATATCACTCGATAGCTAAAGTACTAAAGAACGTTACGTTGAGTGGACTTAAAACAAGGAAATCCGAAGGATATCCTAGTGTTCAAAAATGTTACACACGGCTGTGTCCACACCACTAGCATACCGCAATATTTTTGTGTCTTTTTTAAATGTAGATGTGGTCTAAGATAGCAAACACACCTAACTGGCTCACAAACGTATTGAAAGTTAATAAAAATTTAATTTTAACTGTAACTTTCAAATTAAAAATGTATTTAAAAATAAATAGTTTTAATTTGAAACTAATCCTCAATTAAAACTGTATTAAGCAACATACGTTCTATGCTTATGCTTATGCTTAATTTGTGACAATTTGAGCGATTACAAGTTTTAGTTGTGTAATTTCTAAATTATTTATAATTATTATTTTTTAACTCAGATTTTACATTCGTGGCTAAAAATTATTAACAAAATCCACTAATCTACTTTTAATACAGTTTTAATTCAGGATTAGAGTTAGATAACCATTTATATCCGACAACAAGTATAAATAATACGTAAAAAAGTTACATTAGCAAAAAACATATAACCTATAAAACAGCGGATTAAATTTTGTTACTCAATGCTATGGGCAAACTTTGCATGAAAAATTTAATCATAATATTTCTTTTCTTTCACCCTCTCTCTCTCTCTCTTTATGTTTTTTTTTAAGCTATTCACTGATTTACACACATTAATCATTTCGCTTACATCTTAAGATAAATAAATGTACATAAATTGTATTTATGTCACAGCGATTTCAGAACGAATATTTAGCAAGTTCCCATACATTTATCACGAAGCACATAAACAATCTTCAGCCAGGGACCAAAAACCATTTATTAAGACAACTTCCTGTTTTTTATTTGCACAGAATTCGTATGATTTATGACACGAGTTTGGGTAGATTTTGCTAATGTATAAACGGATTTAGTTTCATTATATTTTGTGACATTTCTATTACCGAATATGTTACTTCCTATATCCGTAAAAGTTTGCTTGCTACTCATTACAGTTTCACACGGTGTTTCCTGAGGAATTATATTTTTTTGTTAATCCAATGTATAAGCGAACTACGTCCTATAATAAACAAATATACACACAATAAAATAAATAACTTTCACACTTATATTATTAAAATTAATATTAATAATTAATATTTATTAATAATTATTCAGATATTTATTTACTTTCTAAATTGTTTACAGTACAAGTATAAAACAATTAATATACAAAACATACAGCCCAATCTGACCCCAAAGTAAACGAAGCTTGCAAGATGGAATACAGATAACTAATAGAATACTTAAATACATACGAGTACTTGTAATACATATAGAACACCCAACACACAGAACAAACATTTGAACCCACGGCTTACAGTTCTTAAAGCAGATACCACTAAGCCAACAGAACTGTTGTTATTGAAATCTACCTTTTCCAGATCCAGCCAGATAGACGTTTTTAATTTCGCGTGGAGTGGAAACCGTGGTGTTGACAAAAAACGTCACTATCAATCACACAATTAAGGTCAGTGTACAATAAATCAGAGAAATGGCGTGAAATTAAAAATCAATTTATTATCAATTGAATAATACCTTATAGCTACGATGAACTATAACAGTGGTATGGTAAAATGGATAAAAACTATTTTGTACACCAGATATTAAAAATAAAATAGAAAAATAATTTTTTTTTATTCATGGAAATTGCACACTGTGGAATCCGCGTTCCACACATTATAGAATACGTAGCGTATTCGTAGTGACCCTATCATTGCAGATATCTACAGGCAACTCATACATAATACAAACAAAAACATAAAAAACTCATTTTAACGGGATTGAGTTTGAACCCACAACTCCACGATCCTGAGACGCGTCATTTCTAAACAAACCGTTAAAATCAACAAATGTAACAGTTCATTATAATACAAAATAATTGAAAAAGTATACATTTTCACCGAAACTCCTTATAGTAACGCTTTAAAGAAAATATTTTTCACTCTGGCCACACCGCGGCTTGTACACCCACATAGTATAAGATATTAACATGGGCTATCTTTTCAAAAGACTTTTTCGGAACTCTACATCAATAAAAATGAATAGAGACCCTCGTCACAAACTCTATATAAACATAGAGTTGTTTGCACAGTATAAATGTCGGGGATCGCGGCTTTTTTTAGTGTTTCAACTACTCTATATTAATATAGGAAATCCGAAGTAAATTGAATATCTTTTCTTTATTTTATGGATGGCTGGCTTGGTGTTTAACCACAGCTCATCTGATGTTAAGTGACTGTGTGGTCGAAGATGATAGACACACCAAGCCCGGAATGAAAGTGGCAGAATTTCTACTTGAGAATGGTAGCTAGCCAGTCGAGTAAGGTCAAGGTCAAGGTTGTGTTTTGTAGCGATGATAGTAGCTCAGTGATTAGTGCGGTTGGTTCACAGACCCAAGGACGTGGGTTCAAACCCTAACAACGAGCTTGAGCTGCCGGTAAAGGAAAGCATCGTGAGGAAACCATGGCATGGTGGTAGGGTACTTTCTAGTACTCGGCTGGCTAGCTGCCACCCTCAAAAAATCTGCCGCCAAGCACTTAATAGTGCGTACCGGCAGTCCAACTTGAGAGCCAGTTCCATTCTAGGCTAGATATGTTCACCATCTTCGAACATACCGTCACTTAGCATCAGTTGAGCTGTGGTCAAACAAAACCTGTAAACCGTAAAAAAAAAACTTATAATTTTTTTTGATTGTTATAATCCCGTCATCATAATCATCGAAAGCCTTCTTTATCTCACATCTAGATATATGCCTATTTCTTATTATCATATGCTTTAGTTGGTGTGAATTTGATCCAGGCACAATATTGTCACGGGACGGCCGTGACAATATTGTCGGCCCATCTTGCAGCTTGGCCTTTACTCTGTCACTGTTGCACCTAGCAACAACCCAGCTTACTGCCTTCACATTCCTAACATACAGTACTGCAGCTGAAAAACTTATCCAAATAAAATAACCTCATAAAAGGCAGAAATTCAAAATCAATATATAAAAAT
This sequence comes from Biston stratarius, assembly GCA_950106695.1. Taxonomy (NCBI): domain Eukaryota; kingdom Metazoa; phylum Arthropoda; class Insecta; order Lepidoptera; family Geometridae; genus Biston; species Biston stratarius. The sequence goes on along the minus strand of OX467110.1, from coordinate 12,943,482 downwards.
GGTATTTAGTTGCCTAGCTAGTAAATGCCTAAGAAAAATAGGCGCTACCGTTTTCCAACAAAACGCTTCCCTTTCATAACTGATGCGGGACATTTCATAAGAAAATAAAGATTCCCCGCGCGAAAAGCGTACCGTTTTTACATAATGGTAAATTGCCTGACTTTTCTAAAGCACACCCGTCGAAAATCTGCGCTCAATTTCGATTCTATCGCACTAGATATAAGGTTCAAAATTTTTACTGTTAGAAAACTTACCTATGTCATTGAGGTGGATAAAAACAATTTTTCATGTCCATAACACAAAATAAAGGCGTATGGCGAAAAAGTTTTTCGTAAATATTGCCCATTTGGTGTTAAAATGGCTAACTGTTTTGAAAACAATTTAAACTGGCAGTTTTAATCTGCATTTTTTAATTTAAAGTAAAAAGTCAAGGACTATGTGATTGGGGAAAAGCCTGAGCCCATTTTTTTAAAGAATATTTGTGATTCAATTTTTGGTACACAAAAAAGACAAGGACATAAAAGTAAAACCATGAGTTATTAGACGTTCTAGTGGGAACCAAATAGGTGAAACCTGTATCTTGCGCTCCCATACACCTACACAGTTATCTGATAACTTGTTTAAAAGCGCTTGATTATACACAATTGGGCATATGATGCATAAACTCTAAAATTTGCTGGTGTGCATATAATACTTAACCGATTGATTGTATGTTTGCGTGTGTGTATGTGTGGATGTGGGTGTTGGTGTGGGTGTGCATTGCGTGTGGGTATGAGTGTGGTTGCGTTGTGGGTGTGGGGTGTGGGTGCGGATGTGGGTGTGTGTGTGTGTGGGTATGTGTGTAAGAGTGTGAGTATGTGTGTGAAAGAATGTGTGTAAGTGTGTGTATGTGTGTTTTTGTGGGTGGGTGTATTTTTGTATGTGTTTTACCCGAATGGGAAGCATGGCGTTGGTGAGATATTGTTGATAGGTGATAGATTTTCTAAGCAAGAGGTCGTCTAAGTAGGCACCACCGTAGTGTCAGATATTCTGCTGGCAAGCAGTAGTGTACTGTGTTCCTGTTTAAAGGGTACTGCAGCTAGTGAATTATTAGATGGTTTTCGAGACTAAACATCGAATGTCTCTAAGTAAAAAGTATTTAGACATTTCAAAAAAAAAGTATATTATTATACAAAAGCAAGATTTGGATGTTTTTATTACGATTTGGGAGTTGTACCTATGGTAAAAGTTATTAATAACAAAGATTCTTTTAGGCTAAACTTATCACTTAGCGTAAGTATTCTATTAGTTATTTGCTACCTAATAGACAAACTTTGCTTAGTTTGGGGCTAGATATGCTGTGTGAAATATCGTCCAACATTTATTCTATACTAGCTGCGCCCCACGGTTTTACCCGTGAAGTGATGGATGATGATGATGATGATGATGAAAAGTATCCTATGTTTTATTCCAGGGCCTAAACTATCTACACGCAAAATTTTATCCAGATCCGTTCAGCCATTCTAGTGTGATTGAGTAACAAACATTCATCCATCGATCCATCCATCCATCCGTCCAAACTTTTACATTTATATTATTAGTGGGATTATTCCGAATCAAAATCATTTGTTTTTTTTTTCCCACTACTGGGCGTGGGCTTCTTCTCATTGTGAAAAGGGTAAGGCCGCAGTACACCACGCCAGCCAAGTGTGGGTTGGCAAAATTCATATATCTGCGAGGACTTATTTTTACTTATTTTTAGAACTCAAGCATGTAGGTTTCCAGAACAGAATGACATAAAAATCAAGCTAAACGGTAAAATGCTAACTTATTTTATAATAATAAAGAAACCAAGACGTTGCTTTTATAAAAATAAGGATGAAAATAGAATATACCGCATAACCATATTGTTGCTCGGAAGCACGCAAACGTAATTTGCAAATCTAATTACTTATTTTATTAATAGTAAAGTCCTTTTTTTTTAATTATGTGGGATTACTTACTTTTATAAATGTGTTAAAACCACGTAAAAGAGTGAATTAATTGGTCTAAATTTTTTTTCTTATAAACGTTTAATGAACACTAAAAGAATCACACATACACACTAAAAAACACAATTCTGAAGAAAAAATCTGGAAAAAAAAATACAAATTTAAGTTAGTTAAGAGGTTTTTTTAACAACTCTGATATTACTATTTTCGGTCTGAAAAAGACACCATAAGTATATATCGGATTCATTCCTTTTTACCGTGTTTTTAGCTTCATCATCATCATCATCATCATCATTATCTTAGCTGTAGGACGTCCACTGCTGGACATAGGCCTCCCCCATTGACTTCCATAAAGACCGGTTGGAAGCGGCTCGCATCCAGCGCGTTCCTGCGGTCTTTAGTAGGTCGTCTGTCTACCTTGTGGGTGGACTTCCTACGCTGCGCTTGCCGGTCCGTGATCTCCACTCCAGAACTTTGCAGCCCGGCCATCAGTTCTGCGTGCTATGTGACCTGCCCACTGCAACTACAACTTGCTAATCCGCTGGACTATGTCGGTTACTTTAGCTTTTCGGTTTTGCGGTTGGTTGATTTTTAGCTTATCAACGGACGATTGATTGATTCAAGCGTTACTTTGCGGAAGTTCATTTGTGTTCAAGGTATATATTTAGTTTATTTCCGCTTAACAGTCAAACCTTACGAACCAAAAAGGTTCGACTGAAAAAGAACAGAGACGGAACAGAAAAAAACAACAAAAACAGTTCTGGTTGGACAGAAAAAGGTGAGGAAAAATAACACTTTTTTGTTTTACATCTTTCCTAATTATGGTTCATTTAACAATATCAAAGCAAAAATCATGAACAACGCCTATTTTTTCAAAACGACTTTCGTCCACATGTCAAAAATGAGCTACATTGTTTCACACTCCGCTAATTTTTATATCCTCGTAAAGCAGCGGCTTAGGTTGGTTTTAACCGCTATTAACCCGATGACCTTCTCGTAAAGTTCATATGGAACAACTTTTCATCCGTCAACAGCTAAACAAATGTATGACGAAACACGGATAAGTGTTTGACCTTCGCTCACCTTAAATGATGGTGTAGTGAAAGAACACCTCGCCTGGAATCAAACTGGCTTTCAAATTTAAGTTTGTTTTTTAATTAAATTTAATTGTAACGTAACGTGTAATATAACTTTACTAGGGCATGGAAGAACTTAACTTTCACTTTTTAGAGTAACTTTAACTGTGACTCATACATATTCCACTTGATTTATCATATTGAAAAATATCGAAATATCAAGTAACAGAAAATGTTTAATTTGACACAGGAAAAATTGATACAGTACTATGCCAAAAACAAAAAAATCTCAAGCTTTCCGGTAAGTTCTTACCTATCCAAGCGACAACACAAAAGTGACCCTGGATTAATTCCAACTATAATAAAATCAAAATACTAAGATAAAAATCTAAAAAATAAAAAACTTTTTTTTAACCTTAATGCCAAAATATTTATAATCACACTAGCTGCGCACCACGGTATTACCCGCTGTTACCACGTGAACACTATATTTTTTTACGGGATAAAAAGCCGATGTAATAATCCAGAGTGTGAGCTACTTCTATACCATATTTCATCAAAATTGGTCCAGCCGTCTGAACGTGAAGAAGTATCAAACATAAACACACTCATAAACTTCCGCCTTTATAATATTAGTGTGATTAACAGATAAGTACGTCAAAGATTTGGTTTTATATATTTTCTTCCATCATTATATAGTCTTTTGAACGGCATGTTATATCTCTTACATATTGATTTATAGTTATATATTATATTCATCTGACACTATCAGAATGTTCAAATCCATTTAATCCGACAAAAATCAATTTCAAAATCAACTTTATTAAAACCACCGAAGTACTCAAATTCGTTTCTAACTTTGCCCCTAAAGCCACTAAAGCTAAATCTATCGTGATCACTTTGACCTATCGCCGCAATCAAAGTTTCCCAAACTTTTGATCCTAAGTCCCCAAAGTTCTCTCAAACAGCAATTTGTATCACAAAAGCTAATGTTTAAGACGCAAAAAATTGGCTAGTGTATCAATTTTTAAAGGACGTGGCTTGGCTTCAAATACTAACGATTAGCTTGGATTGCCTTTACAGGAAATCTTCATGAAGGAACCATTGAATGAGCATAAGGTGTATAACGTTTTCGTAAAAATTAAACGCATATCTACACTATCGATTTCAAACTGGGAATAAATACATAACTCATAAGGCAGTAACGAAACGCAGTTGACAGTAGCTGCAATGAGAGCTCTTCTTGGATTGGTGAAAAAAGGCGCTATCTTCTCAACTCCTTAACATCGCATGCGCAACGCTGTACTTAAGTTAATTTTAAAAGGAACTAACCAGAAAATATATTGAGAAAAATTTCGCATCGAACTGTGAAAATGGCTTTTGGCCATATCTGTTTGTGCTCACTTAAGATACAGGGCCGTCTGGTGCAATCCCAGATACGTGAGTGCATATATACTTGCTACCGCCTCAGTTATCAGTTATTTGGCAGTGGATATCCTTAGCAGAATGTCGTCTAGGTGGGTACCACCGCAGACCCAGATATTCTGCCACCAAGCCGTAGTGTGTCAACATTACTCTGCTCCGGTTTGAAGGGTACTGCAGCTAGCGAAATTATAGGGCTGTTGTGGCTAACCTTCGAAAGTCTCAATATAATAAACGATGCCCGGGACTTTGTTTTACTACTCCAAAATTCTATGTATCCCAGCATACGTTATGAACAGGCGTTATCTCTTACCATTAGGAGAGCGTCTCATTCGTCTCAATAAATTTACATAAAAAGTTCTGAATCCTCACATGGGATCGATAAATGCGAATCGAAAAAGGATGTTTTTTACTGATCCTTAAATATACAACGCTGGCAACTTTATTTAAGAAGCCAGATAGCTGCTTAATCTTAATACTGGCTTACGACTTTTCAGTCACACGTAAAATCAGCTTGCCTAGCACGCGTCGTGAGAAATTATCTTTCCCCATTTGGCTAGTGACAGATATAGCAAAGCGGGAACACGGATACGTTTGTCCCGTTTGAAGCAATACGATTAAATAGATTTTTCACGGTTTGCGACTTTGTAGCGATGTTAGCCCAGTGGTTAGCGCAGTCAGTTCACATGTTGAAGGACGTGGGTTCAAACTCCAGCAATGAACTTGTGCTGCTTGTGAAGGAAAACATCGTGAAGAAACCATAGCGTGGTAGGGTACTTTCTTGTACTCGGCTGACTAGCTACCACCCGCAAATCGAAAATTTGTGGCCAAGCAACTAAAGGTTTATTCCAGCAGCCTCACTGAAGAGCCAGTTCCATTTCAGACTAGATGTCAGTTAACATCAAGTAATCATCAACATTTAGCCTATCACCATAAAAAAAAATGTTTATTATACTAGCTGTAGTAGACTCTCATAAAAAAGTCTTACCTTCGCGGCAGGTGAACTAGAGGGCTCGTCGAATAGCGCCCACACCTTGGGCTTGAGCCTCTGCCATACGCCCACATGGCCCGCGAGGTAAGCTTCTTCGTAGCCAAATATCCTCGCAATTTCCTCCTCCGATGGCTTCTCGCTGTCGATATCCAGCTTATCCAGGATCGCCAGGGTGTTCTGAGAAAAGATAGAAAAGAGGTAAACAGTCACCAATCAACACATTTTAATTTTTGTTTTTGTCATGACCTGTTTTGTTGTTAGTAAGTTGATTTAGCTTTACCTTCAAGGGCTCACCGGAAGACCAGTGCTAGTCATACCTCGACGTATGCCCAGCATTATGCTGAGGTGAGCCCCTATTTTGTAATTGCCACTGATTTATACAAATACAAATACTAATCTTTTATTGATAACATCAAAGTTACAGGTCATTTCTCCATTCATATTTAAAAAAATCTAAATCATAATATATGTCAATATAATGAAAAAGTCAATATACTAATATGTCAAATATAAAATATGTCAATAAGATTAAATGTCAATAAAAAAAAAATACGTACTAGCTAGTAATTTATTAATCTCTTATTTTTAAATAATCGTCAAAGTTCTATGACTTTGACGATTATTGTTATATCGATATATGAGAATATGTTGTAAAGTAGGTATATTTCATACCGTTAGGTGATTAGGGACAATTCTTAACTCAAGGCGGACGAAGTCGCGGACATAAGCTAGTAAGTTTATATAAAAAACCATACACAGAAGTCACACAAATGTTTGTACTGGGTGGGAATTGAACTTACGACCTTCTGCTCATTTACAAAAAGTTAAGTAATTAGGTTCCCATTCTCCAGTATTTTTTTACTTTGGCACTAGATGGCGCTGTGTCAAATGTCCGACAATATCAGGTTATTAAAATTAAATTCAATCCAAAATGGTTCCCAGGGGTCGTAGTAAAGTGATTACATCACACATCATCACATCATCAGCCATAGGACGTCCACTGCTGGACATAGGCGTCCTCCTGGGGGGATTTTGCCAATACTCGCCACGCTTGGCAGGCGGGTTGGCGAGTGCAGTTAGGTGTGATTGTTCAAGGAAGACGCTGCTGCCCATCTTCCGGATTACATCCCTTAGCCGACTCTTACGGCAACCACGGGTAGAGAGGGTGTGGTACTATTCTTACGCCGGCACCACCACGGCACAAATGATCGTGTGAGAGGAAATCCGTAAAAGCAAATCTCGACAGTTGCAAAACAGTCAACAAAAAAAACTTTCCGAAGCGAACATAAATTCATAATAATTTGTCATTATAACACGGCCCTTCAATCAAACCCAAAACAAACTTTAATGACAGAACAGCAAACTTTGTTCCGAACATTAATGAACAAACAAAAAGTTTGTCCGAGAGAAAAAGTCTTTCGTCTCGATAATTTGAGTCTGTTTTCTTTTATATACAAGTTATAAATGGAGAATGATTTAAACTTCAGTATTAGACAATAAGCTAAGTTACTTTTTTTTGCTTGTCAAGCTAGGCGTTTGAACACGGCTCGGTGTGTTCGAAGATGGAAAACACACCAAGAATGAAACTGGCTCTCAAATACTACTACTTTTTACTAGCCACATTACAGGGCTGTTGAGACTAACCATCGAAAGTCTCAAAGTAATGAGTTTCAAACAGCGATGCCCTGAACCTCGTTTTGCTACTCAAAGTTTTGTGTATTGATATTAATGGTCAAGAACATGCGTTATCTCTTACCATCAGGGGAGAGATCCGTTCGTCTAATTCACATTAGAAAAAAAAATGGTCTGTAAATTGTGGTATAATTTATCAATAATATATTTATATTATTACCTATATTCATGGCATTTTAAAAACTATACTTTCATTGTATTCGTAACAACAAATAATACGTTTTCCATTCCAAACATTTCAAACGAAAGCAAAATAAATCCGCTGTTAAAAGAGAATAAAAATAAACAGAGAAACCTAACAAATAAAATTAAACGTGGGCAAGTGTGTGTACAGGATTAGCTGTGGGTTCTGCTATCACAATTTTTTTTTTTAAATATACGTACCTACTTAATTATATTGATATATTTAGAGATGACATAGAAAAAAGTTTTAAAATACATTATCTCTTACTTTTATACACAACTGCTTCAAAAATAGGCTGTTATTTTTCAGAGTTCACGTATGTATGTGTGTGTGCCTAAATTGATTTGGATATAAGAGATATCGTTAGAATCCTTACACATACTTTTTTTTTAATTCTCTTTTTATTGTGCTTTCGTGTTTGTTTTTTTATAATTTTCTTAATGTAGCTTGTTTACTCAAATGACTTAATAAAGAAAAATTGCATTAACCCGTGTTCCTGTTTGAAAATTGATCCCGTTTACCGGAAAAGTTCGGGAAAGTAAGGCTAATGAGATTCACCATACAAAATCTCAGTGAAATTTTTTGGGGCTTTGTTCTGTTTTACAAAGGTATAGCTGCATATGTATTACCAATGACGAAAACATCTTATAGTGATGATAGCTCAGGTCAGTTTGAGCTGCTGGTGAAGGAAAACATCCTGAGGATACCATATAATAGAATGTGGTAGGGTATATAGTACTCGGCCTGATAGCTACCACCCTCAAGTTTAAAAATCTACCGCCAAACACGGCGCGTTCCTGCAGCCTCGCTTAAGAGCCAATTCCACTCTAGGCCAAGTATGTTTACCATCGTTGACGTTGACACCGTCACATAACACAGGTGAAGCCAAACGCCTCACCAGTCAAATATAAAAAAATCGGTTTCATTGTTAAACAAATTTTAGTAATAAAATGAAACGTAGAAATAAAGATATCAGGTCATTTAGAAATTTACATACATACATACAAAATACGCGCGAAAAACATAACCCTTCCTTGGCAGTCGGGTGAAAATGTCTTCTACTATTATGATAAGAAAATTTAATTGATTTATTTTATGAGAAAATACTTCCTGTAGTACTTTTTTTTGAGACTTCGTAATTGTTTTTTCTTAACAACGGAACCCTAATAATAAACAAAAGTCAGTCCTCTTTGATCGCCAACATGAAAATTGAATATTGATTAAAGATAAGCTTTGTATAAGATTAAAATAAACAGATTCTAATAAAGCTGGAATAACATTATAGACCAAGAGATAGTAGCAAGGAAAATAATGCCATAAACAGTTGCACACTTTTAGTTTTTTTTTTTTTTATATTTATGGTCTGGCTACTGCGGCCTTTGAACCAAGTCTTTATTTGGAATTACAGCACTTCACTTGTCTTAGTAAAGTAGTGGCGACTTTACTATAAGCTTCTGGATGGAGTTGTAGAAGCAATACGAAAAGTCATGTTTAACCACATTATATCATTCTCCCACACTCGCGCTTGTAATTCGGCACTTTATGAATACAACACCATTATTTTTATGCATAAACACTCGAAAAAACACTAGTTTTGGAAAAAAATACAATGGGGCGACACGACGCTCACCGCGTTCCCGCCAAAACTCCGCAAATTTAATAGAATCGAAATTCGGCATGATGTTGCTGGTAATGAGGGATTTTAATATATACTTGTCACAATTCAATAACGAGAAAAATGAACTCAGCTCGATCCTAAGTACACATCTCATGATGGACGCGTATACTGAACCCGCTGGTTCATATTATTGATTGCTAAGAAGATTTGTCTATTATTGACATCAAAAAGAGACATTTAAATATTGAATATACTTATGCTAACTTAAAAATAAAAGGATATTACATAAAGAATTAGAACATTAAAACAGACTCAGAAGGTAGTTTTAACGTTAAGAACAATCTCTTTCAAAATTTTCTAGGTTGAATTAGGAGCGTATAGCAAATTAGAGACGGTGGTAGTTATTGTAAAGATTATTTGTAGAGATAAGCCGAAAAGTTATCATTTATGTAATTTTTTTTTTTATTATGGAATCAAATCTATAATCGCGCAGAAGTCAGAATCGATCCTATAGTAAAGTTTTTTTTTATTGATGAGTATACCTATGAGCTCATTTTGTCTTGGTACTATTCTTCTTTTAATATACTCGAGTATAGATTTAAGAAACAAAGTAAATGCTTGAATATACTTAGCGTAGTAGACTTGGTGATAGATCTTCTTAGCAAGAGTTCGTCTAGGTAGGTACCACTGCATTTCCAGATATTCTGCCACCAAGCAGTAGTATATAAAACATACATTATCTCTTACTATCAGGAAAGTGACGTGTACGTCTCATTACATTTACCCAAAAAAAAGTTGGTTTATTTCATCATCTGGAATAAATCGGAAAATCTTCAAATTGATGAATAGATTATTTAATCAAAGCTATTGTCACTTTTGTAAAAAAAAAACTTGTATTCGTACACTAACAATTCAATCTTGATTCGAGAAGCCCCACTATCGCAGCACATCGCCAGCTCCTACACTACAACGTTTCGCTGAGAAAATTGAATAACCTGGTTCAACCTCAATGATAATGTCGTCAAACATGCTAAAAATATAAGCACAAAAAATATTCATTGATATTATTTCCTTTTATAACTTTATTTGTTTTGGATACAACCCTGAAATCGCGAATAAAATTGACTGCCTTGTTAAAGCGTTAGTTGACCTATAACAAACTAGATGGCATGATACGGAATTAAAACTCGCATGCATGACTATATATGCGGTTAGTACGCAAATTTCACTAACTCGCTACAAGCAAGCAAATGATCTATCAGTTCATCATTTACAGAACGTTGGAACTTGGAACAACTCCATATATAAAAAGAAAGTAAGTACAAAGACAGTACTTTTACTATGGAAGAACTGATTATTGTTTGCGATGTCAGATTAGTGCTAATAGTAAAAGTAGCTCACGTAAGTTCTAAGACCCCCTTTCGGATTAATACAAACTAAGCTTATACACCAGTATTTTGTATAATGGTATGCGATGTGATTTCCGCCAAAACTTCACAGAACTACCGTTATTCAAAACCTGTTGTTACGATTACCACAGACAAGTTTTAAATCAAGAGTAAACAGGTTCCTTCTAGGTAAGCGTGTTCCGTCCTAGATCACATCGTCGCTTAACATTAGGCAGGATGGGGTCAAACGCGAAACTATTACGTATAAAAAATTTAATGGATTCATTTTTTTTTCTTCGTTAAAATTAATAAGTATATAACACATGTCCATGACCATTGCAGCGATACCTAGAAATTTTGAGTCATCTTCATCATCATCAATAACCTAGCATAGTCCACTGCTGTACGTAGGTCTCTCACAGGACACGCCACGCAGCCAGATCTACGGCTTTTGGCTTTCAGCCACTGACAGCTGTCTTTCGTATACTAAGTTAGGTAAGCTGTCTACTGTAGATCACGTCTACTCCAGCGGTTGTCAATTCTGCGGCAAATATGACGATCCCATTGGCACTTCAACTTACTCATACGGTGATAGATATATGTATAATACTCAAAATCCAAGGCTTCGCTGCTTTGGCGCTCTTCACTTTGAGACTTACGATGGTTAGTCTTAATAGTCCTGTAATTTCGCTAGCTGCAGTACCCTTCAAACTGCAATACGGTAATGTATAAACACTTGTTAGTTAGTTAAGTATAGGGTACCTAAACGACCTCCTGCTTTGAAATGCCTAAGTAATATAGTTGACTCAAGCGCCGCTAACGAAAACTATCTCTGTGAGACACCCAAGGCGTAACATACGCATTCTTTTACAACTGAGGGTAATGAGGGTAAGGGCATGCTATAGAAATTCCACAAGTTATGGAAAATTTGAGTAATCATAAACTACATTGCGTAATATTACAGAACAGTACAACCCAATTCCTCGACTGTTCTAATATATTATAGCAGAAACTTTGTAATGAGTAATGAGTACTAAATTAGTGATGCCCTGGACTTTGTATTGTTACTCAAGTTTTCAAGGATTCCGCTGCAATGGTTGTGAACATGCGTTATCTTTTAAGATAATGGTCTAGCACGCGTTCAGCTAAAACCGAAGCAAGACTTACTGATATTGTGTTTTGTGGTAGCAAACACGGCAAGCAAAGCTTGCTCCACACAAGCACGGTCTTTGGTTGCGGCTACGTTCAAGGTTTCAATTACGTTTCAATTGTTACGGCCGCTACCGCAAGCTGTACCAGTTTGGGAACGCTTTGTGCTGCCGTTGTAAATCAATCCTTAGAAAATTTTCCATGCTTTTATTCCCTTTAAAAATGTACAAATGATGTACTCGTGGTCTAAGCACGAATTTTTATACAGTATGCTTCGAAAAAGTGTTGATCTACCAATCAACGTGAACAACTTTTATAGTAGGACGGAGATAGATAAACTCTTTATTGTGCATACCAAAGATATATAATTATTTTTTTAATTAGCTGTAACCGGCGGTTTCACCCGCTATAAGCTTCTAAGGGTCACATCGTGATGTTAAATAGCCTATAAACTTTTTCAAGAAATGAGCTGTCAAATGTAAAAATAATTTTCAAAATCCGACTGATTGTTCCAGAGATTAGCGCGTTCAAACAAACAAACTCTTCCAGTTTTTTATGATATTATATATATTATAGATATATTTTATTTTTATTTACTGAGGCTTCACATTAGTATCTACATTAACAGTACACCAAAGTATGATAGAATTTAAAGCTAAATACATAACTAAATAAAAACCAAAAACCTGTATAATAATTGGCATCATTATCGCAAAAATGAACCCTTCCAGGTAACAATAGTAACCTGGTAATCGTAAAACCTTCAATCAGATGGTACATAGATGAATGTCATTGGTATTTTTGTTTTACTTATGTGGGATTGCTTAGGTTTAAATATATCGGATAGTCCAACTATAATACAGAGAACTAAAATCACGGATATAGCTCAGCGTATTAGCAAACTGAAGTGGCAATGGGCTGGACATATCTGTCGCAGAACCGATAACCGCTAGGGTAGACGTGTTCTAGAGTGGAGACCGCGAATTGGCAAACGTAGCGTAGGACGCCCTGAGACTCGATGGAGTGACGATATACATAGGACAACTGGCGATGGCTGGAAGCGAAAAGCTGAAGATCGGGCTGAGTGGCGTGTTTTGAGAGAAACCTATATCCAGCAGTGAACTTCGATAGGCTGATGATGACTCCGACTATAGTTTCCGCCACATCCGGTACCCTTCCCCAAGGAGACAAAGCTGAGTATAAAGCGCGCGCGAACTCGTTTTGCTTCGCACCCAAAAAACAAAAACAAAAATGTGAACAAAAAACACCTGACGTCAGTTGCCATAGTTATTAAAGAAAATGTACGGAAAAGCTATTTTTTGCGTCATTATAACGTTTGTTCACATTGATCAACAGATCAGATTTTTTGTATGGTTACGCTTTTCTGAAACATCCTATATAAATTTATATATAAATATAATTTTATATAATTTTTATATAATATAATAAAATTTTATTATAATTCCATCGCTGTAAGTAAGAAAAATGTCGTGGTCGTTTGTAGTCAGCGATAGCTGGTTAAGCGAGGATGGTAACACTGTCTTTGATGCGATTTTAAAGCGACCCCTAAAACCTACACGGTAATACCACTGTAAGTGAACCCGCAGGGTGCATCTAGCTTGTTATATGATTTACGTGACATGTAAGAGCAAATCTGGATACGTAATATGAAAAAGGTCAACATTATTTATGGTACCGCTGACCGTAGTGACCGTCCCTTCGATTCTGGACGATGACGAACGGATATCCATTCAGAGAGACGAAAATATCGTGATTTATTTTCGTATTGGAATATAAACTAGCTGTTGCAAATGGTTCCAACATTTCTGTGGAAAACTGGTGTAGTTCTTTGATACATATGTTGGAATATTGTAGCTGTGGCTTTACCACATCTCATCAAGCTAGGTGTTTGACCACAGTTCTTCTGATGTTAAGTGTGGTCGAAAATGGTAAAGCACATCTAGATTGTTAGGTTAGGTTTGAAGTTTAGGACAAATTTTAGTTTTAGACATTAAGTAATGTTTTGGATAAGTTTTTTTTAAATTGTCGTCAGTTAGTTAAATTTAAATTCTTATTACTGTTGTAACCGAAACGACTATTATGCGGAAATAAACTAAATATATACCTTGAACAATCAAAATGAACCTTCGCAAAGTAACGCCTGAATCAATTAATTATCAAAGCATACCTAGCCTGGAATGGAACTGGCTCTCAAGTGAACCATGTGAGCTTCACGACAGCCTAAAACACTAACACTAAAATATTAACACGGCCCCAACGGACCCCACCGGCGGCCCACATAATCAACTTTGTCATCTGTTTCTACTACAATTAACCTATTAAATTCACAAATATCATACATACTTATTAAGTACAAACTTATATAAAAAAACAATAAAATTGTATGATCATGATGATTAATATATTAAAACAACGTTTTCTTTTTAAAAAGATAATGAAAGTTTTTATTTAACTTATATGGGATTACTCATATTTAATTAATTCATTAAACGTGAGTAAATCCCTGCATAAGTAAAATAGTATTTTGTACAAAAGAAAACCGACTTTACTAAGTCCAAATACGGGTAGATTACTTAGTTTTATCACGAAATTCTCTACCTACATATATAGTAAAGTAATTTGAAAATAGTTTCAATAAACTACTACTTTCTAGGTCGGTAGTTCATTACAACCGTAAACACCACTGTAAAGTAAAAAAATACGCAATTTCCTTTGCTTGGATATATTATTTCTAGTTATTTTCGTTTAAAAATGAAACTATTGGACCGATTTTAAAAACATTTATATGGGACCAATTAGAAAGTATGTTTTTATCTAAAAAGATACCAAATAAAAAAATATTTTTTCAAATTGGTTTATAAGGGACAGACTTCTAATTCTAAGATAACAAACATAAAACAAGCTGAAAAGTTTAAAAAATCTATAACCCGACTGTGAATAAAATAGCTACAATTAAAGGAAATAAAAATACCATACTACTTAATACACACAGAACACCCAGATACAGAACAAACATCTACGTTGTTCGTCACACAAATGTCAGTCTAGAGTGGGAATTGAACTCACAGTTAAAAAACTACATTTTTTTATTTTTTTTATGTAACTGTAATGAGACGAACGAGACGCTCTCCTGATGTTAAGAGATAACGCCTGTCCATGACCATTGCAGCGATACACAGAACTTTGAGTAGTAAACAAAGTCCAGAGCATCGCTGCCTTGGCGCTCATTACTTTGAGACTAGATGGTAAGTCTCAACAGCCCAGTAATTTCGCTAGCTGCAGTACCCTTCAAACCGGAACACAGTAATGTTTACACACTACTGCTTAGCGGCAGAATATCTGGTACTGCGGTGGTACCAACCTAGACGACCTCCTGCTAAGGAAATCTACCACCAAGTAAAACTACAATACCAAAAAACAGTATTTGTGTTTTGTTTCTGCGTTTTCAGCTAAAAATAATGTCTCCAAAACACCTTTGTTGTTAATTAATATTACATTCATTATTTATTACATAGAACTAATTTCTATTAAAATAGCCAGTGTGAAAACTTAATGAGAATATTTCTTTAGCAGAAAACTTATTTTTGAATGAATAATTAATATAAAAAACGGGCTTACGCACCTTGGATCTCGGTACTAATCTACCATTAAAAATAACATTAAATTTTCAAACCTTCTAGCTTAGAGCGCTCGGTAACTAAGCAAACATTTTTACGACGTCGAACGCCTCTTGAATATACCACCGCCGCCTGAACTCGTATATCTAAACAATAAAAAGGCATAAAACTATGAGAAGAATGTCTCGCAATAACGTCAATACGAGCGTGGAATTCTTCCCAACACACTTTACAGCTCTGGATGGGCGATACAACAATGACCGAGGACGTTAGAATAGAAACCTCGCCAATAACATTGCAAGGAGTTATCAACGTCATTTACGTTGTAAAATATGAGGAACGTAAAGACAGCTGATAGCATACGTAAAATTTTAATTCCTTTACATATATTTTTTATCTTGTACATTTATGTGAAAAACATAGATGTTTGTTTGGTGTCTGAGTGTTTCGTGTATATATTATATACATGGAACACTCAGACATGATGTATTTTGTAGCAATGATAGATCAGTGGTTAGCGCGGTCGGTTCGCATGCCGAAGGGCGTGGGTTCAAACCTCAACAATGAGCTTGAGCTGCCGGTGAAGGAAAACATCGTGAGGAAACCATAGCGTGGTGGTAGGGTATTTTCTAGTACTCGGCTGGCTAGCTACCACCCCCTCAAGTTGAAAATCTGCCGCCAAGCATCTAACGGTGTGTTCCGGCAGCCTCACTTGAGAGCCAGTTCCATTCCAGGCTAGGTAGGCTTTACCATCTTCGACCACACCGACATTTAACATCAGGTGAGTTGTGGTCAAATAACTAGCCTGTCAGCCATAAAAAAAAATTAAAACTAAATTTTTTAATCTAATCATAAAAATATAGGGTCCTTATGAAAGGAATGAGGGTCCAAATTTCAAAATGATTTAACCGTATCATGTCGGGTATCATATGAAAGAAATTCATTAGCAGAAGCTAAGACAAGTGTTTAATTATTTTTACGATGTGTAATTTTCGATTTATGACGAAAAACTTATTATAATTCATTTATATGGGAACTGAATTTCAGGAAAAGCTAGAGCAAAACTAGAACACTCGATTCTCGAACTATTTATCTTACCTACTAGTTTGTACTCGGTTTGTACCCCTCGGTGGGCGACTCTGACGCGCATTTTTTTAATATTTTATACTATGAACATAATTAACAGTAACTATAAAATAAAATAGATATGACGTCGCAATCGGTTTACCAAGAAATATTTCTATAACGCTAAAAACAGAATTCTCTATTTACACGTTCATCGAAATCGTATGAAATCATAGCCTCAAATATAAATAAAATCTCTCGCCTACTCGAATATAGTCGGAGATCAAAAACTAAACCAAATAAACACACGTACAGACAGTCAGGCAGACAAATTATCCGCTTTACTTGTCAATCAAACACATCAAAGCGTGAGTATCTAAGAGAGATTAGATATTATATTAGCATGTAGGATTACTTCGTCAAAATGTCGATCAAGATTTCTTAAAATATAACTTCATCAATAGTTGATACTTGAACGATAGCGAGTGTTATTGATTCGGGACTTTTTTTATATTTATAAGTAATGGAACGCTCTAACGGTAAAATAATTAAATAAATAATAATTAAATATAATAATAATAAATATAAATAATAATAATACTAAAGTAGCACAAAGAGCTATGGAGAGGGCTATGCTCGGAGTTTCCCTACGAGATCGAATCAGAAATGAGGAGATCCGTAGGCGAACTAAAGTAGCCGACATAGCCCAGCGGATTAGCAAGTTGTAGTGGCAGTGGGCAGGGCACATAGCACGCAGAACCGATGGCCGGTGGGGCTGCAAAGTTCTGGAGTGGAGACCACGGACCGGCAAGCGCAGCGTAGGGCGTCCACCCACAAGGTTGTCAGACGACCTAATAAAGACCGCAGGAACGCGCTGGATGCGAGCCGCTTCCAACCGGTCTTTGTGGAAATCAATGGGAGAGGCCTATGTCCAGCAGTTGACGTCATACGGCTGATGATGATGAAATAAATATTGATGGACATCTCACACAGCGCCATCTAGCCGTAAATTAAGCAAAGGTACTAAGCACTACGGGAACCAAATAGCTATAGAATACTTTTTTTTGTAAATACATTCTTATGATACATACAGAACACCCAGACAGAGAAAAATCATTTATCGTCTTTTTTTTAAATATAATGTTTGGCAAGCTAGGTGTTTGACGACAGCTCACCTGATGTTAAGTGACGGTGTGGTCGAAGATGGTAAAACACACCTAGCCTGGAATGGTACTGGCTCTCAAGTGAGGCTGCCGGAACACATCGTTAGATGTTTGGCGGCAGATTTTCAACTTGAGGGTGGTAGCTAGCTAGCCGAGTACTAGAAAGTACCCTTTTTTTTTTTTTGTCCAGGGAAAATACTTAATGTATACCACCGGCCCTGGGGCGGGCACAGTGGTTATGTGGGGCTCTCCGTCCTAATGACGGCCTACATACTAAAAACCCTGGAGTGTTCCACCTCGGCGCTTGTGTCGAGGCTACGGGCACGCTTTCGCACTCTTCCGCGGCCTCGACAGCGCTTGTCCTCGCGGACCCGCCTCTGGGAGCCCAAGCTCACCCCGCCACGATGACGATGTATCAGAACACCGGACACATCGTGATCCGCCTCGGAGACCTAACCAGCAAATGGGCGTCGGACGGCCCCACGTCCAGACGCCCGCGGTACTAGAAAGTACCCTACCACCACGCTATGGTTTTCTCATCAATGATGAACAACAATCAAATTGATCATCATCAATTGATGTTTTACTTTACCGGCAGCTCAAGCTCATTGTTGGGGTTTGAACCCACGCCCTTCGGCATGCGAACCGACCACGCTAACCACTGAGCTATCATCGCTACAAAACGTCATCGTCACTTAAATGTTTGTCCTAGTGGGAATCGAACCTATGACATAAAAGTAGATATTCTACCAAAAATTAGCTAGCACAGTTAATAATTAAATTGGTTATTTCTAGGTAGTTCGTAGGTCGTGCTGTACCTACATCGCACAACTGCTTAAGGTTAAGGAGGAATTGTAAAAAAGGGTATTTTTAAATTTAATGTGATAGTTTGAAACGTAGCTGCCATTGATCTAAAATAAGATTTTCTATATTCAGATCAAAGAGTATCAATTGCGTTCATATTTTGTTTAGATTTGAAACGCTAAAGCAGATATAAGTTTATTGAGTATGTACGAGCACATTGCTTTACTCGATACTAAATATCTTTATTACAATTCGGTATGTTAAAAAAAATACATTGCTGATCCCAAAGCCATTTCGAAATATTACATTCCTGTACATTATTTTTAGGTTTAAAACTATGATATAAGATTTAATAAAATACAAAAAATAAACTTGACTTTCAATTGACATCTAATGACGTCACATAGTAGGCTGTATAGGGCTACTTTCAGTGCCTAAAAAAAGCATCCAAAACAAAATCTGACAATGTCAAGTCAACAGCAGCTACAATAACCTCTTCCATACACGTACGTCGAGTTGTTTTTCGCTTTATTGATACAAATATCTAGATTATTTTACTTTAAACGTTACTCAGACTCTGATATCGCCTTTATGGGGCTATGATATAAGACTTGTTTCACATCACATCATGAGCCATAGGACGTCCACTGCTGGACATAGGCCTCCTCCTGGGAAGGGGTTTAGCCTATACTCGCCACGCTTGGCAGGCGGATTGACGAGCGCAGTTAGGTATGATTGTTCAAACATAACGCTGCTGTCCATCTTCCGTATTACATCCCTTAGCCGACTCTTACGGCAACCACGGGTAGAGAAGGTGGGGTACAATTCTTACGCCGGCACCACCACGGCAAGATTTGTTTACTTCATGTCAATTGTCAAAATCAATCAAATGTGTCAAAATAACTATGTAAACTTTTTGTTCTACTTGTCAAGAGCATAAATATATTCAGCCTACTTTATGGCATCATCGCTATAAAAAGTTTGAAAACGTATTAAAAATCAACTACCGCATAGAAAGTCAAAATATTCAAATTAGTTTCATAAAATAATGTTTACTATCAGTAAAAAACAAATTATACCGAATTATACTTAATTATGTTCACACATTCCGTTTTTATCATACACTTGCAAATTGTGGAATGACCTCCCTTGCACCGTATACCCGCGGAGTTACAACAAAAAGTAAAAATCAATATTATTAAAAAAAAAAAAAATGTCTGCATTTCAAAATTGCCTGGTGCTGTTTTAAGCTAGTTATTAGTAAAAAAAAAGTCAACTATACAAGAGCAATTAAATACTTTCTCAACTATTTAGCAAACATGATCAATTATGACATCTTGTAATCGCATAAGTTTTACTACGATACAAGTTACACTTTTTTATTTTTAATACGTATTAGACCGTGTTTTACTACCAACTCGCCTGATGGTAAGCGATGATGTGGTCGAAGATAAAGCACGCAGAGTTAGAAGATACCTATTCACTCTGGCCTTGAAGAAAGCCGGCAGCTTGTTCCATTCCTTGGCCGTACGGATGAGAAACGTAGAGTCAAAACGTTTTGTCTTCACGAACACGAATCTTTTAGAATGTTATTTGCAGTCATTTTATGTAAATAAGTCTTGTTTGGGGTCGATTTGCGATAGTAAGCAAATCGACGTAACATGCCTGACGGCAAGCCAATTGGAATCCAACCAAATGTTGATGATATGGTCTTTTTTTATTTAAAGATCTCTGATACTTAACTGTGAGAATTGGGAAAACCACGTCGATTTTGACACATTTTTATTATACTAATGAGGGATTACTCATGTTTATACATATATCAGATAGACCGATAAATGCAAGCAAAACGAATCAGCGCGCGCGTGTGCTCTACTTTGACTCCTTGAAATCAGATATGGCCGAAACTATAGTCAGAGTATCCAACATAATTAAACCTGAGTATGCATATATAAAACAAAAATAAGCTCAGGTACGTTTTCTGTTGTAATAAATAATAAATGTTTCATTCACTGAACAAAGTACCAATCATTGAACAGTATGACAACGACGCGACGCATCCAATTATTTTTTCCCCCAAATAATATTCCAAATCGAAGAAATCAATCAAGATAATCGAATCAGTCAAGAAGCTATTTCCTTCTGAATCGATAAGAATCCATAATAACTCGATACCGCCTTCAAAGGGTAAAGGCGCACTAGAATAACTGGCAAGACGCGACACATTACACTAATAAAAGTTGTAAGGGAAAAACGACCAAATAAGATGCCAGGTTATACGATTGATGATCAATGATGATTGGTTATACCACATAGTATAGCCAGCATTATGCTGAGGTGAGCCCCTATTTTGTAACTATTTGTCTTTGTTTGGCTGTATTTGTATGTTTCGATTGTGTTACAAAATAAAACTTTTTTCTTTATTTCTTTCTTTTATCAATGATGGCAATATCGGGGTTTCTCTACGAGATCAAATTAATAGTGATGAAATCCGTAGACGAACTAAAGTTACGGTCATAGCCCAGCGGAATAGCAAGTTGAAGCACATAGCACGCAGAACTGATGGAAACTGTAAAGTTCTGAAGTAGACTGGAGACCAGTTTATTGTTTTCTGTCGTGTCGCAATACATAGCACATTGGATATGGTGCGGTTTGACCTTAGCCAACACCGTTTACGATTTCATATGTCTTGAGTGAGGTAATAAAATATCACTCCAAGTTAATGCAATATTTGTGAATTTGCCGTAAAAATAATATAGGGATCTTCCCCTAGGGATAGTCCTGCCCTTGGTTTTGCCATCGATTTGAGTGCAATTGAGAGATAAACAGTCTCAAACGGTTTTGTCAATCCATTGTTTTGTTTCGTAAGTTGTTGTCGTGGTTTTTATTATTAAGTGAATATATAATATAATAAGATAAATATATTAATTAAATGAAGCAACGTATAAGCTATTTCCAGGGAAGTTTCGGAATGTTAGTTGGGAATCCGTCTTCTAATCTGGAGGTCTTGGGTTCGAATCCCACGGCACGCACCTCTGTCTTTTCTTATTTGTGTGCGTATTACCGCTGACATCAAACGGTGAAAGAAAACATCGTGAGGAAACCTACATGTCAGAGAATTTGGAAAAAAAGTATTCGAAAATGTGTGTAGTCAACTTGGCCAGCGTCGTGGACTACAGCATTAACCTTCTTATAATGAGAAAAGGACCAAGCTCAGCAGTGGAACAGGCTATAAAAACAGGGCTGATTAAAAGGAAGCATCCTTTAAGTTTAAGCTGTTACAGTTTGACTTGTGACTGACATCATTATCACCATCATCTCAGCCGTAAAAGGTTGGACATATGTCTCTCCCAATAATGTCCATGAGCCGTCATGAGTCGTTACCGGTTGGTAGCTCGCATCCAGCACTTTCCTGTGGCCTTTATTAGGTCGTCTGTCCACCTTGTGGGCGGACGTCCTACGCTGCGCTTGCCGGTCCGTGGTCTCCACTTCAGAACTTTGCAGCCCGATTGGCCATCAGTTCTGCGTGCTATGTGCCCTGCCCACTGCCACTACAACTTGCTTATCCGTTAGGTTATGTCGGCAACTTTCGTTCTGACTGACATACCTACGAATAAAGGTCCGTTTATATTTACAGACATTAATTAGCAAGCCTAATTAGCAAGCTCTCTTCGTATGGTTTGTCCATTGGTTTCGTTGCTTGGATATCAGACTTTCTGAGAGATCGATCGATTCGAATTGTCATTGATGGCTGCTCATCTGATCATATAGCTGTTAAAGCCAGTATTCCTCAGGGGTACGGTGCTCTTTGCGACTCTTTTCTTGCTGCACATCAATGATCTACTAAAGCCGTACCTTTACTTTAGCGGTACCTTTGGGTACGCAGACGACAGCACTGTTGTAGAGAGTTATATATCCAATGCACGAACCAGTAGACCAGAAATTCAGTTTCTCAGAGAGGCCATGGTCGAGCGCATAAACATGAGCCTTAAGGCAGTCTCCGACTGGGGCGATGCCAATCTGGTAAAGTTTAATGGAGCTAAGACCCAGGCGTGTCTCTTCTCCGCAAAAAAGAGTCGGTTAGAACTGACCCCCACTTTCCAAGATGTGTCCGTACCGATAGGGGACAATCTTGAGCTTTTGGGCGTTGCTTTGTCTCCAACCCTCAATTTTGGCTTCTATATTGAGTTAAAGGCTCAATTAGCTGCCAAAAAGCTGGGTGTCCTCTCGAAGGTGCGTCGGTACTTCACGTCGGAACAGCTGCTCACACTGTATCAAGCACAAGTTCGATCGTGCATGGAGTACTGCTCGCACCTTTGGAATGGATCCGCCAAATACCAGCTGGAGGCGTTGGAGTCAATTGAGAAGCGTGCCACGAGACTCATCTGCAATGACTCCTTTGTTCAAGCTAAACTTCATAGCCTTGAACATCGTCGAAAAGTTGCTAGTTTATCGGTTTTTTATCGGATTCATTTCGGAGAGTGTGCTTCAGATCTGCATGCTCTAATTCCTCCATGCCCATTATTCTATAGGACGGCCAGAAGCTCGAAGAAGCGACATCGTTTCATGGTTGACATTCCAAGAACAGACAGACAGTCTTGACTGACACTGTTTACTTATATCTAGCGTGCCAAAGTGTGCCGTGTCAAACATCAGCAGACCGCTCTTTTCAATTATCTTGGGAGTGCGGGATAAACATGTGGCTTTATACATATATTAGACACTAACAAACTGTTATATAATTGTTTGATTCAGGCGTTACTTTGCGGAAGTTCATTTTGAGTGTTCAAGGTATATATTTAGTTTATTTCCGCTTAACAGTCGTTTCAGTTACAACAATAATGAGGATTTAAATTTAACTTACCTGACAATAATTTAAAAAAACTTGACAACAATTTCAAAAACTTGACAATAATTCAAAAAACATCCGAAACTTAATATCTAAAACTAAATTTGAGATAAAAGCTAAAACAAATTAAACAAAAAATTAACAAAAATAAAACCCACAGGTTATTTATCCTCTTCTCACTGCAGTAACCACTTGCCGACACGTGTTTCGCCTCTACACGAGGCATCCTCAAGACAAGTTCACTCTTCGAGCGCTCGGCCGAGTCTCAATAAACTATATATAAACCTAGAACACTCAAACTGTTATACTCGTATGTCTAATACTTTAAAACAGCCTAACTTTTTAATCAAGAAAGTCCCGTAAATTTTTACACACGTAATCAAACCCCCAAAACTTAACAAACAAGAAATCCATACCCAAAATACCTCCCTATTTTTAGGGTACAGCGAACATTTTCCGTCAATTTACATACAAATGTGGGGGACGCTAACAATATTACCTAGATAGGATAGGTAGTTATTTGACTCTGCATTACGCAGGTAAGGCCGGTGTGCCGGGTTTTGGGGTCCAATGGGCCTGGGGAGCGAAACGGATCATATTTCATTTTTATAGGCGACGAGATCCGAATAGAAGTGGAGGTAAACAAATAGATGGGTTTTGAATTCATTGCGCCTTTGTCACAACATTTGAAATATTTACTTGCTGTTAAGGAGTTCGTTTAGATGGTACAATATCAAATACTTCTTTTTTACATTACTGTGTTTTTGTTTGTAGGTAACAAACGAGATTGCAGATCAATAAGTATGACCGAAGTTTCTATAGCCTAGTTGGAAGACCGTCTGGCTTCAAATCTGGAAGACCTTGATTCGAATACCAACATACCTTTGTTTTGTCTAAGTTACTTGCGTATTACTACTGATTTCAAACAGTGAAGGAAAATATAGTAAGGAAACCTACGTGAAGTTTGCCAACCCTCACTTAACCAGCGTGGTAGACGATGGCGTTACCCTTATCACAATAAGATGATGTCTGCTCCTAGCAATGGAACAGCTTACAAAAACAAGACTGGTCCATGAGTATGACCACTGATTTTTTTTAAAGTAATGAGCGACAATGAGTTGTTGTTCCTTACCATTAAGAGAGGGTTTTGTTCGGCTAATTACAAAAATGATACCCTGGATTATGGTTTGTAACTTTAGGTACCACTGTCGTTGTTAATACACACAGACAATTAACAACAACAAATCCAAAAAAAATTAAGCAGAATGGGCCCAACATGAAAATCGAAGACTTTTGAAAGTTTCATTTTAAGTATTTATGCCAAAAATCACTTCAATACTAATAAAACTCATACGCATACTAGGACAAAAAGATAGACGATAATTTCAACGAAATTCTGCATCCAAAATTTTTGTGTCCAAAATTTTAAGGCACGCCCTTGCACTTTGATAAATATTGTTTTGAAAACTTGACAGACGTAGCTTGTTAGACGTATCCATTTGTTTCAGTTCTATACCGGGGAAAGATAATTTGGTCCCCAGTGATAAAGAAGGCTGATAAAGGAAATGAACAAGAAGTTTTAACAGTATGGTAGCCAGTTTATTTTATTAACCAAATCAACAATCAAACGACACTTTCAACGCTGGAGATTTTCAAAAGAATAGTTTTATATGAAAATCAAACAATAATCACTACATATTATTATAAAACAAAGTCGTCTGCCGCGCCGTCTGTCTATCTTTCTGTTTGCGATAAACTTAAAAACTACTGAACGGATTATGATGCGAGTATTACCAATAGACAAAGTGATTCACGAGGAAAGTTTAAATATATTATTTGTCAATGTTTTGTGTAGTATTTATGTATATTGCACCCGTGCGAAGCCGGGGCGGGTCGCTAGTATTAAATAAAAGGATCGACCAACACTTTATTTAATAGAATAAATTCAATTTCATTTTATTTTTTTTGCTAGAACAGTTTCAAAGATATAATTGTTCCCAATCATTGTAAATGTAATTTTTTTATGTATATAAATTGCGTATGGAATATAAATATGTCAATAAAGGCGTTTCTGATGGTAAATGTAATAACGGCAAATAGACTTCTGTAGAAAATCATTAAAGTTTACAGTACATTGAAAACTAGTCAAAAAAGAAACATTACTGACTGCCTTATAACATTCTTGCCTTTGTAATACTTTGTAGAGATACAAAGTATTACAAAGGCAAGAAAATCACTGTAATCAATAAGGTTCCTTTATCAACGTTACAAAATATTACCTCACAAAGGGACCACAAATACGCAGTAATTTCTTTTATAGCGCTACGGAACCCTCGTTTTATTATCCGATTCGGATTGCCGTTCTTTCATCTGCTTCATCTCCTTTCATTACGGTATCCAATAACCATCGCACGTGCTAATTTCAGCAACACGACAGAAATCAAAATATACCTACCAATCATGATATTTATTTCTATATGCTTAGAATTCAATTTAACTAAACATCAATGAACTGCAAATTGAGCTTAGCATTTTAACATGCAACATTTTGCACCAGATCGGATATTCATTAAGGCTAAAATCGCAAATCAACCTTTCTCTATGTAAATTACAAATTGACAAGGTAATGAGAAACAAATTGAAACCATCTCTAAAGCAGCTTTGAACTTTGTGCTCACAGATCTCAGGAAAAAGGCAGATAGAGTTTTTACACCAAACGCTATGACGTCACTCGGCTAGCTATGTGTGCGCCTACACATACATAGCTATCCGTCGCGCGCTCTTTACACAGTAAAAACGTCGTCTGTAAGAGCTATGATGCCGGCAGACAGTGTTTAGGTTTTGTGTTACAAGTTGTAAATTGAAAAGTATGTCAAAATAATGAAACTTACTAGTGAAAAGATATTCCATCGTTGCTCTTTTCTTTGTGAACTGTTTTTCAGTCTTTAAACATCCATTACGGCATAACTATTACAGTGAACTAATTTAAAAGTAATTGCACAGGAAACGTTCAACCGACTCGTCGCTGAGCTGCGTACTGAATACGAAAACGTATTACTCGCGTATTTAGAATTTAAGAACTTTTTTAATGTGCACGAGACGGTTAAAGATAACGCCTGTCCATGACCATTGCAGCGATATACGGAACTTTGAGTAACAAAACAAAGCCCAGGGCATCGCTGATTTGGCTCTCATTACTTTGAGATATTAGATAGAAACTAACTCGATCACAACATAAAGGACCTTACTACCCTACTTTGACCAACAAAAAAAAACGAAATTTATTTTATTCAATTTTTTTTCTGTTTTTTTTTACACCGCCTTCTTTAATAGCTGTGCAATATGTTCTGTTCATCCAATAGTTGTCTGGAAGAAATCGTTATCGGTGATAAGGCCACCGTTGTACTACCACAAATTAGTCTTAATGTTGTTTTGTTTTTGTTTAGTAATTTTATTCTTTATCTCTTTTTTAAGTGTTTTGCTGCCGGCCCGTGGACTGCAGGACGCGAGCCCGATCGTATTGTTATCTATGCGTACGTTGGTTCACATGACCTGCGCTGAGGTAATTAATAGTTTAATTTATACTTTTGTATTTTTATATTTATTTTTCTTTTTCAGGAGCACGCCACAACTCTTCCACCATTTTATGGTTTCCTCACGATGTTTTCTTTCACCGGCAGCTCAACCTCATTGTTGAGTGTGAACCGATCGTGTAAACCACTGAGCTATCAACGCTACATATCGCTATTTATATTTCCAAAACAATTTTTGTCACAAAACTACTTCCCAACTCCTTTACCGATACTCACTGAGCCATACTTACATCAAATATCACGGTAAACTGTGATTTTAACCGACCAATCCGAGAAAAGCTTTAAATCCCGGTAAAAGTCCAACAATCCGAAAAAATGTTACCCATCTAAACCTATTGTTTGTTTGTTGATTTAAATCATTTTATCACTGCATTCGAACAAAAAGACTATGGCTTTGGTTGAATAAATATTTTACTCGAAGCTATGTTTTTGAATTCAGTCTGTTTTTGTGCTGCAGTCATTGAATACATAAAGGGAAGAAGAAATAGAATAGAATATAACTTTATTGTATACCAAACATACTTATATAATAACAATACCACCGCGTTTGACCACCAACTCGTCTGATGTAGTCAAAGATGAATCACGTATATTGACTTTGAAAAAATGCAATTATATCTCTCAAGAAAGAAAAAAATCCTTGGACGCACGTAGAAAAAAAAATACATTATCAGTCCAAAAAATCATTACATAAAAGTGCCTAGTCCGATGTAAAAAAAACATTACAAAATGGGTTTTCGCCTCGGCATAATTCATAGAGAATTTTCTCATGTGGGTTTCTTTCAACAAACAGTTGCAACAATTTTGGTTTCCTGCTAGAATTTTAGGCGCATCTATGGCAAGAGTTCCAAAACAAATCTAACAAAAAAATAAAATCTTATGGCATTACACACAGCACTATCTGACCCCAAACTAAGCAGAGCTTGTGTGATGGAAGTCAGATAACAGAAGTAATACATAAAAACATATTTTTTTTGTAAATACATACTTACTCGCGTAATACACTCAGAACAACCAACACAGAATAAACATTTGTTTATTTATACCATTAAGTTTTTTGTTCTGGTCGTGATTGAACCCACGCCCTACAGCTCTTAAGGCAGACATATTACCGATGAGCCAACAGGGCTGTCAACACTACATGACATTCGCTAAGGAAATAAACTATATATTATGTCGATATATGTTATTGTTGATAATGATGATGATCTTGTTATAACTATGTCGTATATTATATAATATATATATATATATTATATAATATATATATATATATTATATAATATATAATTAATAAAATGTAAATGTAATGAGACAAACGAGACGCTCTCCTGACGATAAGAGATCACGCCTGTCCATGACCATTGCAGCAATACATAAAACTTTAAGTAGCAAAACAAAGTCCAGAGCATCACTGCTTTGGCGCTCATTACTTTGAGACTTTCGATGGTTAGTCTCAACAGCCCTGTCAAGTAAACTACCCTAGAACACTTGTCTAAAAAAGTTGTAATACCGTATACACTACATTGAAGGCAGTGATAAAGGAAACAATAATCGTACCAATAGACTGCTGCCATCGCACGCTGGCAGGAGCAATAACAAGCGAGCAATGTGAGCGAACTTGAGCAATCCGGTGAACGTTTACGATGACAGCTGCTCTTCGAGACGTGAACTGTACGGCGGGGCTTTAAAACCACAATTATTCTCTAGAAAATTAGTTAACAAGCGTAACTTCATTACTAAAAATAGTATACAACTCAGTATAGGTGCGTGCTTAAATTTATATGTAAATAAATATCGTAAGACATTATACGCAGCGCAATCTGACCCCAAACTAAGCGAGGGTTGTACTATGGCAGTCAAATAGCTGATATAATACCCTTTTTTTTTTTTGTTGTAAATATAATTATACTTAAATATACAGAACATCCAGACAGAAGAAACATTTGTTTACACTACAAAATGTTTGCCCTAAGTGGAAATCGAACCCACGCACGATAGCCCTAAAAGCAGATACCAATGAGCCAACAGGACCAATTGACTATTTTATTTTCCGTACAAACTCTAAAACTTACAGTTGTATACCAAAACGTTTTAGAATCAAAAAGATAGTACACAGATACAAAACAATAATTATACAAGACACAAATACTAATTTCATAAATATTACTACAATACAAACAAATACTTATGAACAAAAACAACACAAAAATACTCTAACTACTCATGACTACATCATAATAATATTAATTAGATTTTTTTTGGATTGTTTTTTATTTGATTGCCATTTCTAATACTCATTTGACATTATTGACATTTATATTATTCACTGGACATTATTGTAATTATCAGACTGATATTCATGTTTTTTTTTTTAATTTTACTTAACTTAATTATTGAAATTGTAATTCAATTTTTTTTTTCGTTCACTCCGAAACCTCGCTGTTTTATTGGACCAGTTCTTTTAATTGGCCTAAAGGTCACGGAGACGGTTTTTTTTAGATAGTAAATGTATACTTGTTAACATAAAAAAATAGGTTTACCTATCAAATTATTACATTAAAATTAACTTATCTAAAAAGCCGCTTCCAGTGGGAATAGTTCCCAATACTATTTTTAACTAAGTATCCAATTTAACGATTCAACATCGCTTCGTTTATGGCCCCACATTTTACAGCGCAAACGATAACTCGAACAGTTGTAGAATGTTTCACAAATATCACTTCCACTCGAATAGTTTATTTCAAATAAATAACTACTACATTGAAACAACGTGGGTTTTATGTACAGGAAAACTATAATTGCAATGCGCCCTTGAGCGTGAAATATATTTTACTTTAGTTTTCGAGGTTAGAAGTATCTAGTAAAAACATGTCTTTCAACACGTCTTATTTTAGTCGTGTTAGAGTTAGCGTTGATTATAATTGATTCTTTCGCTTTTCTTTTGTTAATTTTTTTTTTAACTATTGTTTCCCGTGTCTCATTAAATTGGTTTGGTTAGCTGGATCTTAAACTGCCTAATGCCTATAGACGATAATGTGAGAATGAACCAGTATTAAAATGTTCACTATCTGATATTCTTGGAATCTTCAATACAAGCTTAGGGTTTTTGCTCTTTTACAATTTATGAATAGTTAATATTCGTCTTACTATAGTAACTAACGTGATTAAATGCATTTTTGTTTTATTTATAAACGGCCACGTTTTATTTTAGAAGCATGACGAAGCCGCTTGCGCACCGTTCTTTGCTTTCACTCCTTGATAAAAGTCACCGCATGCGATCGATGATCACAGGAGTACTAATAAATAATACAATGAAGATCCATTTCGCGTGTATCTGTTTGTTCGCTTAGTTCTTCTAATCTTGATTACGGCTTTTGTTACAGTTTTCATTAACATTTAGAGATATTTTTAGTTAAATAAATTTAAAACTGTCAACTGGGTGGACCACCTGAAGGCCTTAACCTGGAATATCGTCAAAGTTTTCTCCAGGTTTCATAAAACTAACCTGTGTGTCTCTGTGTATGCTGTACGTAGACCAGCAGCAGGGCTCCACCTGGTTGGAGTCCAGCCCCCAAAACTCCAGCTCCTCTTCGAACAGTGGTCCACACACATTTGTGGGGTAATGGAGCTTGCCTGTCCTGGGGACAAAGATAAGTCGACTGAGATCTAAAAACGAATCAAATCTCTTAGATGTGCTAGAGATATTTTGTCAACATTAACAGCATTTTTTATCCCACTGCTGGATACAGAGTCCTCTCTTGCATGTCATGGGATCCTATCACCCTAGGATCTGAACTAATATATAATAGGTTCAATCTGGGAACGTAAAACAAATACAGATAGATTGTTTATAACGCACATAGCAAATCAAAACATAATGGAATGCATCAGTATTTATCATCCAAGCAAAAGTTGAATGTCTCAGTAATGACCGCACGGGCAGCGATGCTCTGGATTTTGTTTTTTATGCCATAGGTGGTAATGAAGCAGACGCATTGCCTGATGGTAAGCAATCACCGTCGCCTATGGATATTTACAATACTAGGGGCACTACAAATACGTTGCCGAACCTAATGTTGTAATGTTGTTGACTCGCCTTTTGAAAAACCTCATATTGTAGCTTCGCGGGAATACGGAGGAAGGAAGATCATTCCACAATACTTACTTAAAATTCTGGGTACCGCTGCAATGGTCTTGGAATAAGTGTTATCTCTTATGAGAATGTTTCGATCGTCACATTAGTTTCTTATTAAAAAAAAACGCTCTGTACGTGACATGAATCATAGAAAAGCGATTAAACCCATGTTGAGGAATTCGCATAAATGTTATTAATGGATTCACACCTTCCCTAAATTTTCTCAACGATGTTTTTCTTCAAAGAACTGCCAGTAGTATTTAAAATTTTGAAGGACCCATTGGACATGAAGGACATGAAACTTTACACACAATAACTTGTCAAATGTCAAATACACGTACAATGTCAATATTCATAATGATTTAAAAGCAATCTTGTAAAATCGTGCTTGTTAGCAATGAGATGTAATTAAAGAGATTTCGGCTAAGGTGTTATTCCACGTTTTGAAATCTTTCTTAAAATACCGTCATCACCATCAGCTCGTTAGTAACAAAGATCCAAGAATACAATCATTTACAATATTAGTAGGATTAACTTTTCGTAAATTCTGCGAACTGAACAAACTTTTTGTGAAATTCCACGCGGTCGAAGTCACGGGTAATGAAGTAAGTATGTACAATTTATATAAATAGGGCGCGGGTGCTAAAATATAGTTCAACTTAATCGACTTCTGGACATAGAGGTCTCGTATTTACAGTCATTTATCCGGTAACGCTGACGTGACCAAAATGCTGGCCCCTATTTTGCAGTATCGCCATACAACGCGACAGTGGGGTTTTGGGAACTATTCCCATTGCTAGCGGTCTTTTAGATTCATCATTTCAGTCGTAGGACTTCCACTGCTGGACATAGGCCTCCCCCATTGACTTCCATAAAGACCGGTCGAAAGCGGCGCATCCGGCGCGTTCTTGTGGTCTTTTTTAGGTCGTCTGTTCACCTAGTGGGTGGACGTCCTTCGCTACTTTTGCAGTTCCGTGGTCTCCACTCCAGAACTTTGCAGCCCCATCGGCCATCAGTTCTGTGTGGTATGTGCCCTGCCCACTGCCAGTTCAACTTGCTAATCCGCTGGGCTATGTCGATAACTTTGGTTTGTCTACGGATCTCCCCATTTCTGATTTGATCTCGTAGGGAAACTCCGAGCAAAGCCCTCTCCATAGCTCGTTGTGCGACTTTGAGCTTATCAAGAAGACACATAATCAAACCACGTTTCAGCACCATAAGGCATCACCGGTAACACTCACTGGTCGACTTGACTTGAGGCACTGAGGTAATTCGGACGAAAAAAACGTTGCGCAGTTTTCCAAACGCTGCCCAGCCGAGTTGAATTCGACGACTGACCTCTCTCTTAAAGTTGGACTAACATAGTTGGACTGCTTGTCCTAGGTAAATGTACGTGTCAACAACTCTGTCTTTTAGATTAATTTTATTATTATAGTAAGGTGATCTAAGATACGAGATATCGGATCGGCAACCATGAAACTGAAATGGAGTTGGGCAGGACATGACGCCAAGCAGAGAGATGGCAGATGAACTAAAGCGTTGACGGAGTTGTGGCCGTGAACTGGTAAACGGACTGTAGAACATCCACTAGGCCGTTGGGTAAAAATCGCGGGTCGAACCTGGACAAGATTGGCACAGGACCGGACGAGAGGCATACAAGAGGCGAGGCCTATGCTCTGCAGTGGGCGATTACAGGCTGATGATGATGATGTTTGTGCACTGAACGCAAACACATAAAAACTAAATGCAATTAGAGGTTAGTGAGAACAGAAAATTATGTATGATGTAAAAAAAACAAGTCTAGTATGCCAAATTAATGTTGTGTTGATTGACCTTGCTACATTTAAAATGTCTACTATAAATATTGTATTTGTAGATTCCCGTACAGACTAGTATAGTAAGTAGTTCTGAACCACATGTAAATTTTATTTACATGTGAATCGTAGCTATTCTTTTGCTCTTGGAAAGCTTTGATGTGATTAGATTGGAAATTCAAATCAATAGATTTAGTAACACGATCGACACGCGCGTGATGAAAGCTTTCTACATAATTAAGGTATGACTGGACTATACCTTGACTTACTGATTTATCAAAAGATACTTAAAAATAACTGCCGTGGTGGTGCCGGCGTAAGAATTGTACCCCACCCTCTCTACCCGTGATTGCCGCAAGAGTCGGCCAAGGGATGTAATCCGGAAGAAGCAGCGTCTTCCTTGAACAATCACACCTAACTGCGCTCGCCAACTCGCCTGCCAAGCGTGGCGAGTATTGGCAAAACCCCCTCAGGAGGAGGCCAAATGCACCAAATTTTATGTCAAAACAAAGAAGAAGAACAACAATGGAACAAAAATTTCTTAACAATGAGCTTGAGCTGTCGGTGAAGGAAAATTCAGTTTCTAGTACTCGGCTGGAAAGCTACCATCTCCGAGTTAAATCTGCCAAATTCTACCGCCAAGCACCTCACGGTGTGTTCCGACAGCCTCACTTGAGAACCAGTTCTATTCCAGGCTAGATGTGCTTTACCATCTTCGACCATACCGTCACATGACATCAGATCAGCCGTGTTCAAGCACCTAGCTTGTCAACCATAAAAAAAAGATCGTTTTGTTTTTTAATACTATAATAAATAATTAATCATAGCAGTAACAAAAATATCAGGCCACTATTGATTTCGTCTTTCCAAAACCTTAAACTGTAACAAAATGATCGGTCATAGGAAAGTCATATATTTTTATAGTTTTCTACAGTGATCTCATAAGTATGAGTGGATCTCGAAACTTTGTTGCGTGTGAACCCACACGTTCAATATATATCTCGAATACGTTTTCAGTCAAAAACAAATAAAACGTTATGATACGCAAACTAAATAAAATTTGATTTACATTTGATTATTTAGCTTTTGACGGCCGATATAAAACTTTCTATTTGAGTTGTAAGTGACGGTGTGGTATAAGATAGTAACACAGATTGGAACACACTGTAAGGTTCTTAGGGAAAGATTTTCAACTTGAGTGGTAGCTAGCAAGCCGAATAATAGACAGTCTACCACCATGCTATGTTTTCATCATGATGTTCTCCTTCACCTGCTGCTCAAGCTTATGGCTGCTGCACAAAAGTGTTTTTTTTTTTTTTTTTGTAACAAATAAAATATTCATATATCTTCAGTGTGAAGTGTCTCAGATACGTTATGTTAATAACTGTAATTTTTTTATAAACAAAGACAAAAAATCTATCTCGGGCGTCTAACACTTTTTTAATACAATATTGTCTTTGTAAAATCCTTTATTTACGCTTAAATTACTAAATATGTAATATCTTTAAAGAAAACACTTTCACGAAACATTGAACTGTCTAGGCTTGCCATGACAAAAATACGTATACTCCACTCCCTAAAAGCAGTCTTGCCAAATTACTCCAAATCATGGACTACCTCCTATAGATTCCGCGTTTGAAACAATCTTAGAATATTACTCGTCAGTTAAACCGGTTTTATAAAAAATCGTTCTCATTGGTCCAATGCTAGCCAATAGGACCGCTTTGTCTTAGTCATCGTTACCTAATTATTACTACAGAAACTTATGTGGTATTGACACATTTCTTTTGTGTGAAACAAGACGAGGCCGCACGTACTCAGCTTTGTCTCCTTGATGAAGGCCACCGGATGGAGGCGGAACTACAGTCAGAGTTTCCGATGTAATTAAACGTAAGTAATCCCGTATAAGTAAAACGAAATGTTTTTTTTTTCTTATTCTAATTTAATTTATCTATTACAAAGATTAATTGAAATTTAATGTATCTAATTATTTGTGAATATTACAACCTTAACTATTAAAAGATTTCCTGGAAAATAAATCGATTTAGGCAATAAGGATGCCCAAGTAAATAACTACTGGGTTTAGTATACTACTATATTTTTTTATCTTTCGTTGTGTGATAAAAAGCTAATTTTTATAGCTACTAAAATAATTAAGTTTAAATATTTATGGACTCGATGTAGTGACGTTATCCAATCGTCGGACAGCAGATATCGACGGAAAGCAAAAAGCTGAAGATCAAGACTTTTGATCTTTGGTCTATAATAGGCTTATTATGATGATGACGAAGAATTGATTACATTTATGGTGTTCACACACCACATCACATCATCAGCCATAGGACGTCCACTGCTGGACATAGGCCTCCTCCTGGGGAGGAGTTTTGCCAATACTTGCCACGCTTGGCAGGCGGATTGACGAGCGAAGTTAGTTGTGATTGTTCAAGGAAGACGCTGCTGCCCATCTTCCGGATTACATCCCTTAGCCGACTCTTACGGCAACCATACGGGTAGAGAGGGTGGGGTACTATTCTTACGCCGGCACTATCACGGCAATGCTATGGTGCTATGGCTATGGTGTTCCATAAAGTTGTATTGTATTATATATACAATTTCCTTTAAGCTTTAGATACTTTTAGGTCAAATATCTTCTAACTCGGTATCTATGAAAGGTAATCAGTGAACAAGAGAGAAAACTTATGACCATCACGACCGTCATGACCTAATTAAGGTCATGAGATGACATTGTCATACGTGCTCTTATTTAATTTGGCAAGCTCTGTAGCGGCAAAAAAATCTTGATGTATTTAAACGACATCCGAGAGAGATGTGGCCTTATCTCTAGAGATAGGGAGTTTCCTTGTTATAAACCAAAGTCACTTAATTTCCTGGCAAAATATCTTAGAATTTAAATCAGATTTTCTGATGATTATCTTTGAAATAAAACAGAGGTTTGTATTATATGTTATTATATATTTATAGTTATAGTTAAAATGACCGAAGCACGTTTCTAGAATATGCGTATTATTTCAATTTGCGTAACTTTTTTGTTCGTAACCTATTGGAATAAAATAAACTCTAAATGTTACGGGAAGCTTGCCACCTACTGATATACATCAGAAAAAAACCGCATTCAAATCTTTGACTTCCACATTTATAATAATAAAAAAGTCATAATATTATATTTTTTTATGAAATGAAAACAACATCCATCCATAACAATATACGTATACATTTGTTCATGCGAACCAATCACACTAACCATTCAGCTAAATGAAAGCTCGAACGAAACGATTTGATTCTACGTTCATTGTGCGAACTGCTAGACAGTCGATTAACCTGCTTCAAATCGAGAGTGAATTGGTATCTTCTAAGCAAGCGTGCTTTATCTTAGACCGCATCATCGCTTAACATCGGGAGAGATGGCGGTCAAACGTAAGTCTATTTCTTATAAAATAAAGCTATCATCGCTACATATTTTTTCTAAATATACAATATTGCAGTATTTTTAAATATCCGCTTTTTAATAATCCGCTTTGTACGAAGGACTTGGAACTGTTCAAAATAAAATTCCCCTGGTTTATAACTGACTTGCAAGGTATAGCTCTTAGAGGACTAAGTTTCTTGTATAGCTTTTATCATTCTAAGAGTCTATGTAGGGGTTATCTTGGTATTTGATGCCACATTCTCCAACGAGACAATATGTACATCTATCAGGAATAAAACGTTTCTAAAAATGACCATAATTTTTATGTTTGTTTTACAGAATCTAAAGCTGCTTAAACCAATACAAATCATCCTAATTTTCACTAAGGAATATTTTTCTTTTGTGAACCCTAGAATGACCTAAAACCTTTTCCTTTCGGTTTGAAACCTTGTAGTGTCCACGTAGGGGTAGCATAATAAAAATAAATAAAGCCACGACAAGACAATCCCACAAGGGTTAGTCGGGCTTTGCGTATCAACCCTAAAAGACTAATGGACCTTAGCACACTGTCGCGCTTGCTAGCGATTTCAGTGCGATCGATATTTGTTGATCT
The DNA here is from genome assembly GCA_950106695.1 of Biston stratarius. Classification (NCBI taxonomy): domain Eukaryota; kingdom Metazoa; phylum Arthropoda; class Insecta; order Lepidoptera; family Geometridae; genus Biston; species Biston stratarius. The sequence goes on along the minus strand of OX467110.1, from coordinate 12,906,888 downwards.
GTTTGATTTGTTGGTTAATTAGATATCTTACAGTCGATTTCTGGCACTTAATTATATGTACCTATCATTCATGCACCAAAATTGTGTCTATCGCGCATATATTTTAATTTTACAACAAGAATGATTATATTGAATGATACATTTGCATTTACAATTATACATGATTTGTCATATTATTATATTGACATTTTCATTACATTGACAGACATATGTATAAGTTATGATTTTGATATTTTTAATGTTATTTTTAAATGTGAATGGAAAAATTATCTGTAACTTTGGTGTTATCAATAAAATATTTGTATTTGTATTCGTACAAAAACACGACTCCGATAAAAAATGGAACCGTATTGCCGACATATTGATTTTTCTTTTTAAAAGATATACATCCTGTTTTTTTCGTAATGATGACGAAATGACATCCAAGTATGTTTAGGCATTTAAATATTATAGTGGAATAAAAAAACTAACACACATATACTACTTATACGTTGTCTAAAATTGACACGCAGTTCTAATTGAATACTTTTAAATCAATGAAAATCAATTATAATCAGTTATTTTTATGTTCTCATTACTTCACTGTATTTTTAATAGAAACACTTAGAATTAAGTAAACTTTTTGTAAATTAATTCTCAAAAAACATATTCAAATGTGTCACTGGCTGTAATGCACTATATATATTATATTAAATATTGTAGGGCACATTACACACAGCGCCATCTGACCCCAAACTAAGCAGACCTTGTGTGATGGAAGTCAGATAACTGATAGAATACATAAATACTTTTTTTTTGTAAATACATACTTATAATTTATACAGAGCACCCAGACACAGAACAAACATTTGTTTATATCAAACAAACATTTGTCCTTGGCGGGAATCGAACCCACGCCCTACAGCTCAGGCAGGCATACTCCCGATGAGCCAACAGGGCTGTCAAAAAAAGATGTATAAAAGGTTTTCTTAGTCATTAGCGATGACACTGAATGGTATTTTCCTCTAGACGCATTTTTTTAAACTGTGATGCATTTATAATGGCTCGTTTGGAAATCTTAAAAGTACACAAATTTAGTTACTAACAAACAATGGCTCCATTATTTAAGCCAAGTGACAACAGCTCGCCTGATGTTTAGACCACGGTGTGGCCGATGATAGTAAACACATCTAGCTTTTAATGGAACTAGCCCTCCAGTGACGCTACCAGAACACATCGTTAGGTGCTTGGCGGCAGATTTCAACTTCAAGCCAGCCATGTACTAGATAGTACTCTACAACCACGCTATTATATACGGTTTCCTTACAATATTTTCCTTCATCGACAGCTCAAGCCCATTGTTGAGCTCCTTTCGCCTTGTGAACTAATTGCGCTAACCACTGAGCTATCATCGCTACAAATGCTCTATGCAAATTGCTCAATTATAAATGTTGAATATAACGCGATGAGATCACTTACAACGTCAAACATAACACGCAAGATAGCGAAATGACTAATCGCAGAAAAATCACCAACAACGGCGGTGATGTGCTTAAGACATTACCAGCTTAGAAGCTAAAACAAAACCGTATAAAACCTACTCAAAAGTTCTAGAACATTCCCAAAAGACCACTAACATAATTATACATTGTTCTGTATGATTTTAGTGTAAAGTTTTGTTGGATTGGACCGTATTTTTTGTTGGTCTATCCCAATTAATTCTGTACTCGGTGACCCGGGAGATTTCACTATAAACAACTAGTTAGAGACAAATAAATATTAGTTTGTATCTACCTACTGTGGTTTTGTTATTTAGTTTCTATAATTCGTATAGACCTAGGATCGTCTGACGTTAAATGACGGCGTTGAATGACGGTTTTTTTTATTAAATGTAAATTATCCATACTAACGAGACGCTTTCCTGATGGTAAGAGATAACGCCTGCCCATGACCTTGCAACGCTACTCAGAAGTTTGAGTAGCTTAACAAAGTTCAGGGCATTACTTTGACGGTGATCGAAAATGGTAAACACATTTATGTATGTGTGCGTGTGTGTGCGTGTGCGTATGCATATACGTGTGCATGGGCGTATGTGTATATATACATATATAACCGTGAACTTGGTCTCAAACGAGGGTTTCGAACCATACCAGTAGGTTCTTAGCGGCACATTTTTTTAAAGTGATATCTTGTCTAGTCTACCACGATGCTCTGGTACTCTCACAATACAAAAACTTTAAGCAAATATCGAATAAAATAAATTTCCATTCCTAAGAGATTTGTTAAAAACAGACCACACTCATACATAAGTGTAACTGACTCGCATTTTAAGCGCCTGATTTTGCATAATGAATATTTGATTCAGACCGCAGAGATTTCTTATTCAGTCGCATCTAGGAAACTCGACGTTAGAGAGAAATCAAGTGAATTTTCGGGTCAAATAAATAATTGAAAAAATGTATAGCATTTGAAAATTGAGACGAGAATACAATACTGTGTTTAATTGATAACACTAGTTACACGTAAAATTATTTATATAATTTAAAAAATATAATAAAAAATGTAAAAATATTACATGTTTATATGATAGAATGGACCTCTACATTATATACATATGGACGTATATATCTGAAATATTTCAGCAATATTTTTGGATCGAGCAGTTTGTTTATGATCTTTTCTGCATATGGGCCTTTCCTCATATGTACCTTCTTTTCTTTTTACAACATCAACCTAGGTAGCTTTGCCATTATCTCTATCCATCCAAATGGTAAAATCGCTCTAGGCGATAAGGTTGCCGTTGTAATACTATAATATATATAAGTCAATGTCATGTTTGATTTGTTATTATCTTTCTTCTTCATATCTTTTTAAGTTTCTTATGTTACAATGTATGTTTGGTGTACAACAAAGTTATTTTCTGTTCTACTTTTTCAAAAAGTTGTTTTTCTACAATTCAAAATGCCATAATAGTAATTCTAACTACATTGTAATTCTATTGAGATATTATACAACTTTGGCTTCTATTTCACTTATATAATACACGACGTTGGATAAAAAATTCGAACTTAACAGTTCGAATCTTCTGTCATTGTACGAACCGCTAAGCAATGGACTGGCCGGGTGGATGTTTCCTGATTGATACAATCTGGGTGCTTTCAAATCGCGAGTGAATCAGTTTCTTCTAGACGAGCGTGCTCAAACGTAGACAGAAAGATGGCGCTCCAAAAAAAAAACATTTCTGATATAACGCGCGCGTGGCCTCCTCTTGCTTCGCACTAAAAAACACTTCGTGTCAAAATCACGTCAGTTTTCAAAATCAAAAAGTCATTTATTCAGTTTAGGCCCTGGTAAGGCACTTATGAACGTTAAGTTACATGTTTGAATCTACCACCGGCTTGTAATTACACTTCAACTGAGAAGACTCCGGCAAGAAACTCAGCAAGGCATTTTTTTTTGTGGGTCATTTTAGGTTACAGTTTATACAGTTTACAGTTATAGATATTAAATACATTGTGCTTACTACAGTTGTCACTTAGCCAGAGGGATGCAAGTGCAGAGAGAAGCTACTACAACCATATATTCCTGTCTTCCACTTAATGAGCCACCGTATAATTATCCTCTGCTTTATAAAATCTTTGAATTTATTATAGTACATTTTAGTTACCTCAAGTTAGGTTTTATAATTTAATAGCAGTAGTAGTACTATTGTGCAATTAAGTCTCGATGATAAACACAATTATGTATTCAAATTGTGAAATTTTAAAAGTTAGGTACACTTAATAGCACCGTTGACTGATCTCTTATATGTTATTTTCATCGCAGAACGATCCATAAGTATAGACAATTTGAACGCAGACCGGCTGTGTCGCATTCGTAAGATCGCGAAACTAACTGTCAAACTTAGAGACAGCCCAACTTCCCACCGCTTATTGGTGTGATTGTAAATTAATAATATCAGAACTAACTTTAGTTGTAGTTCCAGTATCTACTTCGTGAACTAATAGGAGAGATACTGCTTGACATCCACTCAGATTTATATATTTACTATCATAGTAAATATAGATTTATCTTACTTTCTGCTTATATTATTTACCTGTCTAAATAATTTAACAGTTTCTATTCTTGTTGTTTTTAAACCTCAACAGAAACCGCTAGTAATTATGTTTATCACCAGGACTCCATCACGCACTAAAAACACATAGAAAACGCAAATAATAATGTGCATAACACAAATATACACGCACACACCTATGCACGTGTTAAAATAACGAAAGTTAAAAAATTACTCCGATTAATAAATAATTTGCGGAAGTTGATCGTGCGTGTGCGTATGTGTGTATGCGTATGTGCGTATGCGTGTGTATGCGTATGCGTGTGTGTGTGTGCGTATGCGTGGGTGTGTGTGTGTGTGTGCGTGTGCGTATGCGTGTGCGTGTGCAGTGTAATTTTTTACGGTTTATTTGAATCTTTATCCTTTTTGTAAAACCAAAACGGTCATATAAACGGAAATGCATAAAGATCCCAACTCTTGTTCACTTGTGAATTTGTAAATGTTATTAAATTGAGCAAATGAAATCGAAGCACACAGAAAAGTGATATCTGGAGAAGTGAAACGCTTTACATTTCAAGGAATTACAAAAACACGAACGAGACAGTTCAATTCCACTTTCATGAAACGTTTAAGCTGTAGAACTTGCTGCCAGAGTGGATTTTCCCCGACAGATACAATTTGAGTGTCTTCAAGTCACGGGTGAATTTTTTTTTTCTATGCATGAGTGCTCCGTCTTACATCGCATTAACATCAGACGAGGAGGCAAGCCTGTCCATTAATTTAAAAAAAAAAAACAAGCTATGGCAAGTATTAAAACGATTTCATAACAAATTAAATGTGTCAATAATGTCTAGAAAAAAACAAATCTATTGCTATTCTTGTTCTTTGGTTTAATACATAATGGAAATAACATTTCAGCTGAATAATACGGACAGAAATAGGCACGTAGATAGACTAATGGACGCTTGCAGTCTGCCTGTGACAGAACGGACACGGCCTTACGAGAATTGTTAAGAACAATCGAGAAACCGCCTACACTGTTATTGGCGACTATCCTTCGGGCAATGTCGAATTCAGCTGCTGTTTCAACGTTGCTTTATTATCATAAATCATTGCTATTCTAGGTCATAATTATTAATTTTCGTAGTGAAGAAAAAAATCACTTCTTTTTCAACCAAGAACATTTCTTTGGCTTTAGAACATTTCTCATATGCGTAATTGAAGTCAAACTTCTACATTGCCTTCCTAGACGGAACCAGCAATAGCGATTGTATATAAAAAGAATATGTCGTCACCACAAGCCGCGGCTACGTCTGTCAGCCGCGGCTTGTGGTGACGGATGAGGTAACAAACTATGAAGCCCCAAAACACATCGTGTGGTAATTAATTCCAAGTGGCCACAACGTCCTCTACGGCGAACTATCAATGTGGAGCAAGTTATTACCCTCAAGAAATCGCGGCTAAACCTGTCCATAAACACATCAAACACAACAATCCAAACATAGCGCTGTGGCTTGTAGTGGCAAACAAAAAGGCACCGAACAAATACAGCATGCGACAATCGCTAAATTCGAGATTGAAACTACAATCGCTGCCACAAACTGCGTCACTGTGGAGCACGTTTTACTTATTCTAGCCCAAAATATCTTATGCTCTGTTTAGTGTTAAAATTAGTTGCCATGTCAAGTTGTATACGGCCATACTCAGGAGTCATTGCGGTTAGATCCCACGTCATGTCTGAGAGGCTAGGTCGCAATATGCCCCCTTTTGTATTTAGATACCTACAAACCACGAGGGTTAGCCTATTGTCTCCTATAGTTACTTCACAGTCTCTACAACAAAGAGATACTGCATACGAACTATTATCAAATCTACGCTGTTGAGCTTTTGTTGTCATACCATGTATGTATATTAATAATAAGTTGCGTGTCTAACCTTCTTGCGGAGTTTTAAATTTCTTTCAGATTTTAAAGTTTGGGTACTGAGGTAAATGAAGTTTTGCCTCAATTCACATTATGCAATATCACATTCACGGTGCATTTTTTTTAATATTTCTTATAAAGTAATGAGCCAAAAGAATTGAAAGCCAGTATGACAACAATCATACTGGCATGGTATAAAACCTGTACGCAAATTCTGTAAAATTAAAATGAATTTTGAAATGATTTTTTTGGCAATTACATACATCGTCTGTCAAAAGTTATATACATAAGTGTTGTTCAAAAGTATAATTCATAGAGAAGCATGCTAGGAATTAACTTGTGTTATAGCATAACACAAGTTGCCGTGGTGGTGCCGGCGTAAGAATTGTACCCCACCTTCTCTACCCATGGTTGCCGTAAGAGTCGGCTAAGGGATGTAAGCCGGAAGATGGGCAGCAGCGTCTTCCTTGAACAATCACACCTAACTGCGCTCGCCAACCCGCCTGCCAAGCGTGGCGAGTATTGTCAAAACCCACCCAGGAGGAGGCCTATGTCCAGCAGTAGACTTCCTATGGCTGATGATGATGATGATGATGATAGCATAACAATAACCCTCCGCCGGACAAGAACATCCAAGCACGTCATAAACAATAATAGATTAATCTAGAAGAAGAATAGGGATATTAGGGGATTTTTTTTATATATATAATCATTGATATGGACGAAATTAAACTCTAAACAGAACCTTCTCCTAAAACTAGTAATCAATATACAAGACTGAAAACAAGATATACAAGATACGATAAATGAAAAGAAACTTTGAAAACGCTCAAGTAAAGCTCATCTCAAAAAGTTAAAAGATATTCTCTCGCATACAAAAAATATAGCGACATTTCACACCAGATTATTTATTTTACTTCTCCGCCATTTTTAGCTTTTATCTCGAAATAAACATAAAATACAGAGCTCTAGGGAGCCTGATTTCAAACTTATTGAAATGTGTTTTCTGTGCCAAGTTTCTGTTTAAAATGTTTGCTCGGCAGTTGTGTCTTCGGTGACGTGCTTTTGGTTGATAAAGAGGATTTTAAAACGTCTATAAACGCTAGTCTGAAAGTTGGTTACTCCGACATAAGACACTCCGTAATGTCGACTAAAATCGAACGTATGCATTATGAATATGAGATTACAATGTTTGATATTAAGTATTGAACCACAAATCTAATCAAAAAAATTTTACAATGAGCTTGAGCTGCCGGTGAAGGAAAACATCATGAGGAAACCATAGCGTGGTGGTAGAGTACTTTCTAGTACTCGGCTGGCTAGCTACCACCCTCAAATTGAAAATCTGCCGTCAAGCATCTAACGGTGTGTTCCGGCAGCCTCACTTGAGAGCCAGTTCTATTCCAGGCTTGGTGTGCTTTACCATCTTCGACCACACCGTCACTTAACATCAGGTGAGCTGTGGTATAAAACACGTAGCCTGTCAGCGATAAAAAAAAACGTTAAAATCACCAAATAAGAATAAATGCAAATTTTAATTTTATAATATTTATAAAGAACTGTTATGGTCACGGTGGTCAAAGAGCTGTCGACATAGCTCAGTAGCGTGCATTAGTAGAGGTCTACGGGCAGCAGTGGACAGCAAAGAGCTGATGATGATAATATCTTGGTAGCGAGGTTAACGTATCATATTAAATATAATTAGGAATACAGATACCAACGCTCAGCTCAGCTGGCTAGCTACCAACCTTAAGTTGAGGGTTTTTTGGCGGGAACGCGGAAAGAGTCGTGTCGCCCCATTGTATTTATTCCAAAACTAGTGCTTTTTCGAGTGTTTATGTTATGGGGCAATGTATGCGTATGTTGGGTTCATAGATCCTCCTTCGTCTAGGTGTATGGGGTTGATTATTATAAAACAGCAACCAGTAGTAATTGGAGAAGATTTATTCCACTATGTACAGATTAGTAATAATGATATTTGTTCCAATTGTCGAGCGACGCGTATTCGCTACGATAGTAGGTAGAGCACTGGACAAATCTATGTTAGTATTTATAATTAGAATATTGTGTGTAGGTAAAATAAATAATGTAGTTCATTAAATAGTATAGTGTTAAGTATGTAATTTTAGTGTAATGTAAATATGTATATGTATGTTATTAATGTAATATATAATAATGTTGTGTATAAATCATGTATGTAATGGAAGGAGTAGGATAGATGCCTACAATGTATAAAAATAGTGGTGTTTTATTCATTAAGTGCCGAATTACAAGTGCGCGTGTGGGATAGTGATATAATGAGGTGAAACATGACATTCATGTTGCTTCCGAAATTCCATCGAAGCTTATAGTAAAATCTCCACTACTTTACTAAAGCATGACTAGATTTGACTGGCACCGACTAAGCATGACCAAGACTGGACTTTCACTATAAAGATAAAGAAGAACTGAAGACTGCACACAAAATACAGAAACATTGAAACTGGCAGAATGTACAGAGTGCGATGCCAAGAAGAAAGAGAAAAAAAAACTCAAGTTGAAAATCTGCCGCCTAACACTAACAGTGTGTTCCAGCAATTTCATTTGAGACTTAGATCCCATACCAAGCTACATGTAATCTATTGATTCAGGCGTTATTATGCGGAAGTTCATTTTGAATGTTCAATGTATATATTTAGTGTATTTACGCTTTACAACAGTGATGAGGATTTAAATTTAACGAACTGAAACGACTGTTAAGCGGAATAAACTAAATATATATAATATATACGAGATTTTGCGACACAGGTTTTCCTAGCGCAAAGTCCAGGGTGCCTGTTTGATCTTTGTAATTTTCTATTTTATACCTTACTAATAAATAAATAAATAAATAAAATATACCTTGAACACTCAGGCTAGATGTGTTTACCATATTCGACCACGCCGTTACTTAACATCAAGTGAGCTGTGGTCAAGCAACTAGCCTATCAAAAGTATGAAAAATACTGCCATGATACTAGTTTTATCGAGTAAGATTGTTGGTGAAAACAGCTCCGCGGAGATGGGAATATAACCAGAACTTCAGCAATGATTTCTACATTTAGGATTAAAGTTTGAGCATCTATACTAAAGTGTGAAAAACTTCGATGAATAAAATATTCTTTCAGCTTTCCAGATATATGGTCAGTAAAATAAGGAAAACTTGCAACTCAGTTCTTTTCAATTCCCTCTATTTTTTATTATTATATTGTTGTTGTATTATTTGGTAGCACACGCTGTATCTTCAAGGTCCGGCCCTCAGGAAATAACATACGGAATATAAATAGGCCACAGATAAAAGATTTAGATGCGTTATTTTATAAATTAAAATAACAAGATTTAAAAAAATTGTTTGCATGACAACCTATTCTTTTATTACAGTGACAGGCTATGTGGATGACCACAGCTAAACTGATATTTAGTAACGGTGTGGTCAAAGATAGTAAACGCATTCTAGTCTGGAATGGAACTGGCTCTCAAGTGAGGCTGCCGGAATATATCATTAGGTGCCGGTGAAGGAAAACATCGTAAGGAAACCATAGTATGGTTGTAGGGTACTTTCTAGTACTCGGCTGGCTAGCTACCACTCTCAAGTTCAAAATCTGCCGCCAAACATCTAACGGTGTGTTCCGGCTGCTTCACTTAAAATAGCCAGTTCTATTCCAGGCTAGGTGTGTTTATCATCTTCGACCACATCGTCACTTAACATAAGGTGGGCTGTGGTCAAACATCCAGCATCTCAACCATAATAAATAAGGTTCTTGACAACAGAACTTCAACTTGACGGTGGTATCTAGTCAGCTGAGTACTATAAAATGCCCGACTACCATGTTATGGTGTCCTCACGATGTTTTCCTTCATGGACAGGATTGGGATTTGAACGCCTTTCGGCGTCTGATCCGAACGCACTAACCACTGAGCTATATACAATTATTTTTTAAACTTACCATAAATTGAGAGCCAATTCCATTCCAGGCTAGGTGAGCATTACCATCTTCGACCACACGTCACTTAACATCAGGTGAGATGTGGCCAAATACCTAGCAAGTCAGCCATAAAAAAAATATTTTTGAAGAACCTACAGACCTGTGATCAAACCTCGTAAATATGAAATTATTTGTGTCATCTCTTTGATTTAAATCTGTGATCTCACACAATGATTTGAAATAAAAATTAAAGTCACGTTTTCTGAAAAAATTGGGTTTCTGTGTCGAATATTGTGTCGGTATATTCGAATATTGTGTTTTTGTATACACAGACTAACAGATTTCTTTTTTTACTTATGCTATCTCAAAGGCTACGGAAGTACCTTAAGTAAGACCGAGTTTTTTAAAATAAAGCGATACATCTCCTTAGGTCGTTTAGGAAGGTATGACCGCAGTACCAGATATTCTGCCGCCAAGTAGTAGTGTGCAAATATTACTAAATGATATTAAGTTTTGTAGCGATGATAGCTCAGTGGTTAGCTCGGTCGGTTCACATGCCGAAGGGCGTGGGTTCAAACCCCAACAATGAGCTTGAGCTGACGGTGAAGGAAAACATCGTGGAGACCCCATAGCGTGGTGGTAGGGTACTTTTTAGTACTCGGCTGGCTAGCTACCACTCTCAAGTTGAAAATCTGCCGCCAAGCATCTAACGATATATTCTGGGCAGCCTCACTTGAGAGCCAGTTCCATTCCAGGCTAGGTGTGCTTTACTATCTTCGACCACACCGTGACTTAACATCAGGTGAGTTGTGGTTAAACACCTAGCCTGTCAGCCATAAAAAAAAGATAAAGTTATATTTAAAAAAAATAAGTTGACGAACGGTCACGGACCCCGGTATATATTATAGAGTGTTCATTAAAAAAAACATTACTGTCTTCCGGTTTGAAGGGTACTGCAGATAGCGAAATTACAGGGCTGTTGAAACTAAACGTCTAAGGTCTCAAAGTAATGAGCGCCAAAGCAGCGATGCCCTAGAATTTGTTTTGTTACTCAAAGTTCTGTGTATCGCTGCAATTGTCATGGACAGGCGTTATCTCTTACCATCAGGAGAGCGTTTCATTACTTACTTAGGCTGGAGTGGAAGTAGCTCTCAAGTGAGGCTGTCGAAAGACACCGTCAGGTGCTTGGCGCCAGAATTGCAACTTTTTGGGGTTTGAACTAATGCCCTACGAAGGGTGAACCAACCGCGCTAACCACTAAGCTTTCATCACTATTAAATACATACATCTCTTTTAATCTTTACTAAAATTTCGAAGAACCTACAGACCTAAAAGATTAAACTTTTATATTTTATACTTCTAATTATACTCAGATCTGGTTTTTCCTGGAGATTGTTAAATCCAAGGTTAACATATCACATAATTTGGTACAGATAAAGATATCTACACACGAGCTAAGCTATCCCGACCCAGCAAAGCCGCTTTGATTTACGAACTTAAATAGGCATTATCCTGCATTATACAGAGGCACGTGGATAGCGTATTTAATAATGTTCACATCATTTAAGGATTTCAGGATATCACACTTAGGCTTTCAATGAATTTTGATATAAATAAATAAATAAATGTCGTATGATATTACACACAGCGCCATCTAGCCCCAAACAGAAAATTGTGCTATGGAAGTCAGATAACTAATAGAATACATAAATCCTTTTTGTAAATACTTCATTATGGAAACTGACGTGTTTTTGACACATTTTTGTTGTACTTATGCGGGATTACTCACGTTTAATTTTATCGGAAACTGACTATAGTTTCGGCCACATTCGGTGGCCTTCATCATGGAGACAAAGCTGAGTGCAACGCGCGTGCGGCCTCGTCTTGCTTCGCACTGCGGACCGCCACGCGCTTCGCACGTAAAGGGTTGATGCGCGGGCGTGAAATCAAAACGAAGTAAGAAAAATGTTCCTATTCAAAGTAAGTACTACTGTAATATCAGACATTCTAGCGTCAAGCAATAGTGTGTAAACATTACTATGTTCCAGCTGAGAAATTACAGGGCTATAGAGATTAACATACTACATTACTTAACGACAATCGATGGTTAGTCTCACCAGCCCTGTAATTTATACACCACTGCTTAGCGGCACAATATACTGCAGAAGTACCTACCTAGACGACTTCTGCTAAGGAAATCTACAACCAAGTAAAACATATTGCATAATGCGCTATGGAGAGGCCGGGAAATACCTGTTGTAGTTTTCTTCGATAGCCGGTGCTGGTCGGAACGTCCCGGTTCCTTCACAAGTAGTGCGTTTTTAGTTTCACACTAAATATTGCTCACCACACAATTTACACAATGTTCTTTGGTTGTATCACACTCGCGGTTTGAATTAAGAGTTTTGTTTGATATATTGATGACGATAAGGGAAGCGTATTGCGTACGTTATAACCGCCAATTCACGACTGGCTTGTGTGGCAGGTATTATGAGGAAAGTGAGGGTAGAAAAATACTTGTATAAAATGAATAGGTGAGTGAAATGTATGTATAGAGTTGTATGTATGAGTATGTGGCGCAACCACCCTATAAAATTCAACCATGTCTCCTAGAGAAATATTTTGGTACTCTAAACCATTCTTATCAAATAATTCAGACGAAACCGTCCAAAGACAAAGATATTCCCCGACAATAAAACATCGGATTACATTCAAATAGGTAAGACTAATGTAAAAAGCGACGTTAAACAAAGCATAAAAGTGTGGCCGACGGTGTTAAATTTTATACCGTCGTAATATTTACAAGTTTGCGATTCCGCTGAAACAACACATTAATGTGGTTATCTGTCGGTGTTGCCACTTACACTGCAGATATTTTAAGCAACGTTCCGAAAAGAAGCAACGATTTTGAAAGTTTCTGGCGTATGAGAAGAATATTTTTGTGTTACTCATGCGGGATTATATCATAGTGGTTCCGGTGAAGGCCACCGGATGTGGTCGAAACTATTATTATAGTCGGAGTTACAAGTAGAACAAAAATGTGTCAAACCACGTCAACTTTCATAGTTAAAAATGAGAAGGATTGTACGTAAAGGATAGCTCGAGGGTTAGCGCAGTAAATTTACATGTTGGAGGAGGAAAAAAGGAAACCATTGCATTTTTTTTATTTGTTTCATAATAATAATATTTATTTATGCGCAAAAAACATAGGAACTTTTCTTTCATTTTCTTTGATTTGTTTCATCGCAGTTATTTTCTTTTTTTCATGGTTGACAGGCTAGGTGTTTGACCACAGCTCACTGATGTTAAGTGACGTGTGGTCGAAGATGGTAATGCTCACCTAGCCTGGAATGGAATTGGCTCTCAATTTATGGTAAGTTTAAAAAATAATTGTATATAGCTCAGTGGTTAGTGCGTTCGGATCAGACGCCGAAGGGCGTTCAAATCCCAATCCTGTCCATGAAGGAAAACATCGTGAGGACACCATAACATGGTAGTCGGGCATTTTATAGTACTCAGCTGACTAGATACCACCGTCAAGTTGAAGTTCTGTTGTCAAGAACCTTATTTATTATGGTTGAGATGCTGGATGTTTGACCACAGCCCACCTTATGTTAAGTGACGATGTGGTCGAAGATGATAAACACACCTAGCCTGGAATGCTACTGGCTCTCAAGTGAAGCTGCCGGAACACACCATTAGATGTTTGGCGGCAGAATGTCAACTAGAGGGCGGTAGCTAGCCAGCCGGGTACTAGAAAGTACCCTACCACTATGCGAAATCTTGTTCTAATATTACATTTAAAAGGTACCGAAACGCTGTGGTTGTCTTAATATTAAATGATAATAGGGTTGTTTTGGTACCCATCAACCCGTGCTGACAATATTACCATATTATGTGTTGTAGTGTTTTATATTAAAATATTTTTAACAGTTTACCTATACGTAACAATAAACATCAGTATTTATCTACTTTGAGAATAAATAAATTTGTAGATAATTGATTGATTCAGGCGTTACTTTGCGGAAGTCCATTTGAGTGTTCAAGGTATATATTTAGCTTATTTCCGCTTAACAGTCGTTCCAGTAGTTTTTAAAATTTAACTCCTCATTTCTGTTGTAATTGAAACGACTGTTAAGCGGAAATAAACTAAATATACACCTAAAACACTCAAATTTGTAGGTAATTACTTACGAACTAATATATGTAGATATTGGTTTATTTACAAAGTCCGCCAACACAGTTGCCTAAATTAGGAAATTACAAAATGTCAAGTTAAAGGCGAAGAAAGCATGCTAAAAAAAAACAAAGTAAAGTTATTTGCAGTAATTTCACCTCGATCCAGATAAATACTATGTACACAGGGACTAGGTAGGGACAGGTGGTAGGGTAGTACTTAATAGTTCTCTGTTGGCTGCTATCCTCAAGTTGAAAATCTGCTGTCAAGCACCTAACGGTGGATTCCGGCATGCTCTCTTCAAAGAGTTAAAGCAGGGCAATCCACGCGCGACCTCGTCTTGCTTTACACTAATGAGACGAGAGCGTTGTACTCTCCTTTGACACCATGAAGAAGGTCACCGGATGTAACCGACAGTCGAAATATCCGCATAAGGAAAATAAAAATATTTCTGTGGTTTCCTTGACTCAATCTTTTTACTGGTATTTTTTTTTTCTAATGATGTGTCTGTTTGTAGTTACATACCTCATTGTTATTACAATCAAGCCTAATTGAGACTTATAAATAATTTTAATATTACTTAAATTGCTAAGTTGAGTAAATCGAAGAATGTGTCCATCAACACTTTTCTTACTGTCTATATTAAAGGGAAGACACTTTGTTCATGTGGTCTGTAATAAGTAGTACTCACTGCACTGACATTAACTAACTTAATACACTAACTCAAAAGGTTTTGTCTTTTTTAGTCTTCTCACTATGTCCGGTATATAATACTTGTTTACTGTATTCAAACATACATTAATTTAATAACCTTAGCTTATTACATTATAGAAAAAATTAAAAAGAATTAAAACTTCGTCGTAAAGAGCTTCATTCTTTTCATAATTTTGTCAAAAGATAAATGTTGCTTTCAACATTTATTCGCAGTTATGGAAGTATAAAGCTCTCAAAAAGATGACCCAGTTTTCAGTTGTAAATAGAAATATTTAATCTCCAAGTTATACTAAATCCTATTTAATTGGTTACACTTGTCTGGGACGGTCGGTAGTGCTGTTAACGATGATTATAGAACTATATTTGCTTCATCGATCGCCGTTTTTATCCGACTACGGCAAAGCAAAAAGAAGGGTCATGATTATGAACGTATGTATGTATGTGGATATGTATGTATGTATGTTAATCTGTCCCTCATAACTTCTAAAGTACTTATAATAATTTGTCATATGAGGTATCGGTGTAAGCGTCTTGATTGTCGCTAGTTATAGGCTATGTGACTTCATATTTCATTGAATATGACACCCTCTAGAGGGCATATGTGTTAGTCCAGGGTGTCGGCTACCTCCATATAAAATGTCATCAAAATTGGTCTAGCCGTTTGAGCGTGAAAAAGTAAAAACACGCTTACACACTAATAAACTTTCACCTTTATATAAAAAGTAGCCTATTCGTTAATCCCGGGTGTCAGCTACCTCCGTACCAAATTTCATCAAAATTAGTCCAGACGTTTGATTGTGATGAGTTAACAAACATACAAACACACACTTACAAACTTTCGCCAATTGAGTAATAATATATCAGAAACCGGACGCAGAAATCCAGTATCCTTTAAAAAGCTCAAATTTTGGAATGAATGCCATTAAACGCTAAAACCTACATCAAATCTAATGATTAATCTAAAATTAAGTCAATAAATGGGCGATGAGCTCCTTTCTAGTCCGAGACAAAATTATGGTAAGCGTGTCTTACGCAAGTGGAATTTTAAATAACGCCTCGGAGTTACGGGCGGAAAATTTTGAGCTTTCTGTCATAAAGTGAAGGAAACGTCAAACTCACGCCTGCTTATCTTGAGGAAAGTATGCAGATAGAGTAATTTTCTCAACATGTAAGCGAGAGTGGAGATGTGAATGGACCTTTTTTAAGGATTTATTGTGCTGGGAAATGAAAGGAATATCTTTAAAGGTCTTGAAGTAGTTCAAAGTGTTGAAATGAACTGGCTGGAGAATAATCATTGTTGACTAGCTGCTAACGCGATTTCACTCGAATTTTCCTGGACTAAAGGTGCCTATTAAACAGTAAAAGTGACTACCATGTTAACTCTTTTAGTAGTTAGTCTGCTACCTGAGCTGTAAGACGTAGATTCGATGCCCACCCACGACCTTGTTTTATAACATTGACGAGTATTTTGAATTTTAAATTAAAAGATTATTAAATTACGGGCAAGTATTTTTTTATTTTTTTTGACATTTTGTTATATTGACATTTTGGCACACGCACACGCACACACACTCACTCACATACACCAATACGCACACGTATAAACACACTATTTTATTGACAATATTTTTTTATATTGACATAAATAATTAAGTATTTTGCATTCACATATTTTTCTTTGACATATACAATCAGTGTTTTTGACATATTTAACGATATAGATTCTTTTTAGAAAATAACACGTATAAGGCTGCGTTTGACCACCTACTCGCCTGGTAGTAAGCTATGATGTGGTCAAAGATGAAGCACGCAGACTTAGATATTGACAAATAAATATGCACAAAATATACGTATACAATAAATACATCGTAGGATATTGAAATACAGCGCCATCTGGCCCCAAACTAAACAAAAGCTTGTACTATGGAAGCCAGATAAATAATTGATAGAATACTTTTTTTTTTGTAAACACATATAATACATACTGAACATCAGACAGAACAAACACTCGATTATACCACAAAATGTTTGTCCTGAATGGGAATTGAACCCACGCACTACAGCTCTTAAAGCAGATATTTTACCAATGATCCAACAGGGCTGTCAACAATATAAATACTAATTTGTATGTGTAGATGCAAATGATTTTTACTTACTACCTACGAGTTTTTACGCCGGGTTAAAGTACAACGGATTTTCAATCTAGACTTTTAATAAAAGAGCTTTATTTTCTAGGAGACGCCGTAATCTGTTGCGTCAACAATAGCTAAATGATATTGACAGGGCGTCCTAAATTGTTGACATTTGACATGGGTCCGTCGCAAACAAGGTTATGCCAAACGGATCACATCCACTTCGGAATGCTGATGGATGGGTGAATAATAGCGACCTCATATTCCACAAACAGTGTCAAAATCTCGCAAAAATGTACTTTGAAACTTACACACACGTAAAAGTACATACATATATGTCGAATATGTACTTTTACATGTATATATGTCTAATTAAAATTTTATATATTAAGTAATATTTTGGATCATCATCATCTCAGCCGTAGGATGTCCACTGCTGGACATAGGCCTCCCCCTTTGACTGCCATAAAGACCGGTTGGAAGCGGCTCGCATCCAGCGTGTTCGTACAGTCTTTATTAGGTCGCCTGTCCACCTTGTGGGTGGACATCCTACGCTGCGCTTGCCGGTCCGTGGTCTCCACTCCAGAACTTTGCAGCCCCATCGGCCATCAGTTCTGTGTGCTATGTGCCCAGCCCACTGCCACTTCAACACTTAAAAATTGTCGTCTAGTTAGATAAATTTTAAATTAAATCATCACTATTATAACCAAAACGACTTTTACGCGGAAATACATTAAAATTATATCACTTGAACACTTAAAATGAACTTCAGCAAAGTAACGCCTGAATCAATCAATTACACTAATAGGTAAGGAAAGGTTTAAGGGGTATTATACGTTCATTGTTTAAGTAACAAAAACTTTCTCTTTCATTTTAATATAGAGCCGCTATATTGAAATTTTTTCTAACAAATTATAGTCAGAGTCACTCGAAATGATGTAGGGATTCTAGCGATACCTCATACATTCAAATCTACAGGATATATATTATACATAGATAAAAATATATACACGCCGTGGTGGTGCCGGCGTAAGAATTGTACCCCACCCTCTCTACCCGTGGCAAGTCGGCAACCACATACATCCCTTAGGATGTAATCCGGAAGATGAGCAGCAGCGTCTTCCTTGAACAATCACACCTAACTGCGCTCGCCAACCCGCCTGCCAAGCGTGGCGAGTATTGGCAAAACCCACTAGATAGAACCCATTAGATGGTTAGTCTCAAAAGCTCTGTAATTTCGCTACCCTTCAAACCGAAACACAGTAATGTTTACACACTACTGCTTGGCGGCAGAATATCTGGTACTACGCTACCTACCTAGACGACCTCCTGTTAAGGAAATCTACCACCAAGTGGGGCTGTGCGTTCTCCGCGAAAATAATGGTCATAATAAAAAAAAAAATAAAAAAAATTACTATATATCTAAAAAATTACTAAAAGTGTAAAAGAGTAGTAGTGGAATGCGTAATATGAGAATGAATAGCAGGAGCATATAGTCAACAGTTCAACACTGACTCAACTGACAATAAAACACACACATAAAGCAGTGTTTAATTACTTTACGACTCTGTCAAATATTTCGCTTTTAGGAAGGGCTCCGTCACTAAAAAGATTTGAGAACCGCTGCTCTGAACCATAGGCTCTCAACCTGAAGTCAATGAACCGCCAGAAATCTGTGTAAACCTAATATGCTTCACGGTGAGCAAAGAAGGCTGATCGCACCTAAACTTCGGAACGACACCCACTTGTCTCCCAAAATTCTTAAATTCTTAAGGGACTGTCCTCACTCCATAAAGAATTTATTGAAATACCTTCACAGTGGAAATGTACTTAAGAGCTTTATTTGAAAGGTATGACTGTCTGGAATTCAATTAAATTAAATAAACAGCTTTTACTATTTATTTTTAGACTAGCTGCGCCCCGCGGTTTTTAACGGCGTGGTGGTGGATGATGATGATGATGAACAGTATCCTATGTTTTATTCCAAGGCCTAAAGTATTTACATGCAAAATTTCATCCAGATCCGTTCAGCCGTTCTAGCGTGATTGAGTAACAAGCATCCATCCATCCATCCAAACTTTCACATTTATAATATTAGTGGGATTATATATAAAATTTACCTCAGTATAGCCCTGACAGCTTAGTGATTAGCATGGTCGGTTCATACGCAAAGGATGTGGGTTCAAACTCCAATAATGTGCCAGAAAAGGAAAACGTCGTGAGGAAACCATAACATGGTGGTAGGGTACTTTCTAGTACTTGTAGGGTACTTGTAGGGTACTTCTAGGCTAACTACTACATGGAAAATCTGTAGCCAAACATCTAATAGTGTTTCGGCAACCTCAATTGAGAGCCAGTTCCATTTTAGACTAGGTGTGTTTACTATCTTCGACCACACCGTTACTTCACATAAGGCTTGTTTTTTAATACGGATAAGTCCGCGTTTGACCACCGACTTGCCTGATGGTAAGCGATCATCGCTAGTCGAAGACGAAACACGCAGACTTTGAAGGTTCCCATTCACTATGACCTAGAAAAAAATTAGATTATCTCAGAAAACAAGGAAGCCGGCAGCTTGTTCCATTCCTTGGCCGTACGGATGAGAAACGTAGAGTCTAAACGTTTGGTACGTACCCAAGGAAATTCCACTATGTATGGGTGGTAGTGGGCCGTCTTTCTACTTGTCCTGTAGTAAAAAGGGGATGGAAGTACAAGGTTGTACAACTCAGTAGCACATTCTCCGAAATGAATCCTGTAGCAAATTGACAAACTTGCTACCTTGCTTATTATTTAGATGAACTGTGGTTAAACAAACATTTAAAAAAAATTCAACCTTGTTTGATGGTTTTGCCGTGAACAAAAGCACTTTTGTAAAATAAAATTATTTGTATCAAATTTTGTGATGGGTTACCGCTTGCTACGGCGTAGACCTCTACGCCGTAGCCCATGCATAATGTAACAATTCATGCATAAACAACCTTATACTGTAAACTTAATTGAAAGTTTACAAAGGTTAAAGTTGTAAATTTTAAACAGATTGGCCTTGGCCCCGTTTCGTCGGGCGAGTTTGGCCGGGAGCGCGCTTTGTTCTAGAACTCGGCTATAAACCAGTACTTCTGTATAGCTTTCATTTCAGTTAGAGCCAATGTGGAAAGTCAACTATTTGTACTTATAAAGACGTTTATCTAGCTACTCAATCGTCATAATTATTATACTTTTAAAATGTTTTCAGTATAAAATAAATTTTAAAACCGACAAAAAAGAAGCAAAAACATTTATAAAAAAATATGTTAGCGATGTGTGTGTGTTTGTGTGTAGGTCTTTATGTTAAGAGATACCGATAACGACCATTACAGCCGTACCCAGAACTTTGAGAAGCAAAACAAAGTTCAGGGTCGCTGGACTTTGTCCAGAGTTGCTGCTTTGGCGCTCATTAATTTGAGACTTTCGATGGTTAGTCTCCAGAACCCCGTAATTTCGATAGCTACAGTACTTTTTAGTCCGGTACACAGTAACCTCTACACACTACTGCTCGGCGGTAGAATATCTGTTACTGCTTTTATACCTAAAACTTTCCGACTAAAAAATCGAACACGTTTTAGTATTTTCTATTTTTTTTTTTAAGTTGACAGGCTAGATGTTTGACCAGAGCTTACCAGATGTTAAGTGGTGATGTGGTATAAAAAATCTACCTTGGAATGGAACTGGTTTTCAAGCGAAGTTGCCAGAACAAATCGTTGGTGTTTGGTGCCAGTTTTTTTTTTTGCCAGTGGTTAGTGCGGTCGGTTCGCGTGCCGAAGGGCGCGGGTTTAAACCCCAACAATGAGCTTGAGCTGGCGGTGAAGGAAAACATCGTGAGGAAACCATAGCATGGTGGTAAGGTACTTTCTAGTACTCGACTGGCTAGCTACCACCCTCAAGTTGAAAATCTGCCGCCAAGCATCTAACGATGTGTTCCGCAAGCCTCACTTGAGAACCAGTTCCATTCCAGGCTAGGTGTGCTTTACCATCTTCGACCACACCGTCACTTAACATCAGGTGAGTTGTGGTCAAACACCTAGACTGTCAGCCATAAAAAAACTGACTCTAAGGCTGGCCGGTCAGCTTTTACGAAATTGCTTTACTGAAAACTCGACTGAAACACAAATTCCAAATGCCATAACTCACCAGCCCACCAATACAGTCATGAATGATCGTCCCTTACTCCAAAGCGGCCATAAATACTGGCAGCATATGGTACCGACGCCTCGGATTAAATTAGTCACTACGTAAATATGACACCGATTGTTGTAACTAAAGCTGTCTTCCGTGAACCAAACATGTGTAATATTTGTATTTATTGACATCGTCACCACATAGTATAAAACAAAGTCGCTTTCTCTGTCCCTATATCCCTATGTACGCTTAAATCTTTAAAACTACGCAACGGATTTTGATGCGGTTTTTTTAAATAGATAGAGTGATTAAAGGGGAAGGTTTATATGTATAATACATGCATATGCACCACATTATTATCTACATTGCACCCGTGCAAAGCGGGGGCGGGTCGCTAGTTACATAGTATAAAACAGTCGCTTCCCGCCGTCTGTACGCTTAGATCTTTTAAACTACGCAACGGATTTTAATGCGGTTGCCATCAATAGACAGAGTGATTCAAGAGAAATGTTTATCTATCTAATCTAATACCTTTAAACGAGCAATTCTTGTACATCATCATCATCAGCCATCGTTTAAGACGTCCACTGCTGGACATAGGCCTCCTCCTGGGAGGGTATTGCCAATACTCGCCACGCTTGGCAGGCGGGTTGGCGAGCGCAGTTAGGTGTGATTGTTCAAGGAAGACGTTACAGCCCATCTTCCGGATTACATCCCTTAGCTGACTCTTACGGCAACCACGGGTAGAGTGGGTAAGGTACTATTCTTACGCCGGCACCACCACGGCAAATATACATCTTGTATAAATTTAATATATATAATCTGAAGCTCGGAAACGGCTCCAACGATTTTCATGAATTTTAGTATTCACGGGGTTTCGGGAGCGATAAATCGATGCAGCTAGGTATCGTTTTTAGAAAACGTTGTTTTATCCGTGTTTTCAGCCGAGCAAAGCTCGGTCATCCTGGTATTAAAATTTCGGCTTACAATTTTTGATAAAAAAATTTGCCAAACATCCTCACATATTTATGTATTTTTCGTATGTATATATTTTATGTATTTTTAATTTATAGTATGTTTTTGCTATGATGTATGTAGGTATATACATAATAATATATTTTATAATTGTATTCACCTTTTTTTCTGTATTTTTATTTATTTTTTTACACCGCCAACTTTAATGGCTGCGCTATCATTACTTTCCATCCAAAGGTTGTCTGGAAGAAATCGCACTAGGCGATAAGGCCGCCGTTTGTTATTATCTTTTTTTTATAATTTTTAAGTTTTTTTATGTTATAATATATCTTTGGTGTACAATAAAGTTATATTCTATGTATAGTATTCTATGTTTCATACATTGCTGTAAAATAAATTTATCCCAAATTTTTCCAGCTATCCACACGATCCTTGAAACATATTTTGTTCACGCTACACCGTCGGCATCGTACCGCTACAAGTAACGCTCGCATATTGACCGCATCTTTACAACTAAGCGCTTAAGGTACCCAAAACAGTTTGAAACACAAATGGAATTAGGAACGGCCGTAAACTGTTTGATGAACTCGACCGATTGTCGGAAACTATTATAACTTATCTATTTTAATGTCAGTCATGACGTGATCTACGGTGGATATCATGGCTATAGAACAGGCCTCTTTTACATGAGAATAGAAATGTGTATCAGACCATACTGGAGAAGAACAATTCCGATTAGGCAAAATTAGAAGGAGCTATAGGAGGCCTTTGGCGGCAGTCACTTTTTTCCTTCTTTTTATGGTTGAAAAGCTAGATGTTTGACTACATCACCTCAGCTAATGTTAAGTGACGGGGTGGTCGAAGATGGCAAAGCACACCTAGAAATGGAACTGACTCTCAAGTGAGGTTGCCGGAACACACCGTCCGGTACACTCTGAACTAACTAGAAAAGACAGAGGTGCGTGCTGTGGGATTTGAACCGAGGATCTCCAGATTAGAAAATGAATAGTCACCCAACTAGACTGCCGTATCTTATGACTGTTAATTAATTTAAAAAATCTGGGTGCTTGCAATCACGAGTGAATCGGTTTCTTCTAGACAAGCGTGCCCCTGAAACCGCATCTTCGCTTAACATCAGGCGAGTTGGGGGTCAAACGCAAGCTTATTTGTAATAAAAATGAGGCTCATCTCTAAATGTGCGCATTGCAGATAACTTTAATCAGTGAAAGTAGACATCGAGAGGAAACCTACATACCCGGGAGATATATGTGAAGATATCTCGTACTTGGCTAGCCTGATGGACTATAGCCTTCATCACCATCAGCCATATGACATCCACTGTTAGACATAGACCTTCCCCATTGATTTCCATAAAGACCGGTTGGACCACTGAGGTAATTCGGACGAGAAAACGCTGCGCAGTTTTCCGAACACTGCCCAGCCGAGTTGGATTCGACGATTGACCTCTTTCTCGAAGTTAGACCTATAGTTGAAGACCTATAGTTGAAGACCTATAGTTGAAGACCTATAGTTGAAGACCTAGTTGAACTGCTTGTTGGACTATAGCCTTACCCTACTCACAATAAGAAGGAATCCACGCCCAACAGTGAGACAATTTATAAAAACAAGGCTGATTTGGAATTGGATTGCGTTTGACCGCCATCTTGCCTGATGTTAAGCAAAGATGCGGTCTATGATGGAGCACTCTTGTCTAGAAGAAACCGATTCACTCGCGACTTGAAGGCATCCAGATTGTATCAATCAGGAAACACCCACTCGGGCAGCAAATTCCATTGTGGAATGGTTTATAATTTAGTTGTATATAGTTGGTATACTTTAAAGAATAGCCTTTTTAATTACTTCAAAATAGGAGGTTCTCAGTTCGATTGTATTTTATTTTTAATGTATGTATGCGATCATTTCACCAATTATGAATCGATTTTGATGCTTCTTACTTTGTTTGGTAGATCATACTTCAGAGGTGGTTCCATATAAATTTTATCGAAATTGATTTATTCTTTACTCCGAAACCTCGCTGTTTTATGGAGCAGTGCGTTTAGTTGTCCTAAGAGTTTTGGAGACGGCTTTTTTATTAGATTCTCAGATGGGCTGCTTTACATTAATTTTCTAAACAAAACATTTAAGGTAGCAATTATAAATGTTTTTAAAAGCAGCCCTGCGCGTCCCTTTTATCTGGCAGGTGGTTAAATGACAGAACTAAAAACTTTCAACGGATATCAACCGGTTTTATATAGAAAACGTTGTAGTGGTTCCCTCATCCAGCTCTATCTAGGTTGAATTCTGATCAATATGAGAAAGAAAACTGGGGCAAATCTATTTTGAGCACAATAGCCTATATTTTATTTTAATTGCACGCTTTCAGTTAGTTGATTGAAATCGAATGCCATTCCGAAGAAGAGTCTGCAATGATATATTGCTGTATTATTACAGGGCAGTTTATTACTACATGTTAATTTGAAACATTTGTTATACGAAGAATCTATTTTAAAGTTATTGTGAAGCGTGCCAAGAGGCTCGTCTGCGATGAGTGCATAGTTCAAGCTATTACAAAGCCTAGGACATCGTCGCAAAGTTGCTAGTTTATTAGTTTTTTATTGGAGTGTGCTTCAGAACTACATGGTTTAATTCCATGTCCATTTCTCTATCGGACAGCCAGAAGCTCGAAACAGTGACATCGTTTCATAGTCGACATTCCAAAACCTTGAACAAAACGATTTGATTCCACGTTCATTGTGCGGACCCCTAGACAGTGAAGTGCGCTGCATGAGGGGATGTTCTCCGATGGATATAATCTTCAAGTTAAGATTGAATTGGTATCTTCTAAGCAAGCGTGCTCCATCTTAGACCGCATCGTCAATTAACATCAGGTGAGATGGTGGTCAAACGAAAGCTTAATTATTTATCATTTAAAGTTATTTATAAAATAAGAAATTACGATTTGAATATGTTTTGATAAAAGATAGATTGTAACTCTTTATTATGTACAACACAAATTAAAAAGAAAACCCAAGCTAATGTCACGAGTGGCGGCCTAATCGCTAAAGCGATCTCGTCTAGATAACCAAAGGACGATACAAAACAATAAACACGACGAGATATGCCACAAAACTTTTATAATCTTTGCCTGGGTGTTCTGATTGATACTGATTCTTTATTGGTAGTTTCGAACTACACGTCAGGTTTTTATATCTAGGCACATATGTATTTCATACATTTTCCAAACTGTATATATAATATATAAACTGTATATTTATAATTTTGATCATTGTATTAAAATTATTATTATTATTAATAATAATGACAATTAAAGATTATATTTAACCAAAAAAATTATGAATTTCTCGACACTAGCTCAAGTATGTTTAAAATGTTTGTTATATAGTATGTTAAAAATAATTAGCGACTTTTATAAACCTGCTCACCGAAAACCCGCGCACTCTTTTTACACTTGGCTAGTTTTAATTTTTAGTTATAAATGTATGTCCAAAAAACGTAAATAAGTATTCGACCAATTCCTGCCACCCCCGCGCCCGCACAACACCCTCTGTATTCAAGTGCGAACGCGGCCCGCAATGCAAATCAAGACAAGGCCACGCGCGTGTTGTGCTCAGCTTTGTCTCCATGAAGAAGGCCACCGGATGTAACCGAAACTATAGTGGAAGTATCTGATATAATTAAACATGATAAATACCGCATAAGTATAACAAAAAAAATATGTTTTACAAATTAATTTATCCCGTAATAAATACGACCCGTTTCCAAAATTTATCCGTAACGTAATTTTTTAATGAACCTTAATTAAAGGCCGTTGTTTTCAATTCCCTTTCACACGTGCCTTTGATCGAATCTCTGAACTGCGATCACTTCAACCCACTTCAATTTAACAACCTTCAATTCAATTGAAACACTTCAATGGGGTTATTTACGTTAAATCTACGTGCACTCAAAGTTACGATGTCATTTTGCGACACGCGGTTTATTACTTGACTACGTAAAAGTATGGTCTTTATATAAACCTTGACATATTATATACCTAAACCTTATTCTTGAATCACTCTATCTATTAAAAAAACTCGCATGATGATCCGTTCAGTAGATTTTAAGTTTATCGTGAATAGACAGACAGACAGAAGCGGCGGACGATTTGATTTATAATATGTAGTGATGAATGTATGTTTACAGAGTTCAATTATACATAAACGGATACTAGTAACTTTTTTGTAAATAACTCATTTAACCATATTTAGTTCGCAAAACATGTTTTTAAAGCTATTATTTATTTATGCTCATCAGGCTAGGTGTTTGACCACAGCTCATCCAATGTTAAATGGCGATGTGATCGAAAATGGTAAACACAACCTAGCCTAGCACGGAACTGGTTTTCAACAGCCAGATCATGCAGTTAAGATGCTTGGCGACAGATTTTATAAAAGTACGATATGAGTGTCTTCAAATTGAGAGTAAACAGGTTCCTTCTGAGAAAACGTCTTCCATCCTAGACCACATCGTTGCTTACCATCAGACAGTATGTGGTCAAACGCGAACCTATTACGTATAAAAAAAACAACTTGAAGGTTTCTAGCCAGTCGAGTACTAGAAATTACCCTACCACCATGCTATGATGATGTTCATCATGTCTTCATGATGTTTTCTTTCACCGGTAGCTCAATCTCATTATTGGTATTTAACCCACGTCCTTCATGTGCGAACCGTCCGCGATAACCACTGAGCTATTATTACTACAAAGTTAAATATAGCACATCTATGTAAAATAATGAAACGAACGAAACGTTTTACTGATGGAAAGATATAACGCATGTCCATGACCATTGCAACGGTTTACAGAACTGTGAGTAACAAAACAAAGTAAACCCTATTAAATAAAAATGGATTATAGCACAAAGGTATTGTGTTGTTGACAGAACCCTCAGTACGCGAGTAAGATTCCCACATGGCTGATTTTAATGTCCAGACTATGTCACTTCCAGATATAAACCGATCAATGTTATTAGCGAGAAAACTAGGACGGAGGTCAAGCTATTTTCGACAATACGGCTACAGTTTAAAATCCATTTTCAAACGGCAACGCACACATTTCCAATAAAATCTGTTGAGATACGTAATAGTAGTTTTCAACATTCTATCTGGACTTTTTCTGGGCATTTTGTTTTATCTGGCGTGATATATATATATATATTTATATAAAGAAAGACCATCACGTAATCAAACATACACTGATAAATGGATGATAGGTAAATTTGCTTAGGCTGAGTGACCAGCCCTAGTGTTAGAGTTAATACGCTGTCCGAAGGCTTACATGCCTTGACAGTTGTTGTTACCACTACATATTATAAAACAAAGTCGTCCACCACGTCTGTCTGTCTGTTCGCGATAAACTTTAAAACTACTGAACTAATTATCATATGAGTTTCACCTATAGATAGTACTTCATGAGGAAGGCTTAGGTATATAATTTGTCAAGGTTTTGTGTAAATTATTAGTAGCGATAATAGCTCAGTGGTTAGCGCGGTCGGTTCGCATGCCGAAGGGCGTGGGTTCAAACCTCAACAACGAGCTTGAGCTGCCGGTGAAGGAAAACATCGTGAGGAAACCATAGCGTGGTGGTAGGGTACTTTCTAGTACTCGGCTGGCTAGCTACCACCCTCAAGTTGAAAATCTGCCGCCAAGTATCTAACGGTGTGTTCCGGCAGCCTCACTTGAGAGCCAGTTCCATTCCAGGCTAGGTGTGCTTTACCATCTTCAACCACACCGTCACTTAACATCAGGTGAGTTGTGGTCAAACACATTGATTGTCAGCAATAAAAAAAAATTGGTTGAAATACGATGATAATTGTTGGAAGTGTCTGAAAAAGTCAAGCCACCTGGGAGCTTTCATCGAAAACGCTGCCTAATCCCTTTGAGATAGATTAAAAGCCCCGTGTAAACCCGTGCGCAGCCGGGGCGGGTCGCTAGTAGAAATATAAAACAAACAACCAGGGCTTTTAATTCAAAGTGTTATCCGATCCACGGTAACTTAAAAATAAATGCCACTTATGGTTAGCCATCCGAACACAGTTCGCATCACCCATTGCTTAACAATGGTGAATATTTAAGAACAAGTAATGAAATGAACGAGACGCTTTCCTAAGAGGACGTCTGTCCATGACCATTGCAGCGTTACACAGAACTTTGAGTGACAAAACAAAGTCCAGGGCATCGCTGCTTTGGCGCTCATTACTTTGAGACTGTCAATGGTTAGTCTCAACACCTCTGTAATTTCGCTAACTGCAGTACTATTTAAACCAGAACACAGTAATGTTTACACATGTATGACGTCCACTGCTGGACATAGGCCTCTCCCAATGAGTTCCATAAAGACCGGTTGGAAGCGGCTAGCATCCAGCGTGTTCCTGCGGTTTTTATGAGGTCGTCTGTTCACCTTGTAGGTGGACGTCCTACGCTGCGCTTGCTGGTCCGTGGTCTCCAGTCCAGAACTTTGCAGACCCGTCGGCCATCAGTTCTGCGTGCTATTTGCTTCTTTGCTACGCTACTACGCTACTTCTTGGCGGCAGAATATTTAGTAGAGTGGAAACATACTATCAAGTAAAGAAGACTTACAATCTCGCTGAAAATGAAACGCTTGCTTAACTCTCTACTCTCTACTAATCTGAGACAGTCCTATACTGGTAAGTATTCAATACCTGTAGTAGTTGAGGACCTGCGCGAAGACCCCGGGGTGGCGGTCGAAGAAGTACTCGTTGAGTACCGGGTCGTAGTTGGCGAGCGCCTCCGTGAGCCGCGAGAGGCGCGTCGCAGGGATCTTCTTCAGCGTCGCCTTGTAGGTCTCGTATCTAAACAAAAAGTTACTTTTAAGGCGTTTTGCTTACAACTTGAAGAAATATGATATGGTTAACAGAGACATAAATAATCACCCACTGCTGAGCATAGGCATCTCTTCTTGTACGCAACTTTTTTTATGTTTGACAGGCCAGGTGTTTGACCACAGTTCACCTGATGTTAAGTAACGGTGTGGTCGAAGATTGTAGACAAACCTAGCCTGGAATGAAACTCTGGAGTGAGGCTGCCGGAACACACCGTTAGGTGCTTGGCGGCAGATTTTCAACTTGTGGGTGGTAGCTAGCCAGCCGAGTACTAGAAAGTACCCTACCACCACGCTATGGTTTCCTCACGATGTTTTCCTTCACCGGCAGCTCAAGCTCATTGTTGGGGCTTGAACCCACGCCCTTCGGCATGCAAACCGACCGCGCTAACCACTGAGCTATCATCGCTACAAAAAGTTTGTCGTCTATTTACTAATTGATATGTAAAATTAGGGTGTTAACTTGTTAAGTCCTGAACTAGCGTCCCACTTGGCTTGTAATCAGAATGCACTCGAGTCAGCTCCATGAAATATCAAAGCAAAGCTCAAGGCTGCATAGTTAGCTCTAGTAGTTTGCATGGAAGTATAAATGTAATATGTATAGATAAAAATTTTTAGCTACATTTATTATTATTACTATTAGGATTTTAACATAACGTTTAATTATTACTAGTCACTATGGACTTGTTCTGAAATAAAATTATATTATTATTATTATTAAAAATGATGGAAGTGTTAATTGTGTAATATTGTTTTCGTTTTTAACCGACTTCAAAAAAGGAGGAGGTACTCAATTCAAATGGTATTTTTTTTTTAATGTTTGTCACTTCAGAACTTTCGACTTGGTGAACCGATTTTGATGTTTTTTTTTTTATTTGAAAGGTTCCCGTGTGGTACTATTTCTATTTCATCTAGTTCTGACAATGGCATCCATGATAAAAGCATATGAAGTCGGTTTTTTTTTTTATTGGTGGTTGTCTGTAATTTTTCGTTTTATTTCTTTAACCTTTGATTTACAAATTAAATAAATATAACTACTGTAGGACACATTACACACAGCGCCATCTGACCCCAAACTAAGCAGAGCTTGTGTGATGGAAGTCAGATAACTGATAGGATACATAAATACTTTTTTTTTGTAAATACTTTCATATAATACATACAGAACACCCAGACAAAGAACAAATATTTGTTTATACCAAACAAACATTTGTCCTTGGCGGGAATCGAACCCACGCTCTACAGCTCAGGCAGACATACTCCCAATGAGCCAACAGGGCTCTCAAAATGGGATTCTATATACTTGTTCCAAAGTGTAAAAGACCACGCCACACTCGTGCGACGTAATACAACATGTGGGGCACTTGCTCCATTGAACGGACACATTTTAAAGGCTTTTATATAAACAGCTGGGTTATGCCTTGCAATGTCAGGTAATTGCTATAAAAGCTCATCAAGTCTGGATATGCTATCATCTAACTTAATGTACATAATATCACCCACATAGCTCATCCATCAACCTGCCACCTCCATAACATAAAGAGATGACTGGCAGAATTGGACGCCAAAAAGTTGGCGGAAGGGTAGCTCGTGAATTGACAAGTCTAAGGAAATGCTTTTAAGAAGTTCTTATCTGATCGGAGATGGTGATGAGTTTCAATATTTCCTTTCCATTATTGATATTAAAAACAGAACTTTAATGCAGCTAGTGACGTATTCTTTTTGAAAACAACTACCGAATGTCTCAAAGTAATTTTTGTCGGACAGCCATAAGCTCGAAAAAGCGTCATTTTTTCGTGGTTGATGTTCCAAATTTGTGTGTGGAACGCTAGACAGTGGAATGCGCTGCTTGAGTGGGTGTTCCCCGTTGGATATAATCTGGGTGTCTTCAAGTCGAGAGTGAATCGGTATTTACGGTAAGCGTGCTCCATCTCAGACAGCATCATCACTTAACAACATGAGATGACGGTCAAACGTAAGCCTATTTATTATTTTAAAAAAAAAGTACCGAAGCATTGATGTCTTCGACTTTGTTTCGTCACTTAAATTTCCGGATATTTGCTATATACGCTGCAATGGTCATGGACAAGCATCTCTTACAATGAGGAGACCGTATCGTGGGTCTCATTACATTTACATTATTATTATTTTAATTAAATTTAACTAACTTGACAACAATATTAAAAAAAAAACGTATTCGAAACTTTACTTAATATATTTAACTAAAAATTGACATAAATTCAAAAGCCAAAATAAAACAATAAAAAAAGTTTTTGAAAAAGTTGGATCATGTTTCACTTTCATTGGAAAGATTTATTGGATCACATTCTCCATTAATTTTTATCCGAACTTGACCTTTACTTATGATGTTTTCCTTTACGAAAAAAGTGTATGTAAGTATATTTTTTACTTTTGTCTGTAATCAAGTTTTTTATTCACATTATCACAATGTATTGTTATATTTTCAAAGCATTACTACTTTAAACATAGATAACATTAAAAGCAATACAGATAACGAAAATTTCTTCTTTTTTTATTATTGGCGTCGCAATTTGTGCCTTTGCCAGTGTCAAGTGTTTCTTTATGTACAACTTGAAAGTTAAATATGTTTAAGTCACACAAAGTACGAATACGGTCATACGGTTCTAAAGTAGTAGTGACTTTACTACAAGCTTCGATTTGAGTTTTAAGTATCACGAAAAGTCATGTATCACATCATATTATATTCTCGGAGTCACGCACGTGATTCGACACTTTATGAATAAAACGCAAATACTTTTAAACATAAACATTTGAAAACGCACAAATAAGTTGTACTTGTTGGTAGATTTCCTTG
The DNA here is from genome assembly GCA_950106695.1 of Biston stratarius. Classification (NCBI taxonomy): domain Eukaryota; kingdom Metazoa; phylum Arthropoda; class Insecta; order Lepidoptera; family Geometridae; genus Biston; species Biston stratarius. The sequence goes on along the minus strand of OX467110.1, from coordinate 12,875,099 downwards.
CCAGGTACGTCTAGGAAGGTACCAACGCAGTACCAGATATTCTTCCGCCAAGCAGTAGTGAGTAACATTACTGTGTTCTGATTTGAAAGGTACTGCAGCTAGCTAAATTATAGGGCTGTTGAGACTAACCATCATATATCGCGCAAAAGCGGTGATGCCCTGGACTTTGTTTTAATACTCAAAGTTCTGTGTATCGCTGCAATGGGCAACTTTGAGTATTAAAAATGGCCGTTATCTCTTACCGTCAGGAGAACGTCACGATCGTCTCATTAAATTAACATAAAAAATACATTGGAGCAATATGATACTTTTCGTATCCAATGTAAGCTAACTTATACAATACTGCTACTTATTATATTACACCCATGGGTAAATAAACAAAAATTTAACTATTATTTATAGGTATGAAAATGGTCGATTATCTCTCGACACCGAATTTAGACTTTTAATCAATCCAAAGTAGATCTTTCCAATTAAATCTATCTACTACAAACGGTAGTCCACATGACTAAACCAACATTGTAAAGCAAATGTAACCACAAAAGTGGTCCAAGAGCCCCGACAACCTTTTGTCCATTATCCAGAATTTCAAAGACGTCCCTCTTGACCCTTTCTTGGCGGGATACAATAAATTTAATGCGTGAATAAGGGATGCACGGATCGTTCGATTACTTGCATTAAATCGAACACATCGATGCTGTTACCAAAAATATCATCAAAATATATAGTACGGGTTTTTTTTTTTTATTGCCAGCCTAGATGTTTGACCACAGCTCACCTGATGTTAAATGACGATGTGGTCAAAGATGGTAAATAGACCCAGCCTGGAATGGAACTGGCTCACGAGTGAGGTTGTCGGAACACACTGTTAGATGATAAAAAATTGTTAAGTTTTTAAGTCTGCCTCTGGCGTTTTGTGCTTTATTAGACATCGGGAGAAGCCTTTACTTTCCGAAATACAGTTTACACTAGTTCGGAGCCAATGGGTTCATTTTAATGTGTCCTAAATTGATGGCAAATATTTTTTTTATTTTTTTGGAACTTGATAGTGGTGGCTTGCCAGCCGAGTACAAGAATGTTTTCTACCACCATACTATGCTTTCGTGGCGGTGTTTTTCTTCACCGGTGACTCAAGCTCATTGTAGGAATTTGAACCCATGCCATTAGTCGTGTGAATCGATCGCGTTAAACACTGAGCTATTATCGCTACAAAATATATTGTTCGTCTATTTAAGTCTATTTAAAAGGTCAAATAGAGTCTGATCGATTTTTTTTATTTTTTTTATTTATATATTGGATAAGTACATATTTTATATCGACAATTCATTCATAAAAAAATCACTAAACTTAAATCCAAATTTCAATCCACAATTTATTGGGTTACGCCCTTTCTTTGTAAAAACCCTTTCCCGACTCAAACCAGGACGAACAACCCTAGCAAACCAATAAATTACAGAACAAGTCAGAATCATTCAACTTATTTGCAGCGGCCTCTCAGGGGGGCAGATTTGTCAGTAATTGGCATTGGCAGCTTGAACAACTCCCGCGGAGAGCTGTGAGTGTTTGTTAAAGGGTTTTTTGTTTTTGTAGAAAGATTACAAATATATACGATTTAATGAGAACTTAAAGCTGACATTACAATCACGCTTTTATCATATAAAGCACAGATTTGGCCGCATATGGAGTAACTGTTCCCATCTCTAGGGTCGTGCACCGAAGTATCAGCTTAATCGTCTTGACTCCTTGCGGAGAAGAGCCGTTAGCTTTGTCGATAATCCAGAATTAAACGACAGGTTGGAACCGCTGGGCTAGCGCCGGGACATCAGTTCGCTTAGTCTGTTCTACAGATACTATTAATGTTCTGATGAAGATTTTGGACTTATCCCTCCATTTCAGTTTTACTATGGAACCGGCTGCCATCGTGCCACATATTATAAATGCTTGGAAGTCTCGTACCGCTCGATTTGTTCCACTGTTTCTTCCGCGCACCTATCTTCTGTGGAATGGCTTACCACCTTCGACTTTTCCACCGAATTTCGATACAAAGTGTGAATAGGGTTCTTAAAGGTAGGCAACGCACTGACAATGCTCTGGGTATCGTAGGTGCCACGTTACCATTAGGTGATAGTTTTACCACTTTTTACATGAAAAGCTCATAACGTTGACCTGTTGAAACGGTATTGCAGCTTACAGCCCAGAACGTCTCGTGGTAAAAGATCGTTAAGTACTTGAGCGTTCTCATCGACTCTGCGTTGAGCATGGGCTTGCAGGGCTAGCAGACCTCGCAAGCCGTCCACCAGTCAAAGGCCAGTCGAACAATGTTCAGCCCGATCCTAAGCTCTAAGTTGCCATTCAGGACCAAGATTGACATGCAGGCTCACCATGCAGGATGCTCAGAACCGTGCGAAGTGGTGTTTACGCAGCAGGAAAGCGGACCCCGGCTCAAGCCGGGATAATTGCTAGGCAGAAGAAGAAGATACTTTACGCATGCCATGTGTTTGATATTTTCAAGTATTATGAAAAATCAAAACTACATATTTTTATCAAAAAAGGTTCCCACCAAAACTGTAAAGAAACTCCTATTTATTTCTATACTACTGTCTTCAAACACAGCATTAATGGCATCCTAGTCCGTAATCCGAAAACCTCTTATTAACCCCGCCGCACAGTATTTCTGTACATCGCCCATTCCGACGCCTTCCGTTCCGATAAAACGTAGATTTCCCGAGAGAATCACCAGGATTTATTGTGCATTGTATTTTTTCTCAATTTTGTAATGGTATCATTGTACAGTGTACTCAAGAAGTAGACCCTAATCATTTGTAAACATGCATTTAATATATAATACATTACAAGAAAAAGTCCGTTTTAATCATAGCACTGTCACTTGGTGAACGAGTGGTTTTATGGAATCGTTACAACTCAATGGTATACCAGATAGCCCTGTTCACCTGTTCAAACATAGGTAAATTTCACCGCAAGAAAGTCAACAGCCCGTCGGATATTCGCAGCAATAAAAAGAAAGTCCAACTAGTAACTGTGTCACACCGGCTCTTCAAGTCGGAGAGGTCGGTATACATTCAGGGGCCCACGGTCTACAACCGCGTACCCGCTTTCATCCGGGATGCACCGCGCCATCGCGTGCTTCTGAACCAAGCTAAGATATAGCAGCCAAGATCTTAGCTTGGTTTTACAACTTTGACAATAATTTAAAATTAAAAGATTATTAAATAACTAGTCATTTTTATTTTACATTTTATTATATTGACAATATTTTATGTGTTGACACGTTTTTATTTTGACGTGTATTTTATATTGTATTTATTTAAATGTATTCATTGTTTTTGATATATTTGAACTAATATTACGGAATTTGACTCGTAACTTTGGTGTTATCAATAAAATATCATGCCGAAGGGCGTGGGTTCAAACCCCAACAATGAGCTTGAGCTGCCGGTGAAGGAAAACATCGTGAGGAAACCATAGCGTGGTGGTAGGGTACTTTCTAGTACTCGGCTGGCTAGCTACCACCCTCAAGTTGAAAATCTGCCGCCAAGCATCTAACGGTGTGGTCCGGCAGCCTCACTTGAGAGCCAGTTCTATTCCAGGCTAGGTGTGCTTTACCATCTTCGACCACACCGTCACTTAACATCAGGTGAGTTGTGGTCAAAAACCTAGACTGTCAGCTATAGAAAAAAAAACATTATTTCAAATGTTATGGAAGCAAATAGTTAAACGATTAAATACATCTCATCTTGAGAGACATTTTTGAGCTCGCAATATTTCCTTAGTCGTGCAGTGCTATGTCTATTGTCTTGTCAAACATGACATGAGAAAGCAAGTAGGTCATAATGTTACAAAAACACCTCAGCACCTCGCCGCGTAAATTTTGCTATTTTTAATTAAGAAGAAAGGAGAGTGTAATTGTGACAAAGTACTAAGAAGTATTACTTGGTAAGTATTTCAGAACAGGTGTTGAATAAAATATTAAGAGGTAAGTTTTCGTACACATTTAGACACTCAGGTTTAATTTAAAACGTAAAGTTCAGTTTCGTTTGTATGTGATTTTTACATATTTGTGATAATTGAGATAATGTAGTGCGGACTTGAGATTACATCAGACTATTTAATCTATTTAGTTTGTCTTATTTTTAATTGAAATATAATTTAAAAGAACTATAATAGGATTATTAAATTATTAGTAAGTAATTATGACATTACTAATTAGTAATTTTGACATTTTATTATATTGACATATTGACAATACTTGATATTCACATATTTTATATGGGGCCATTCAAATATGTCGTGATCAGAATTTAAGTGCCAAAAAAATTAGGAATAGCCCGAAAAAATAGTTAAAGAATAAATACATTTGTGAGTTAAAATAACATGTTCGCGGCTTACGGGTGACCCAAGGGCCACCTCGCCGCACTTTACCCTAATACATACTTTCTTCATTGATTCTTGAATCTTTTTCTAAATATATATAACTCAAAGGTGACTGACTGACTGACATAATGATCTATCAACGCACAGCCCAAACCACTGGACGGATCGGGCTGAAATTTGGCATGCAGGTAGATGTTATGACGTAGGCATCTGCTAAGAAAGGATTTTGATTAATTCTATCCCCAAGGGAATAAAATAGGGGATGAAAGTATGTATGAAACTTTGTCAATTTCAAACCGATCGGGCTGAGGCTTTGCATGCATTAAGCTACTATGACGTAGGCATCTAGCGCGGGTGAAACCGCGGGGCACAGCTAGTGCAATATAACGCTTAATATTTATAATGATAAAATTCCATGTGGTTAATAACTTAGAAGTCTTTTACAACTCTACAAGGGCTTAATTTTAAGTCTCTTAAGAGTTAGTAATTGAGTATAAAATCATACAGAGAAGCATAATATTGCAATACCTTATCATTTTTCAGGGTTCCGTAACCAAAGGTTAAAACGGGACCCTATTACTAAGACTTCGCTGTCAGTCTGTCCGTCCGTCTGTCTGTCACCAGGCTGTATCTCAAGAACCGCGACAGCTAGACAGTTGAAATTTTCACAAATTAAGTATATCTGTTGCCGCTACAACAACAAATACTAAAAACAAAAAAAAAAAACATTTTAGGGGGCTCCCATACAACAAACGCGATTTATTTGCCTTTTTCATAGATAATGGTACGGAACCCTTTGTGCGCGAGTCCGATTCGCACTTGGCCGGTTTTTATTCGCACAGTGACGCTGTGGATCTTTCTGCCGGAGTCTGTGTTCCCTATTAGTACAATATGGGTCTTTTCAAATCTAGAGTAAATTGGTTTCTTCTAGGTACCCGTGCTCCATCTTAGACCGCACTACTGCTTAACATCAGGCAGAGTGTAATCAAGGCGAATCAATTTTGAATTTAAAAAAAAACATGCTTCGTCTTAATAATTTATTGGAGAGCTATTTCTCTGTAAAATTGTCTTCTCAACAGTAAGTTACGTGGGAGAGTAAATACTCATTTAATTAATAATTGAGTGCTTAATTTTAGCTTTTAGCATTATAACAGTGTTTTCAAAGGGTAGTGTTATAACTGGGGTAGTTTGCTTCGCGGATTTGAAAGAAATTATGTTTACTTAGGTCTAACATAAATTTACATAATGGTTCTTTAACAGGTTTAATGTAGGTGCCTATCTACGGGGAATCTGTTATTTTTCATTATAATTAAAAGTTTTACAGACAGATCTTTTTATTGCTATATTTGATAGTCAAGTTTTTTTTTTGTTATGTTATACAGGTTAGGTGTTTGACCAAAGCTCACCTGATGTTAAGTGACGGTGTGGTCGAAGATGGTAAACGCACCTAGCCTGAAATGGAGCTGGCTCTAGTGCGGCTAGATTTTAGATGTATGTACATTTTCAGGCAACCATGGGTTCAATCAACTTTTTAATAAGGCAACCTAATATTGGATTGAGAATAAAATAAGATTTCATTTGATATAATATATGATTAAATTACACATTTTTATATATATTGATATGATGAGTAGTATGTTTAGTAGACAATTATTTTTATTGTTTAACTTAAAGAGAAGAAGTTTTGTTCTGTTTAGTTTTTTTTTTTTTTTTTTTGTTTTGCTTTGGGAAGTAGTAGCAGGTAAATAAGACTTATTAGTCCAATTGCCTTGATAAAAGTTTATCTAGAATTTAATTTTGTCTGATGACTTTATTTGGCTGATTAATAATAAAGTACTTAGACTGATTTGGAATTCGATTTTATTTATATTTCATTAGAATTTTACAAGATTGATGGTAATAATAAAAAAGCTTGATTTTACATCCAACTTTTTTTGTCGTACCTATTAATACTGAGACACAAAATCCTCAATAATGTAGGGTATCCGGCCTTTTTACCCAAATGTCCGGCCAAACTGGCTGGTCTGTCCGACTATTAGGTTTGGCGACCTGACAACCCTACCTGAAAAATTATCTGACAAATAACAGGGCGCATATCGCATAATATAAAAAAAAATACACAGATAAAACGTGTTTACACAAAAAAGTTTCAAAAGCAAATAGTTCCCAAACTGTCAAACCGTTTGAAAGGATTGATTGATGTGTTTTGATAGAACGCAAGCGCCATGTCACGGCCGTGATAGATGCCTAGGTTACTGGAAATCTTAGTATTTTCTACAAAATAATATTATAGAGAATGATTTATTATAAAGTTTTCTTTAGGATTCATTGTAATAAAAATAAAAACGGTGAGATGGTCTGACCGCCCCGACCCGTATCAGAATAACAGGAACAAGCAAAAACTTTTCGAGACATAATTTACATATTTATGCTCTAATTCTAATACAAAACAAATATATTTGTCCTAATCCGAATATCGAATTCTTTGCTTCTGTGAATTAGCATTAGGACTGATTTCAGAAGACTTTTAAGAAAATTTATAAGAAAAACAAGTTTTCCTATCGCTTTCGTGCTTTATTTAGACTGATAATATGTATAATTGTATATGACGTTGGGACTGGTAGATCGCTCGTCAACATAGGGTATCTCTCGTCCATAAATAATGGTAAGTTGAAGACCTTGTTACAAAATAAACACGTGAAATAGTCACAAGAGCTGATTAATATTCTGCTTGACATTTCGTTACAAAATTACTTCTTAATCACGTAGATTCGCACAGATTTAAAGTAATGGGTTTGTATAGAGATCTATAGCGCACTCGCTCCCAAAATGGAATGAGACGATTGAATGGACTGACGAGCTGAAGTAAGATCGGTGAGTGAACGACCGGTGAAGTGACTTCACTCAACTGTCAATGTCATGATTCACCATTCCATTCCGACACAAGTAAGCAGCGTTGCCACACACTACTACCCATTCAGGTGATACCCGCTTTAAATAATGATTTATCTCGCTTCGTCAAATATAATGTTGTAATTCTTGTTTTAATTTCTTCAAGGAACCTTACAACGGAAAATATTCAAGAGAGCAAAGACTCAAAGAAGAAAATGTCTATAACGAGATATATATATATGTATATATATAAAAGAGAACACATTACTATAACATAACATATATTCCAATAATAATATATTTTTTTTTTTTTTATGTCTGACAGGCTAGGTGTTTGACCACAGCTCACCTGATGTTAAGTGACGGTGTGGTCGAAATATATTCTTAAATGACTAAAAAAACAACAATATATAAAACGAATAAATGTTTAGGTATTTAAATGTAAATGAGTTATTTATTAATTTCGATAGACAAAACAGAATACATTTTTACTCTAGCATTATATAGATGACAAAAAAGATTCGTGATAAATTCTATTCCTTGACAAATGTGTATACAACATAAACATTATAAGCAAGGTATATATCCACTACATAAGTGTTAAGTGGACTTCAATATTTCTCAATTTTCTAGCCCAATCTCACCCTCAGACTAATATTGTCTCGTCATAAAAATGACGTCACATCATCAGAATATCCATACAGCCATCGTAGACCATCATCGCCTTAAGTGGCGCATCGCTTGAACCCGTCCCTCAATTTGTAGGGACCGTCCCATGAGCAATGTTACATACTTAGCCCCCTTTCACAGACTAGAAAATAGCAGAAGGATAGGTACTAAGATAACTTTCTATTTGTTTATTCTGAGAGACAAAATCACCGTCATCACCATTACCTTCATCATCATCAGTCTATCGTAGTCTACTCCTGAACATAGGCATACTCATCAACTGAGCTGCTGGGGATACCTCCGGAGTACCATAGCGTAGGACGCCCTGAGACTCGATGAAGTGACGGTACAGGTAGGACAGCAGGCGGGAGATGGAACTCCGCCTTATTAAATAAATTTTATCAAACATCGAAGTAAACGCAACGAAATCATTAAAACGCAAATCAATGCAGTCGTAGAATAGCTGATCGCTGATGATAAGGGTATCTAACGTACCATGGCCTTTTTATAGCGATGATGAAATAGTGCGGCCGGCTCACACGGCGAAGGACGTGGGTGCAAACCCCAACAATAAGCTTGAGCTGCCGGTAAAGGAAAACATCGTGAGGAAACCATAGCATGGTGGTAGGGTATTTTCTAGTACTCGGCTGGCTACCCTCAAATAGAAGATGTGCACCTAATGGTTTGTTCCGCTACCCTCACTTGAGAGTCAGATCCATTCCAGACAAGGTTTATTTTACCATCTTCTACCACATCGTCACCTAACATCAAATTGAAATGAGCTGTAGTAAAACACCTAGGGTGTCAACCATAAAAATAAATTTACTCCGTGTATTTCTTTTTCTGGTCTTTCCAGTTACCCCTTTATCCTTTACCAGGTCTTCTCCAACGCAAACATTCCGGGCCTTCGCTTGCGTGTGAAAAATGTTGTTTATGCATGTAGGACGCCCCGCGAGGCCGGGAGGTACAGCTGTATTGTTTTATGTGGCCGTATTTTTAAGGTCCATTCCGAAAGGTGTTGCGAAAAATGAGCTCTTTCTAGGGTTTGTTTGGGGAACCTGTTTACGCAAACGGTTTTATTTGGTATGGATGTTTTGTTTCGTTTTTTTAAACATAGGCTAATGTATTATTTAAGGATGTCCTAGGTTTTAAAGATCTGTTGGTAAACTTAACTTAACTTTACTTAGGTAGATGGAAAGATGAAGCGCCATAAAATGTCCAGATTTAGGTACGTATCTTAAAACTATATATAGAAAGATGTAATACCAAAAGTTCTTCGGGCTTAGGTAGGTATAGCTAAATGAAAAGATGCAGTACCAAAAGACCTTCAGAATTAAGAAGGTATATACTTATAGAAGGAAAGAAGTAGTGCCAAAAGATCTCTAGACTTAATTAGGTATAGACAGATAAAAATATGCAAAGAAATGTATTTTGTACTTTTATGATATAAAATATGTATGTAGGTATGCGTGCGCGCGTGTGTTCGTGTGTATGTGTGTGAATGAAAGAGATTATAGTGTGCATTTGTGTGCGTGTTCCGTTATTGATTACAATCGAAGTGTTATATTATCGAATATCAAGCTATATAAAAGAAAATAGAATTGTCCAGATAAGCTGATGCAATTAACCCGTATTCATTTTGCTTCCACCTATGAATAAGAAATGTCTCGCTTAGCACGAATCGAGGCATTTCCACTGCATTAAGCATTAATTTAGGTGTCAGACTGGCTCTAAAATAGTTTAGGTAGGGCATCGCTCGGGTCACAGACTTAATAGCGGCCAGATTTCAACATTTCTGTGGCAGCTCGCTGCCTCCGGGGACTATAAAATGCTTGAAGTATTTCACTTTATTTCAGAATACTCTGAAAAGGTACTTTGGTTGATGAACCTTTTTCAATGCATGTTCAGAATGAAGCGAGCGAATGGAACATACACGTGTCACTTCAAAGAAACTACACCCACCGCAGTACCAGATATTCTGCCGCAAAGCAGTAGTGTGTAAACATTATTATGTTCCGGTTTGAAGGGTGCTGCAGCTAGTGAAATTATAGAGCTGTTTAGACTAATCATCGAAAATCTCAAAGTAATAAGCGTCAATGCCCTGGAATTTGTTAAGCTACTCAAAGTTGTGTGTATCGATGCAATGGTAGACGAAGGAGAGCGTCTCATTACATTTACAAAAAAAATGCAGACATAATTGACCGAAAATCACGTTAAATTCCGACAACAGCGCTGTCGTTTCGACTCTGAGCTGTCATTAATGTAACACAATTAACGGTCGAGCTTATTCCCTGAATGATTAGATTTGATTTGTAATGTGTCTGTATTAATCACCAAGAGACAAATTCGGCATGTTGTTTTAATTCCAAAGGATGTATGACGTATGTTCCGATGTTTCGAGAATGTTACTGTAGTCCATAATCAGTCTAATGAAATGTAGATAGAGTTACTTTTAGCGCAGCAAATATACGCTTTGTACTTCCCATAAAACTGCGATTTTGCTTACATTACTACTCGAAAAGTAAATATACGAAATTATGCCTTACAAAACCTTGACATAAGATTTTCCTACACTATTATAGTTCAAATCTCTACATAGTATAAAACTAAGTAGCTTCCCGCCGTCTGTACGCTTAGATCTTATAAACTACGCATGCGGTTTCCATCAATAGACAGAGTAATAAGTATAATACATAACCATGCGAGGCCAGGGCGGGTCACTAGTATTTTTATAAGAATCTTTTAGGTCACGAAAAACACATTTTTAACCGACTACATAAAAGGAGTAGGTTCTCAATTCGGTGTGTTTTTATGTGTCTTAAACTCAGAATTCCGTCACTTATTAACCTATTTGGAATAACCGATATTTTTTTTATTTAAAGGTATATGATTAATTTAATATACTTTTGGATTGGTTATATGGAAACTGCAGCAGCTATATCAAAAACCTAGCCTGTCAAACATAAAAAATACGATTCGTAGTTTAGTTATGCATAATAAATTAGTAATAAATAGCATAATTAAAAATTATACGATGTGATTAAAACTTATAATTAAAAATGATATATGTAAACAGGTAAATTTCAAATGTATCGTAGCTAAGTAGCCCAGATTTTTACAAGAATTCGTCGTCACACTCTTGACCTTTTGATAGAGTTTAATGGCTGAAGCATCAAATTTCAAATTAGCGAATGGGCGTCAATTTTCCTAATAGCTTTAGTTGAAATTGTTTCGCTGTCATTTGGAAAAGCGGGTAGATTTTAATAGGATTGGTTTTTCTCATTATCACCAGTAAACCTAAGCCCACTGCTGGTAAATTTTCTACGTTTTTTTTTAATTCTTAGCTTTTTACCATAAACTAAAATTTATCATCATCATCAACTACCTTGCATAGTCCACTGCTAGGCATAGGTCTCTCCCAGGACACGCCACTTAGCCCGGTCTTTTCGCTTCCAGCCACTGCCAGCTGTCTTACGTATACTGTCACTCCATCTAGTCTCAGGGCGTCCAATCCTACACTACACGTTTGCCGATTCGCGGTCTCCACTCTAGAACACGTCTACCCCCAACGGTTGTCGGTTCTGCGGCAAATATGACCAGCCCACTGCCACTTCAACTTGCTAATACGCTGAATTATGTCGGTGACTTTTGTTCTCTGGTGAATTACTTCGTTCCTGATACGAACCCTTAGATAAATTACTATTAATTTATATAAATTGTTTTCGGGTAATTTTGCTATCAACAAAATACAATAAGGGTTGTAAATTACGGGAAAAAAATGCTGTATGATGAAAATAGTTAAAAAGTTATTAAAGAAAAAAAAAAAATATCAATTTATTTCGATATGGCCTGGTCCATATCGACAATAAATACAATATAGATGTTTGTTAGAAGGAAAAGCCTGGAGCCTATCGAGGCGCGCACAGGCCCGCGATGTGCGCGTTCGTTATACACAGCTTTGTCTCCATGATGAAGGCCACCGAATGTGACCAAAACTATAGTCGAAGTTTCCGATATAATTAAACGTGAGTAATCCCGCATAGATAAAACAAAAATTCCTCAAAACCACATCAGTTTCCATAGTAAAATATAACCAAACAACTTTATTTGATTCCAGAAAGTTTCCGTGTTCTTAGAATACTGCTCAAAACGTCAGTTTACTGTACAAAACACGGTGGAGCGAAATTGATTTGTTAGTTCGACTTAATAACGTAATTTAATACATCAATCAGTTGCCCCGAGGGGAAATAAATGGTGCCATTGATGAAATGCTAAAGACAGAGAATTAAGTTCACACGGAACTTGGTTGTAGGTATTATATTAGAATTACACCACGCTTTTAAAGATAATGACGATCTACATAGTAAGATATGGTAAAATTAAATAGTATCATGTAGCATCTCTTATTGATATTATATTATATTGCATTGACATTGATAATATATAGTCTCAAAGCAATGAGTGCCAAAGCAGTGATGCCCTGGACTTTGTTTTGTTACTGAAAGATCTGTGTGTCGCTGCAATTGTCATGGATCTGTTATCTCTTACCATTAAGAAGGTGTCTTAATACTCCTACTAATAATACTTACTACCGCCAGCCCCAAACGCGTAAACAAGTGCTATTGTGAGTAATGTGAATGTTAATTCGAAAATTATTGATAAACCATGGAAATCTGCAGTTAATTACCATAAAACGCAAGATACGTAACCTTCGAATCCTCCAACAACAGACTCCGAGTTGGTGAGACCCATAACATTGAAATATCTGCCATTTTCAGCAGTTTTACTGCACATTTAGACATAGATATTTGAAAGAAAATGTCGTTAAGCAGTTCAAGCAGCATTTGAAATTGACTAATTTTACACTTTGGCAATAATCTAGAAACAGCAATTTTCAACTGAACTGCTGAGGAACTGCTACTACTTTGACATATGAGTGACGCTGACAATATTATGCCGACTGCTAATGACAGAAGGCTTTAACAGGTATAGTTTGCACATTCGAACACAAGAAAAAACTTCATAGCCATAACAAAATTAAAGATTTAAAATAAAGCTGCATATTCACGGTCAGTTTTTATTTTACTACAATGGATACGGAAAATATTATTTTTCGACCAATTGCGAAAGCATAATCAATTTCTCTGAATGAACTGTCAAATTCATAATTTTTTGAAAGTACAATAATGAGTTTACCCAGCAATACTTTATATATGAGTCAAGACCACATGGAAGTCAATAAACAAATCGAAGAATTAACATTTAAATTACAGTCCGCAAATCAAGAAATTGAAAATCTATGCTTGGAAAATAACCAATTAAATTCTTAAAATAATAATTTAAATAAAGTTGTAAATACAGTGGCCTATGCAGAAAGTCCGATAGTAACACGAAAAAGAAATCGACTTGTAAACTTAGGAAAAGACCCAGACAGACCTATGGTAATACGAAAGCGACTACGAGCTGTGAAAACTAAACAAAGCAAAGATCTATTGACTCATACAGAACTACAATCTGACGTAGAAACGCCTCATACCTCTCTACAATCATCTCCAAATAAAGATATACAAACAGACACATATACGCAATATAATGAAATTGAAAAAAAGATAGATAAAGGTCATGCAAACTAAAAAAGACGTAACTATTCATGCGAACCAAGATATCGCGAATAAGAAAAAAATTCTTCTTGAAGCTGATGACCACACACAAGAAATAATAAAATCAGAACAATCTGCTGGAGAAGGCATAGTATGCTGTCAATGAGTATTTGACGGATAAATTTTGATATATATGTACATATATGCTGTCAGTGTAATTTTTGTAGATTAAGATTTACATGCCGAAAGACAGGATATGGCGTTCTTGACCTGTACTCCTATCAACTATACTTTTTATACCCATATTCGCAAAAAATGAATACGAATTATGAATTACTTACTAGTCATACTTTCCATTTCTTTATTAATTAAAACAGAAAACAGAACAAGAAACAACAGAAATTTTTAATGTGATAAAAATAATAATATAGCTGTTTTATTCTTTACACTAATTACAAATAATTCAATATTCAACAATACTGGAACAATTGGCGGCCTTATCTCTAAGAGCGACATCGAATAGGCAAGCTCAGTATAGAAAGGATTCTGCAGTCAGTTAAGAACGGGGTTGTGCTGACAACAGGAAAAACATTTTAAACATAATATATATAAGGCATACATATCATGTATATTACATAAAGTATTCCAGTTAAAATTGAATAAGCACTGGATTGAAAGCAAAAATTCAATTAATAAAACCTTTTATCAATTTGAAATGTCTATAAAAGCCGTGTTATTCTTTAAGCATATTAAATGCGCGAGCTCTGGAATTTTATGAAATTGCGTGGTTTAAATACGTAACTCGTTTAAAAATCAATTTAAAGGATTTAATCTAGCGCAGTCAAACGGCTATGCTTGCTTTACCCTATATCATCTTTCATTGTACCACTGCTGGGTGTCGTTTGCCTTCGAAACGTAAAGCCATATCTACATATCATATCAATAAGTAAGGTCATATCTACTACGCAGGCCCGGGACGGATTGCATACAGCATTATTAATAAATAAGTAAACATTAAATATAAAGATTCTTCTGCTTACTGTAAAAAAACTTGTGTGCACAATATTTTTATCTGTATATCTACCTAAATATTGAAAGACATTTCACAAAGCGCCATCTAGCCCTAAACTAAAACTACTAACTATAGAACACTTACATACTTTTTTGTAAGTACATGCAGGACAACCAGACACAGAACAATCATCGTCACACAAATAGTCATAAGTGGAAATTGAACCCAACCCAATCACAATCAAAAAACATCGCAATGTAAGCCGGGAAGATCGGTTTAGATTATTTATTTATCAGCGTCCTAGAATCCGGTCATTAGCAAGTGCTCGTATCATAGTAAAGTTTCAGAACGATCTGCTGATACAGTTAGCTTTGTGTACGGTGGTGACAATCTTACTAAATGAGGGTAGGAGATCGCAACACCGTAATTTTTTCACTGCTCTCTCCAGCCAGCTCATGACCACGGATATCGCAACACAGCCCAACGTCGAGGTGTATAAAAACACTAATTTTGTACGCGATTAAATCCTGTTGATAAACATAGTTATATATTCACATCGCGTAAGTTTAATAAATACATTACTGAGAAAGATTTTTGCATATATTATAACAAACAAACTTTCGTACGTTATCATATTAGAGAAATTTAATCTGGATTCTGTGCGGGTTTTAAGAATCAATTTATAAACATAATAAAGCTTCATCCATAAAATCTTTATCGGTAATAGAGATAGATGTTAAATTTGCGGTTTGTTCGAATAGCGTTTTACAGTGATGGTGGTATTTCTCGGTACTGTTTCTAATAATTCATTTGTGTTGATGATGAAATTATTCACAGAGAGTTTTGAAGTTTACTTACTTCATTTTAATAAAGTAAAACAAAAAAATACCCAAGTATTCTATCCAAATTGCTTTGGAATGAAATTAAAAAACAACAAATAATACTTAAAAACAAGCAATTCCATCTTTGTATAAAAACAATAATTATTTAATTCAGATACAACTCCATATCAATATCATTAAATATACAAAATTGCAAAAAACAAATCCATTATAAAATAAACTTAACCTACTTTACTCGGTGGTACATTTCCTTAGCAGGAGGTCGTCTAGGTAGTTACCACCGCAGCGCCAGAAATTATACCGCCAAAATATACCGTAATATGTACTGAGATAACCGCGATGTTCTTGATGGTAAGAGGTGCAGCGATACCTAGAACTTTGAGTAATAAAACAAAGTCTATAGAATCGTTACTTTGGTACTAATTGCTTAGAGACATTGGATGCCAACGTTTGCTATCCCAGTGATTTCACTAGCTTCAAAATGGATAAATATGTACTACAAAATCTATGTCTACTACGACTTTAAAATGGTATGTTTATCCGTAATTTACCAAAAACTGTTGGGTCGATATTTCTTACACTAATCATACTTTCAATAATGTGTTAGACATAATATAATAGACTAACAGATGACCTATATAATAGACTATAATTCGTACATACGAATTTATAGAACCCGAGAAAGCGTGCGAGAATTATACGAGAAAAATCTCTTCTATTATATATTAAAAGATTTTAACCTCCCAAAACCCACTATAAATGTATTTCTGGAAAGAATATATAGCAAAAAAACAGCGTTGGCAGGATCGTATCAAATTTGGTTAGGTTAGGTTAATACCCTTAAATCTACACCTTGGTCACGAGTCCTACGCATTGTATCGTTCAATACCAGCAACGTTTTGGACGTGGCACCCGCATTGCGTTACCACTGAATGCTAAAAAGTTTCGTCTTTAATATAGACTACATCAATATGATCGTCATTTAAATGATGAATGCAAGTCCATAAAATAAACTTTTCAATTTCTTATTTCAATGTTCCCGAGGCCGTGTGTGTTTCAAAATTTTCTGTCATTATAATATCGTCTAAGTAGGCGAATGAACCTACGCATCGTAATTTAATAGTAATGGGAGCTGGTGAGAAGTAATTTTAGTGGCAACATCACACTAATAAGGGGATTATTTTTTAACAAAAAAATTCATCAACTTTTTGACAATTCTGTGGAAAATAGAATACATACTTAGTTCAGTTGTATTTGTATGATTGGTTTGCATCGAATCCAAAAATAGTGATTAATTGCTATGTTAATTTTATTGGCCATGATATTTTCGATTCAATCAATCAGTCATTTTTTTTTCTATTTTTGGTGTGCACAATAAAGAGTTTCTATTTATATATTTTCAAAGCGGTATTTTGTCAGGATAGCCCAATAAAGCTCGGTGTTAGTATGAATCATCTTTATTCTAAAAATAAATGATCGAAAAGTAAGTTTACTTTGAACCAATAAAATACACTGGATGCGATTCAACCTCGGACTATATATAAAGTGTGAAAATAAACAATCTTTCAGTCGTAGAGAATTTATTTGTTGGAAATCAATGAGTGTGCTTATTTTAAAGTTAAATTGGTTCTTATCGAGATACGTATGAATATTGCTTTGTAAGTGGATAAAGCCGATTTTGAATCGAATGAAAAGGGAGGTGTTCTTAATTCAATTCGCACTTTTTGTGTGCCTTGATTGTGTTAATATTATGTAACACATCTATACTCCAAATCCACATAAAAAAAGGAAAATCTATGCTTATAAAAAAAACAGAACTTTGCTTAGCTACTCAAAGTAGCAACTCGAGTAGCGCAATAATCTAAATTCAAAATTCAAATTCCAAATTTCATTCATTAAAGTTACAACATAGACAAAACGTACTTTATATAAGATCGTGGGAAGCCTTTATTTTACGTTTAAGAAGTATCGATCAGTTTATTTTTAATTTTTCTTACAAATCTTATGCCAACCAAGGCACCGAGTTTTTATACTAACGTAAAAATCTTTCTCAAAATTTGTAAGGTCTATGTTAGTTTTGTAACCTAACTTTTTCATACCTAAATACCTTTATCATTATTTCTCATAGTATTTAATGCAAATTAGTTATAAAAGGTTATATCGGTTGTATATATACGTATGATACATATTCTACGTGATCTTTTGTAAGTTTTTAATAATTCATGTTATATCATCATGTGTTTTGGCCATATTAAGTTTGTAAGGTAGTGATTTCATGTCTTTTAAGAGCTGTAAATTTTGATTAGTAGGTACATATAAAATAAACGTTAAAAAAATCTTAAATGTTGTTCGAGCGGTTTAACAGTAATTAATTTGCTTTAGCCAAAGTTAACCTTGTATTCCCAGTGTATTTCCATAACTACTGAGTAAATTCAGATTACTAAGGGTTTAGTTTTCTAATCCCCAGCGTTCAAGTCCATAAAACCCTAAAGCTTAAAGTTTGGTCCCGATTGGTGCGGAACTAACCCTGCAACATTCAGACAAGGGACTGAAAACACCCCGTATTTACATAAAGGTATATCCACACTAGGACGCTGCGTCGCGAGAAATAACAATATTTGGTGTCGTTCTTTTTTATGGTAGACAGGCTAGGTGTTGGACAACATCTCAACGGGTGTTAGTTTTCGGTGTAGTCAAAGATGATAGACATAGTCTGAAATGAGAACTGGCTCTCAAGTGAGGCCGCCATATTCTATCATTTATATAATTGATGATATCGCAAAATAAATAAAAGTGCTTTGAAATATTTCTGACACTGATGTCTTATATTTATTTTTTTGTGTAATGAATATGTGTAGTTTTTTATATTTATATTTTATACAAAAGTTATTCTATTTAAGAACTAAGTTTTTGGTCTGCTTTTCATATTTAAAACAACACATCTTCAGACAAAAGCAACTTCCGACAACGGTAGCAAAATACATATATGTGCTATTGTCTCAAAGCAATGAGCGTCAAAGCAGCGATGCCCTGGACTTTGTTTTGTTACTCAAAAGTTGTAGGCTACAATGGTTATGGACTGACGTATTTATGGTTGACAGGCTATGTATTTGACCACAGCTCATCTAATGCTAACTAACAGTGAGATCGAAGATGATAAGCAGTCCTAGCCTGGAATGGAACTGGCTCTCCAACTCCAGAAACACACCGCTATTTCTTACTATCACCGGGGTGCATCGTTCGTATCATTACTTTTTAACCAACTCCTAAAAAGGAAAAGGTTTTCAATTTGATCGTGTTTTTTTTTTTAAATATGATTGTTACAATCAAACTGCTTCATTTATTATTATCTTACAGATTGGATTATATTTTTATTTGAAAGGATATACTTTCAAATTGATCCTGTAGAAATTCACTGGTTAAGAAGTTTCTTTTTTAAAGCAAAATACCTACCAGTGTTTGAACTTAGAAGCATGAAGTCGGTTTTTTTAAATTGTTAATTTATACTTGTTACCATAAAAAAGCTTCTTTAGAATGATCATGCTCTCACTATAAATGTTGTTTTAAAGCGACAAGGCCATGCCAGAATGTATATGTCGTAGTGTGGGTTTACCTTAAAATGCTCAACGGTTGAATTTTATTCGGGGAGGCAATTGTTTAAAACAGAGAGAGACATATGATATCACAAGTTCAATGTGTAAGTGTAAATGAGTTTAAAGTAGGTTACAAATATTGTGCCATTTTATTAACCAATTTCAAAGAGAATGTGCTCTTGGATGGTTCTTTCTTTGGTTAATTAGTTCTATCATATCTAGTAAAAAATGTTGTTCGTTCTGTTGCGGCAAGGTCAAACTTGAACCCATTCTAAAAAAAATACATATTTAATTGTAGATCTTCTCTCCAGAACGTAAATAGTATTGTAGATACAAAATCTTTACTTGTAGGTACTATCAGATAGTCAGGTACTACTATTAAGTAATATTGAGCCAATATTTGATACTTATAAGTAATTTCGCTAGCTGCAGTTCGCTAGCTGCAGTATTTACTGTGGTCCCTTCAAGCCGGAACACAGTAATGTTTACACACTACTTCATTTTTTTAATTAAGCTCATGACATAATTAATTTAAAATTGTCATTGTTTAATAACTAAATCTATTTTATTCGATAATGCACATTATTTTCTGGGTAAAGTCTAAAATTGGCGTGGTCGCGTATTGTGTGTGGCGCATCCATGCTCTAATCGGCTCCTAGACAGCTCAGAATTGCATGCGGGGTGAGTAAGCCCCGATTGTGTGGAAGGATGTTTTGTAGCGATGATAGCTCAGTGGTTAGCGTGGTTGGTTCGCATGCCGCCGTTCAAACCCCAACAATGAGCTTCAGCTCCCGGGGAAGGAAAACATCGTGAGGAAACCATGGCATATGTAAGGCATGGTACTTTCTAATACTCGGCTGGCTAGCTACCACCCTTAAGTTGAAAATCTGCCGCCAAGCATCTAACGGTGTATTCCGGCAGCCTCATTTGAGAGCCAGTACCATTCCAGGCTAGGTGTGCATTACCACCTTCGACCACATCAGGTGAGCTGTGGTCAACAACCTAGCCTGTCAACCATAAAAAAAGAAACAGTGTCCGTTCTGATGGTGGTTGCCGTGGTGATGCCGGCGTAAGAATAGTACCCCACCCTCTCTACCCGTGGTTGCCGTAAGAGTCGACTAAGGGATGTAATCCGGAAGATGGGCAGCAGCGTCTTCCTTGAACAATCACACCTAACTGCGCTCGCCAACCCGCCTGCCAAGCGTGGCGAGTATTGGCAAACCTCCCCAGGAGGAGGCCTATGTCCAGCAGTGGACGATCTATGGCTAATGATGTAAGTATATCCGCTCTATACGTAGTATTAATATCTGTCCTGTGGCTGTAGGTACTAGCATATAATTACATTTTGATTTGGAGATAAAGTAAATGAAATTTGTATGAAAAGTATCCGCAAAGCAGCGACGATTGCTCTCGGTTTATGATCTGTGTTTATTCAGGGCTGGTTTATTATTCGTATCTCGCGCGGTGAGGACCGCGGGGTGTAGTTAACAGTAATGTGTCAGTTTGTCTCACTTTTCGAGGCGAAATGATACGGATACTTGCTGGATAACGCTTTAAAAAATACAAATGAAAGTATAATATATAATTTTTTTTATTTTTATGGCTGACAGTCTAGGTGTTTGACCACAACTCACCTGATGTTAAGTGACGGTGTGGTTGAAGATGGTAAAGCACACCTAGTCTGGAATGGAACTGGCTCTCAAGTGAGCTTGGCACCAGATTTTCAACTTGAGGGTGGTAGCTAGCCAGCCGAGTACTAGAAAGTACCCTACCACCACGCTAAGGTTTCCTCACGATGTTTTCCTTCACCGGCAGCTCAAGCTCATTGTTGGGGTTTGAACCCACGCCCTTCGGCATGCGAACCGACCGCGCTAACCACTGAGCTATCATCGCTACAAAATAATATACATATAAATAATATACATATAAATAATATACAAATGAAGGTATAAATATACATCATTAAAATATTCGTAGATCTATTTCATAATACATCACACGCAAACACACAGTCACTACACATTTTCAAGGACAGAGTGAAAGAGCACTTTCCCAAAGCCTACCTTTAACTACGAAGCCAATAAATAAAGGACTGCGTAGTTTCCCATTTGTTTTATTGGTACTAGAATTATATTGGTATTATTTAAGATAAAATTATTTGTTAGATTCAGACGTTACTTTGCGTAAATGGTTCATTAGTTAGGTATTTGTTTTTTTTATTGTTTTGGATGTTTTAGATTTTAAATTTATGTCAAATTTAAGTTCTAGATATTACGTAATTTTTGGATAGATTTTTAAAATTGTCTTTAAGATAGTTAAATTTTAATTTAAATCCTCATTGCTGTTGAACCCAAACGACTTTTTAGCTGACTAGCTACCACCCTCAAGTTTAAAATCTGCCGCCAAGCATTCAACGGTGTGTTCCGGCAGCCTCACTTGAGAGCCAGTTCCATTCCAGGCTAGGTGTGATTTAACATATTCGACCACACCGTCACTAAATTAGTAATTTCAATTAGTAAATTCGTAGCTATGATAGGTCACTTAGTGTGGTCAGTTCGCATGCCGAAGGGCGTGGATTCTAACCCCAACAATAAGGTTGAGCTTCCAGTGAAGGAAAACATCGAGAGGAAACCATAGCACGATGGTAGGGTACTTTCTAGTACTTGGCTGGCTAGCTACCACCCTCAAGTTGAAAATCTGTTGCCAAGCACACAACGATGTGTTCCGGCAGCTTTGCTCGAGAGCCAGTTCCAGTCTAGGTTAAGTGTTCTTCGACCTCACCGTGACTTAAAACCAGTTGAGCTAACCTATCAAACATTAAAAAAAAAAAGTTTATATGTACAAAAGTAATGAGATGAACGAGACGCTCTCCTGGTGGGTAATTACTTGGCGCTTATTACTTTGAGACTAGATGGTTAGTCTCAACAGCCCTGTAATTTCGCTAGCTGCTAGTACCCTTCAAACCGGAACACTACTACTACACTACTGCTTAGCGGCAGAATATCTGGTACTGCGGTGGTAGCTACCTCTAGACGACCTTCTACTAAGAAGATCCACCACCAAGTAAATATTGATGACTTTACTTCTCATGAAAATTAAATAACGGTATATTTTGCGAAAATGCGGAAATCTTCAAAAATAAACACAACCGAGGCACGTTGTCTCAGCTTAAAAGGACTTCTTACTTAGCGTAAGTGAGTTTTCAACTTTGTAGAGAAGCATTAATAAATTTTTTTGCGTCAAAAGTTTACTGACTATATTAAGAGTGTTAAAACAAATCTCGCTCGTGAATTCAATATTTTTTATTAAACACAAAGAAGGCTTTACTTGGTGATAGATCTCCTTAACAGGAGGACGTCTAAGTAACCACTGCAGTACCAGATATTTTGCCGTCAAGCAGAAGTGTGTAAACATTACTGTGTTCCGGTTTGAAGGGTACTGCAGCTAGCGAAATTACAGGGCTGTTGAGACTAACCATCGAAGTCTCAAAGTAATAAATGCCAAAGCAGCAATGCTCTGGTCTTTGTTTGTTACTCAAAGTTCTGTGTATTGCTGTAATGGTCTTGAATATGCGTCGTCCCCTACCATCAGTAGAGAGTCTTGTTCGTCTCATTACGTTTCATTAAAAAAATGTACAGAAAAGTTTAACTAAAAATTTTGTCCGTCTTGAAGTGTTACTTACTCATACACATATTGGTCTTATTAATCATCTGTCGTAAAAATATGACTTAAAAATATAAAGCGTATAGTGTGGTAGTGCAAAATATTCGCGAGAATCTGACTCGTACTTAATTTGATTTTTTTAAATAGAGCGCTGAAAACACAACATACAAAACCCATTAATCAGGATTATCAAAAAGCTTTAACTATGATTTTGTATGATTAAAGAAACAAAAATCAGGGCATAAAAATTTACAGCAAGAATTTTTTTTTACAGTTTACGGCGTTTTTTTAGCAAGGTCAGTACTAACTATAAAAAAATCATAAATATGCTAGATGTCAATTTGCGACAACAAATATTTTCGTCGAACCTCCAATATCATGTCATCTGGAATCAAACATTTAGCCAGTCAATGTCAAGGCCTGTATATAAATAAAACTTATAAGTAGTTACGAATTCTACTACAAAAGAAAACAGTTTATACTTGTCTGTAGGGATGATAGCCTAAAGACAATCTAAATTATTTAACATAATTATTAGATATTACTTGTCTGTAGGGTCTATATCTATAGTCTTAAGACAATCTAAATTATTTAGCATAATTATTAGATATTGTAATATTAAGCAACATTTTGGTACTTATATTTTGGTCAAAACAAACGCGAACATTTTGGTATTATTATCCGCAGGTAAAGGCATAAATCGTCATTATCGGAACACAAAGCCTCCAATAACCGGAGAACAATCTATCTCATAATAATAGCTGATATTTCAGCTCAAACTTCGGATCGGTCTTTCATTAAAATCTAACAAAGGCGCTTAGAATTTCCCTTTTTACAAAGAACATAGAGAACTGGGCACATGGAAGGGTCTTGCGTTCTATTAATTGACGTTACCGAAACGTACCTTATGCCTCCAACGTTCAAAATAATCCTGTTCTCCCCATCCATCCCTGCACTAAAAATCACTTAACCGACATTTGATTGAAACAAAACACAACCACCAATCACAGCCGCTAATTTCCCATTAATTTTTCACCTTTGAAATCGGAACGAACACTTTGAACCGGCCAATGATTTTTGGAATTCGAATACGGATTTGTTTTTTGCGCGGGGAATTAGATTCGGTTTTTGTTTAGCACGACCGTTCTCGGAGATGGTCGGATTGGTACTGAGCGGCAACTGAGAGTAAGTAGACGAGATGAGGGGGTGGTTTTCACCCCACCTGTAGCCTGCACGCACTGCAGTCGACCCCTTTGAGCCTTTCAAGTTATGATGAAGGCCGCTTTGAGCATCTCATTCGTTTCTCATTACGTGTGTTCTTAGGGGATTGCAGTTTTGGACCGTTTATTTGGATGCTTGCTTTGTGTCTATTCTTTTCAGGTTTTTCTTTGTCGAGATTATAAGAGATTGCGTGTCTGTAAGTTGAATATAAATTTGGCACAGAACCGAATTGTGTATGGGTAAACAGCATTTCTATCTTGCTTCAATTTAAATTTTATTTTATTTTAAGTGACATTTTTTTTTATCTATATATATTTAATTATTGTAGGATTTTTTACATCAATAATAAGTGTAATAGGATTGAGCCGGTCTTGTATCTTAATAATAAATAATCAATAATTTTTTCTCACGTTATCATTGGATCCCTCCGTACGCCTAACGAACTAAAAAGTTCACCTAAAAAATGTTTAGAATCAATTTATTTTATACTAACGATAATTGTGATTTAGCACATTCGCTAAACAAGAACCATATATTTTCCTTGAAGAAACACTTAAAGTAGCTTCGTTTAAACACATCGAATTCCGTTCAGACATAACTATACCAAAGTCTATAGGTATATGTAAACTAAAAGAGCAAAAAAGGGCTTACAAAAGCCGTAACCGAGAAACGTTGTAACTATCGTTAAAACTGTAGCTTTCATATCTCTCAATCAAGGACTTAGCCGGTACTAACTACTACACAATCTGGAGTTCGGCTGGTACTAACTACAACACAATCTGTATCTCTCTCAAATATGAGATTCGCACCTCCGAGTTATAATTAATTAATTTATGTGCGTCACCTTCCGCGAGCTCTAATGATGTGGTGACTTACATGAGCCGAGAACGGCGCGGGTAGGGACATAGGGTGGATGTCCACACAAGCAGAGCTACGCTATATCTAGCGATGCTAGCTCAGTGGATGACGTGATCGGTTCACACGCTGCAGAGGATGCGTTGACTCCATTCACTTTCCAAATTCAGATTCCATCCAAAAAACGTTTCTTTTACATTTGACAGGGTAAGATTTTGACCACAGCTCACCTTATGTTTTGGAATGAAACTGCCTCTTAAGTGAGGCTCCCGGAACGTGGGCTGAGGTGTGGTAGCTGGCCACCAACCACCATGCTAAGTCTTCCTTCACCGGCAGCTTAAGCTTGTTGAGTTTTGTACCCACGCCCTACGGCGCGTGAATCGACCACGCTTACGCTATTATCGTTACAAATCACATCGCATTTCATTTCATTCGTCTGATTAGATATCAATTAAGAGGTATGTATATAGAAGCTTTTATAAAAAGTTTTGAAGGAGTACTGTACAGTAGCGAAATTACAGGAATCTAGAGAATAACCATCGAATGCTGGGTTGGCTTGGGTGAATGCTGGCAGGGGTAAATGCACGATACACCCTAAGCGGAATGTCAGTGCAGGACTCATCGTCCCCATTCCGAATAAGAATAAGAGTAAGAACCATCGAATGTTTCAAATTAACGATGCCCTAAACTTTGTTTTGTTACTCTACTTCTGGGTACTGTTGTAATTGTTATGTGCAGGCGCCATCTCTTATTTATTTTTTATTTATTTTCAGTGTCTAATGTCCCACTCCTGGGCAAAGGCTTCCCTTTCCTCCTACCAGGCTGCCCACTCTTCGGCTTCGGTGGTCCAGTTGTGAGGATTTAGTTCGTCACAGCACCTTCGCCTGGGTCGACCCTGAGATCGCTTAAATTTTTGAGACCAAACTGTAGTGACCTGTGGCCATCGGTCGTTCGTTTGACAGTTATTTCTTTACTACATCACTAAATATTATAAAAATTGTCATCCGCCGCGTCTGTCTGTCTGTTTGCGATAAACTTAAAAACTACTGAATGGATTATCATGCGAGTTTTACCAATAGAGTGATTGATGAAGAAGGTTTATGTAAATAATTTGTCAAGGTTTTATATAAATTGGTTAAAATATGATGACAATTGTTAGAAGTGTCGAAAAGGGGGAGTAGGAGCTTTCATCGAAAACGCTGCCTAATCCCTTTGACATACATATATATTTGAAAAAAAAATTGTATCTCTATGGAAAGCGATAAGAACGCTCCGCTTATACTGGAAGGCGGGTGCGTCTATGCCAACATTTTCACTTGAACGTAGATGGAAACAAACAGGTTTATACTTAATACTAGAGAGGCGAGAATAATATATTGTTGCACCTAGACAGTGTTGTATAATCTGTGACTAAGCTTAACTTTTATACGAGCACCAAAATATTAACAGAAAATGCATACATTTTGCAAATTGAGTTCGTACAAGTATCACATCACACATCATCAGCCACTGCTGGACATAGGCCTCCTCCTGGGGGAGTTTTGCCAATACTTGCCACGCTTGGCAGGCGGGTTGGCGAGCGCAGTTAGGTGTGATTGTGCAAGAAAGACGCTGCTGCCCATCTTCCGGATTACATCCCTTAGCCGACTCTTACAGCAACGAGTAGAGAGGGTGGGGTACTACTCTTACGCCGGCACCACCACGGCAAACACTACTATTATACTATCTATTATATTTATTGTATATATTATACTATCCGTAAAACGTAAATTCGGATAATTATTCAGTACGAGTAGTTTAATTGGTTAGTGGATGATCTGGTTTGAAATATTACATCTAGAGAAATTACAGGACTGTTGAGACTAACTATTGAAAGTCTCAAAGTAGCGCCCTGAGCGCCAAAGCACCGATGCCCTTGACTTTGTTCTGTTACTCAAAGTTCTATGTATCTGCAATGGTCATGGACAAACGATATCACTTACCATCAGGAGAGCGTCTAATTCGTCTCATTACTTTTACATAAGTAATCTTCACGATTTTACGTGTCATCTTTGCAAGGGCCGTGCTAATCTCTACATAGTATACAACAAAGACGCTTCCCGCCGTCTGTACGCTTAAATCTTTTAAACTACTTAACAGATTTTAACGCGGTTTTCATCAATAGACAGAGTGACTCAAGAGGAAAATTTTTATGTATAAATACATGCATATGCACTATATTAGTATCTATATTGAACCCATGCAAAGCCAGGGCGGGTCGCTAGTCTTTTCTATATGGTTTTAAATTTTGAATATATACTTCCGAAGCAAGTTCTTGGATATGGCTACCTCAAGGCTAGGCCGGTATTATTATTTGATGTTTTCCATAAATTTTTCTTCGCCTTGTCACTAAAAGTCAAGCAAATAACATAAAGAAATACCGAGTACCCACCCCGCAAATAAGATATTTTTTTCCCCGACAAAATTATAACACCATAAAAGTTTCCCTTGAAGTATTTTCACACTTTCATTCCTTTTACTTTGCTTCCCTTTGTATACAGGCTGAAAGGAAAATCTTTGATATTTCATAAACGAAAGATAAGTAAGTTTTCGATGTGACAACATTATAACTTTATAAACTCAGTTTAACAAAGTTTGAACTTGCAACAAACTTACTTGCCTGTGCTAAGTAAAAGGTAGTCGTAGATGATAACCTTGTGCTGTCTTAGCGTATGATAGCTCAATAGTTAGCGCTCTATTTTCAAGTCTCAGCTGGCTAGCTACCTCCCTCAAGTCGAAAACCTCCCGCCAAGCATCTAACGGTGTGTTCCGACAGCCTCACTTGAGAGCCAATTCCAATCCAAGCTGTATTTATCATCTTTCACCACACCGTCACTTAAAATCACGTGAGCAGTGTTCAAAACACCTTGCATGTCAAACATAAACAGGCTTATTGTGATATGAAAATCTTCACTTTGAAGAAAAGAAAAATATTTTACCTAAAAAAATTATGAGTAATTATTTCCTATCCGTGGGATGGTAACACTGCCCAGGGTACAGTTAAATATTCAAAGGGCAAACAATGTGTAAGATATAATTAATTTTATTCATAATTCATGTTTGCATCCGTAAGCTGGGATGACAAGGAAAACGGACAAATTATGAGTCTTTTTTTACTCTAATCAAATTATGAATGTCTTAATTGACCATTTGGAATAGAACGCACTTCGCAATCATAAGATTGTGGATGCGATTACATCCTGTCAGATGTTTCTTTATTTATTTTATGATCATGGTGATGATAATGATGATGATGATGATGAAAAATTAACACTTATTTATTTTAGGCATCCGACAACGAATCCCTTAATTGTTTGTGTATTTACACAAACAATTAAGTAAAGTTGTGAAAGCGAATAAACAACTGCTTTAGCCTAATTCAAGCAGATTTTAATATAATGTTTGCGGATGGTAGTAATCCAGGCTTATTGCGGGATCCTCGAAGTAGGGACATTGTTTCACCTAATTAGGGAGGTTGTAACTTTAGTAGCTGTTTCGACAAGGTATGTCGAAGCAAATTCTACCTAGCTATGGTAACTAGCATCGTGAAAATATTGCTATGTTCCTTATGTTTCACTATATCCTTAACTAACCTTTTTTTTTTTTTTTTTTTTTTTTTTTTTTTTTTTCCAGGGAAAATACTTAATGTATACCACCGGCCCTGGGGCGGGCACGGTGGTTATGTGGGACTCTCCGTCCTAATGACGGCCTACCCACTAAAAACCCTGGAGTGTTCCACCTCGGCGCTTTGTGTCGAGGCTGCGGGCACGCTTTCGCACTCTACCGCGGCCTCGACAGCGCTTGTCCTTCCGGACCCGCCTCAGGGAGCCCAAGCTCACCTCGCAACGATTACGATGTGTCGGAACACCAGACACATCGTTATCCACCTCCGAGATCAAACCAGCAAATGGGCGTCGGACGGCCCCACGTCCTAACGCCCATGATCTCCGTGCGACGGGTCAGATTAGTGGCCCCGCCGCCTGCCACTTTGGCCGCTGGGATGGAGATCGCCAGACCGGCACTCCTCCCAACCCGCAGCCCCCTCCCACTCGGCTCCTCCACTGTACCCTCTGCTTATCAGAGGGACACGTGGAGAGCCCTTGCCTCCTCCGTCCGTCTCCGGACCATCCACCCTCGTCGTGACACGCCATATACACATCGTGCATAACGAGTCACGACCCACCTCGGGGACCAAGTAGCTACTGGCGCCAGACGACCCCATGTCTGGACGCCAGTGGCCCCCATGCGACGGGTCAGCTAAGTGGCCCCGCCGCCTGCCACCTCGGCTGCAGAGGACAGGGAGAGCGGCGCACCGTCATACCGGTACTCCTCTTCCCCTGCAGCCCCACCGCGTCCGCCATCAGACAGTGGCGGCCCTGTCAAGGCCGCGGAAGGTAGGGAGAGCGGCAACGTCACACCGACAGTCCTCTCCCGCCGCGGCCTCCAGCCCTCAGCTGCAGCGTCTCCCATACGACACTGCAGCCCGCCTCAGTTGCGATGCCGCCCACACAACTCCGCAACCTACATTGGCCGCTTCCACCAGGCCCGGGGGAATGCCCGGAGAAGCAGCCCCTCCTCGGGTTCCGCTTGGTTTCACCGTGGTCACCAGTCACGGCTACTCAGCCCCCCCGCCACGACAAGGCGGGAACCCACGGGGGGGATCCTTAACTAACCTAACCTAACACTATCCCACAGCCTGAGCATTTTTGTGGTACACTTTACTGAAAAATTTACACGCCTATAGATTTGTGCTTTAAATAGTAATTTTACTTCATATCTAGATGTGTGATATGTCCAAAAAAAGAACATAAAAAAAATTAACATTAACAATTTTGTATTCATTGGATATAATGTTATTGTACTACTAACGCCATCTGTTAGGAAACCAAAGAGTTAACACCGCAGCAACAGAACTAAACTCAATACTCAAATACATCGTAGTTAATCTACTTAATACGACATGACACCACTAGAATCAGGTTGTAAAATAACAACTGTCTTAAAAATTATTACCCTATAGAAAAACTACGCGAACCCTCACAAAGCTCAGCTTTTTGCTAGTTTTAATGGTTGACAGTGTTGGTGTTTGACCACAGCTCACATGATATTAGGAGACGATGTGCTCGAAGGTGGTAAGCACACCTAGCCTGAAATGGAACTGGCTCTCAAGTGAGGCTGCCGGGACACTCCGTTAAGTGCTTGGCGATAGATTTTCAACTTGAGGGTGGTAGCTAGCCAGCCAAGTACTAGAAAGTACCCTACCACCACGCTATGGTTTTCCACGATGTTTTTTCCTTTACTGGCAGCTCAAGCTTGTTGTTTCTTGTTGGGGTTTGTACTCACGCCCTCTGCCGTGCGAACCGACCGGGCTAACCACTGAGCTATCATCGCTACATTTTGTATGATGGTTGGCAAGCTAGGTGTTTGTCTAATCTACGGATGAAATGATGATGAATGATGAAAAATAAATTTGTTTCTTTAAAGAAGAAAATACAATAAATTTAAAACCATCTACACTAACCAATTTCCAATGTTTGATTTTTCACGATATTTTAACCAAAAAACTAAAACATAAAAAACATACCCTGATACCGCTTCCTCGTTCTCGTTACAGTTCACACACACACACACGTACACACACTCACACACACACACACGCACACACACACACACAAACACACACTCACACGCACACACACGCATACCTTTGCACGGACGACCAGTCCAATTAATGTTATATACGTATTACCTATTCTGTAACCCAGCTCAGACCATTGCTTCCCTTTTAATTACAGTCTGAGATTAATAGAACATTAATACGAAGTATAATTAAACCGATGGAAGATCCGTTTGACCACTTGACGAGGGTGCAAACTACTACCAACCGACGGCCTATCTGATGTAAAGCCACAGATGTAAACAGGTGACGCAAGTTGTCTGACAAGGAAGCGAGTAGACGTGGCAGATTCGTTTGCCATTTATAGGAAGTACAATGGTGTTCCCATTAAGATAGTTCCCAAGGTTTTTGTTTTAATTGAACAGGATTACTTACGTTTCACATTTATCCCGCATTAGTAAACTACTTGGTGGTTACTTGGTGGTAGATTTCCTTAGCTGGAGGTCGTCTAGGTAGGTAGTACCGCAGTACCAGATATTCTGCCGCCAAGCATTAGTGTGCAAACATTACTGTGTTCCAGTTTGAAGGGTACTGCAGCTAGCGAAATTACATGGCTATTGAGACCAACCATCTAGTCTCAAAGTAATGAGCGCCGAAGCAGCGATGCCCTGGACTTTGTTTTACTACTCAAAGTTCTGTGTATCGCTGCAATGGTCATGGACAGGCGTTATCTCTTAACATCAAGAGAGCGTCTCGTTTGTCTAATTACTGTTACATAAAAAGAAAGTAAAACAAAAATGTGTCAAAAGCACGTCAGTTTTCATAGTTAGTGTTATTTTAGTAAATAAAATCTAAAAGAACACTAACAATTTGAAAAATGTATGATTCTAAATTAGAAAATTGATAAAAATTTATTAGTTGTACTTAGAAAATGATTTGATTATTACGAATCTAGATTATTATATTTATATACCGTGGTCAAAAACGAGTTAAAAGTAACTTTAAACGGTCATCTTATACAGTCAGCAGTTTATCTAGTTAGATGAATCTAGTAAGAGAACGATAGATAGAACTCTTTTATTCACCAAAAATTACACACAAAGCATCAACATACTTATACACCGTAAAAGTTTAAACATCAGCAATATTGATACAGGGGGTTCAAACTCGATTGTCGTTCCCAATAATTAAAAAAATAGGTAGTTTTGACCTCATTATCCTGAGCAAACACAAAAATGGGGACAGTCAAATCACGCGCACCGAAAATTACATGGTAGTCGCGCGCGGTACCAAATTAGATAACAGTTACTACGTAGTCTAAGTATGGTAGTTATGTCTTGCGCTAGCTCGGTGCTTAAGGCTGCGCGCTGTCCATAAATTCTGGAGTCTTGAGTAAAACTTTAACCAAGGTTTTTTTTTGTATTTGTTTCATTTATTTTATTTTATTTACTAATATGTTTTTGAATATTGCTAATGTTCAAACTATCAACCCGTAGGTAGTAAATCGTTACGAAACGAACAAGATATGCGGATCACGTGTTTTCATAACAATAAGGCTATTTATATATATCTCATCGTATTTTTGTTTTCCAGTTGTCGATATGTAATGGCTAAGCCCCTTTCAGAAAGATTAATCGAGATTGATTATTTTCTTTTAACATGTTTATTTTGTGACCAGTCAGACTGTTTGTCTTATTACAATTTCTGATTCAGGTTATAGCTTCCTGAATAAATATATAGAATTTCAAGATGATTAATATTTATACCGCTTTCATCATATTAATTTTTACGCTATCGCGACTTGAACACGTGCACAAAATACTGTGAAATTAGTTTTGATCATTTATCTCGACGTTTCGGCTTTGTTGCAATAGCCGTGGTTACGAATTCACTGCAGTGTGGGACTCGTGGGAAATTTTGTGCGCGATTAATACCCGGTGATAAAAATAATTAGGATTTTATCATCATTATCATCCACGCCGTTTCCGTAGTGGTGCCGGCGTAAGAATAGTACCCCACCCTTTCTACCCGTGGTTGCCGTAAGAGTCGGCTAAGGGATGTAATTGGAAGATGGGCAGCAGCGTCTTCTTTGAACAATCACACCTAAATGCGCTCACCAACCCACCTGCCAAGCGTGGCGAGTATTGGCAAAAGGAAGAGGCCTATGTCCAGCAGTGGACGTCCTTTGGCTGATGATGTGATGGTGTGATCATCCACAGTCTTCTTTATCCCACTGGTGGGTATAGGCCTCTCTCTTATTATGCCATCTACCTCGGTTCTGTGCCAATCTGGTCCAGGTTCAAGCCGCGACGGTGACGAAATCGTCGACCCGTCTTGCGACTGGAGGACCAACGCATACCTTACCTAGGCAACTACTCTTTTGCAACCTTACTCTACATGTCATCACTTAGCCTAGCAACTATGGCTTTACTTATAAACAATATGTTTATTTTAAGATTAAGAGAGCGTTTCATTCGTTAATTTTTACATTTAAAAAAAAGCTAAAACCCGTCTCGTTTACTTGCGTGTTTCATCACGTCAGTGTGATTGTGATCAGTGAGTTGATGAAGCATTTTAAACCGATTAACTCTAAGCAATGTTTATAAGTAAGGCCCATAATGTCGATTTTCGTTCTAGCATAACGTTTTAATTTCTGATGTATACTAAAGACTTTCTGTCAGTCTAGCAATCGTGTGTAAATAAGTCTTTTGTATGAACTTTGGTTCACTTTCGCAGTCTATATCTGCTGTCTATGGTGACGCTACCAAATTCGGGCGACTTTTCACCCCGTTTAACTGGAAGGGTAGAAAGTTTTTGACTTCAGATATTTCGTTTGTAAGTATGCTGGTAGCTTGATATGCTTTCATGCTTGCCCATTTCCAAGTTTAATTAAACGTAATTAGTGTTCCATTAAAATAATTTTGGGTAAAATGTTAGTTTAATTACTCTGATTGTTAATGTAGTAAGTTTTTGGGTTCTGGTAAAAAATATTGAAGCAATGATAGCTCAGTGGTTAGCATGGTCGGTTCACACGCCTAATGGCGTAGGTTTAAACCCCAACAATGATTTTGACCTGCCACTGAAGGAAAACATCGTGAGGAAACCATAGCATGGTGGTAGGGTACTTTATAGTACTCGGCTGGCTAGCTACTAAATTGAACATCTGTCAAAGCACCTAACGGTGTGTTCCGGCAGCCTCACTTGAGAGCCAGTTCCATTCCAGGCTAGATGTGTTTACCACCACACCGTCACTTAACATCGGGTGAGCTGTCAACCATTAAATAAAAACTTAAATTAACTACCTACCCAGCGAAGCAAAGGTATGGACAATATTATTTTATTTATTTTTAATAGTATTAAAGTAGTATGGTCTAAGATGGAGCACGTCTTAATTGGCAATTCGCCTTTCGCTTGGGGTTCTTAAAGTGGAGTTAAGGGAAACAAACAAATTCAATTTGTTCAATTACGGGTATTTCGATAATAACTTGAAAATCATAGCTACGCTCTTTATGAAGCTTTGTAGAAAGAAATTTATGCTAAAGAAAATTTAAATTTAAATGTGGACAATATCGGAAAAAGCTAGGTGAAGACGGAACCAAAAATAAAAATATTAAAAGTAAGTTTAACAATTGGCGGCCTTATCGCTTAGTGCGGTCTCTTCCAGGCAACCTTGGCAGATAGGAAGAAATATAACTAAGAAGATAGTACTCGGTAAAACGAAGTGTGCTAATGAGAAAAAAAAAACAAACATTTAACTAATATCTGTATTGCTAAAATATGATCCAACAAAGTTGCGAAAGAAATTTTCTACATTTGCAAAAAAAAAACCTTTACAAAAAAAAACAAAAGAAATAGGTCAAATTCATATTTACCAAGCTATCAGAACAGTTGCAAAGATAACGTTTTATTTGAAACAAAATTACGAAACCGCATACAGTAAAACACAAAATTTTCAATGCTGCATCCGAAAATTCTTATCTTTATCTAAAAGTAGGATGGAAATATCGACACACGTTTGATAAATCGAGATAAAATACCTATGTGACAATGAAATCAGTTAAACTTTAACTCTTGTTGACGGAGTAGTTTGTTAAGACAAATACAAGTTCATATTGTTGGAAAATGATCAATTTGAAATGGTTGTGTTTTTTGGTTGTAATCATTGGTGTAGTGGTCGGTTACCCCAACCTATTTGAGACGAGCAGGTTCAGAGTTGGGATTGAATATGACCGTAAGTAAAGCGTCACTTCATCATTAAACAATATTATCTATCTAAGGCCAGCCCGGCGGATTAGCAAGTTGAAGTGGCAGTGGGTAGGGCACATAGCACGCAGAACTGATGGCTGATGGGGCTGCAAAGTTCTGGAGTGGAGACCACGGACCGGCAAGCGCAGCGTAGGACGTCCGCCCACAAGGTGGACAGACGACCTCATAAAGACCGCAGGAACGCGCTGGATGCGAGCCGCTTCCAACCGGTTTTTATGGAAATCAATGGGCCTATGTCCAGCAGTGGACATCCTACGGCTGAAATGATGAAGTTTCGGCAATCTAGTTGGGAGACCGACTGACTTCCAATCTGGAGGTCCTGGGTTCAAATCAAATCATTCATTCAAATGAATGTAATGAAACTAAACTAACTCTCCTATGTAAGATACTCTCCTGTAATCAAGAGATGACGCCTATGGGACTAACCATCTAGTCTCAAAGTAATGAGCGCCAAAGCAACGATGCCCTGGACTTCGTTTTATTACTTTGTGTATCGCTGCAATGGTCATGGACTGGCGTTATCTCTTACCATCAGGAGAGCGTCTCGTTCGTCTCATTACCTTCACATAAAAATAAGTATCCAAGATCATTGCAGCGATGCAGAAAACTTTAAGTAACAAAACAAAGTCCACGGCTTCGCTGCTTTGGCGCTCATTACTTTGAGACTTTCGATGGTTAGTCTCAACAACCTTGTAATTGCGCTAGTTGCAATGCCCTTCAAACCGGAACACAGTAATATTTACACACTACTGCTTGGCGGCAAAATATCTGGTACCTACCTCGACCTCCTGCTTAGAAGATCTACCACCAAGTAAGCAGTAGTAGGTATCTACCTTTTTCACTATTTAGTAATCTAGTAGTGGATCTTTTCACATTCCTTTGAGAACTCGGTTTCTAGATTTTTAGTTGATCCGAAGAGCCGATCTAGGAGACGTTATACCTATTGGCCCGATGAATGAGACCAATAGGGAAAAATCCCGTAATCCTATCGAGCAGACTGAGATATCGAAGCACGTGTTGAAAGGGTTTTTTATTCTTAGAGTGTCTTTTTTACGCTTTTATTTTGCTTGCGAGCATAAAATTCCGATTTCTAGAGAATATCTTTTTGTTTGACAGGCTAGGTGTTTGTCCACAGCTCACCTGATTTAAGTGACGATAAAGTACATTTAAAATTTAGTGCACTTTGATTTAGAAAATTTAGATTTAGTACATTTAGATTTAGTATATTTAAATCTAAACATTTATATTTAGTATATTTATATTTAGTACATTTAGACTTAGTACATTTAGATTTAGTATAATAAGATTTAATACGAAGTAGTAAGATGGTGAACACACCTAACTTGGTATACAACAGGCTCAGGAGCGTGGCTGCTGGAACACTCCGTTAAAAATGCTTGGCGGCAGATTTTCAAGATGAAGGTGGTAGCTAGCTAGTCGAGTATTAGAAAGTACTCTACCACCATGCACCATGCTCTACCACCTCTACAACACATATGGTTCCTCACGATGTTGTCCTTCACCGGCAGTTCAAACTTATTTGCTACGGTTTCAACCCACGTACATCAACGCGTAAACCAACAGTGCTAACTACTAAGCTATCATCGCTATAAAAAAGTTATGAGTCG
This sequence comes from Biston stratarius, assembly GCA_950106695.1. Lineage (NCBI taxonomy): Eukaryota > Metazoa > Arthropoda > Insecta > Lepidoptera > Geometridae > Biston > Biston stratarius. The sequence continues at coordinate 12,838,810 of OX467110.1, read as the reverse complement.
AACAAAACGCTCTCCTGATGGTAAGGATAAAACCTGTCCACGACCAAACCACTAAGTTTTTATCTATCAGGGAATATCCAAGCAGTTTTTCTCTTAACATTAAGTATTGAGCTTTACATTCAGGTATTTCAGGTGGTAGATTCATTACATTCACATAATATCTGTTACATGGTGGTAACAGATATTATGTTGCTAAACAGTAGTGTGCCAACATTACTGTGCTCCGGCTTTAAATCACTTGTTTAATTAGAAGCACCAACAAAGTAAAGAGCGCCGAAGCAGCGACGCCCTGGCCTTTCTTTTTGTTCGAAGATGGTAAACACACCTATTTTGGAATGGAACTGGCTCTTAAATGAGTCTGCTGGAACATACCGTCATATGACTTTGTTTTATTACTTCTGATACCACTGTCATGGCCATGGACAACTAACATCAAGAGAGCGTTTATTTCGCATTATTATTTTGTTATTGAATAACAAAATAATAATGCCAAAATCTATTTCCAATCTGTTTATTTGCTCAGCCGCGTGATTTATTCCAGATTCCCTGCCAATGTACGGAGGTTCGGACCGGTTCCGACACCGGAATAACTACGATCCTTTCTTTGTCACCGTCTCTGCTACTGCCAAGGTAAACTTACGTATTTAATTTGCCTTACATTTACTTATTGATGCATTGGAGTTATTGTGTACTCTTGGCAATGATCTCCTTTACGGAAGGTCGTTGACACGTCAATAACTTCCCGTTATATCTAATGAGATTCTTCCATAAATCAGATTGAATGCTTATAGTAAAAACTGTAATGTAAATTAATAAATGTATACTAGAAGACACGTGTTTTGCCGTGGTGGTGCCTGCGTAAGAATTGTATCCCACCCTCTCTACCCTTGGTTGCCGTAAGAGTCGGCTAAGGGGTGTAATACGGAAGATGGGCAGCAGCGTCTTCCTTGAACTATCACACCTAACTGCGCTCGCCAACCCGCCTGCCTAGCGTGGCGAGTATTGGCAACCAGGAGGAGGCCTATGTCCAGCAGTGGACGTCCTATGGCTGATGATGATGAGATGATACGACCCGAAAACTTATTTCATTCAGCACAAAGGTTTGGTTGACAATCTCAGTGTTTGACCACAGCTCATCTGGTGTTAGGTCTCGGTGTAGTCGAAGATGGTAAAGAACACCTTTACCTTTACGCGACTTTAGATCGATGCTCAAGACATTGCAGCTGAAAGTCTTAGCGCACTCCTACATCGACTCCAGATAGGCCAGTAAAAATAGCCGTTTTTTTGGTCAACTTCGCACTAAATTTCAGATCCAATTTTTTTTATAAGACTTAGGGTCTCTCACTGAGCATAAAATCACAAAATGCTGACAGATCAAGTTGGAGCTTCAAGCGCCATCTTGACAAAAGTTTTTGGCCGATATCTCGAAAACTATGCAAGTTAGGGCAAAACTTATTGAGACTATTATTGTAGAAAATAAAATTTCGCATCTTTTATTTCTTGTAAACTTTTTTTGTAAAGCTTACCGTTTACGATTTATGACCCATTTAATGAACTGGTTTTTCTATCTCGGTTGGAAGAAAAGATTTAAAAAAAAGATTCGTCAAAGTAGCGCCTTAATCAATAATTAACTTTAAATAATTTTAAAGTCAACTTCTTTTTTATTTCCAGAATGGCTACGTAATCTCGTACCTAGAAGTGTCAGCGACGGTGGACGCGGAAGGCGAGGTCGACTTCCACGTGATCCGCGGGCAGACCGGCTCCAAGACCATGACGTTCCAGCTGGTGTCCAACCACTCCGACTTCCTGGCTTACCACTACCTCGCCTACGGGATCAGGGAGGACGAGTATAGAAAGGTGATGGAGGTTTCACAACCTAATAATGGATAGGTTGGTTTGTATGTTAGTACATCATGATTGGTTACAAAGATAAATCATCTTTACGAACGATATTTTCTATTCATCAATTTTGTCTACTTCATTGGGCGGAACAAAGTTCAGTTTTGGTCCGTGCCAGTCAAATCTAGTCATGCTTTAGTAAAGTAGTGGCAACTTTACTATAAGCTTCGATGGAGTTTTGGAATTAACACGATAAGTCATGTTTGTCGCATTATATCATTTTCCCACACTCGTGCTTGTAATTCGGCACTTTATGAATAAAACACCATTATTTTTAGACATAAATACTCAAAAAAACACTAGTTTTGGAAAAAAAATACAATGGGGCGACACGACTCTTTCCGTGTTCCCGCCAAAACTCAACACAATTATAAGTGGCGTAGCTTGCCTTGGATCTTGGACTTGGGGCGCGTATCAAAATTAGTTGGAGGCCCAAATGAAGGCCAATTATAGTGATGTACTTATAATTAAACATAGTCATAAGACCTTATGTAACCACAATATAACACGAATAAATGACTTGAACTTGAAGCAGCGCCATCTTTGAGTAATCTTTCAAACTATTATGTAAGCCTATTTGGCTTAGGAGGTATTGCAATGCACAACTAAGTGGTAGGTTTAAAAGTTCCGCATTTTGACGGTAGATGTCACTACTAATAATTATATTAGAGGTTTTGCTTTTTTTTTGTTTCACAAGACAAAATTGGCTTATAATAACATTATTTTGTTACAGATCTCAAATATAATTACATTACCTATGACAAACGCTGGACTCCGACTGCAAGACTACGGTTTTACGACTATTATACTGCTTTTTACATATTTAGGAATAATATTATTTTAATCTACACTATTTACAGTGATCAAATTTTTGTTAAATAATTAAATCGATTAATATATTTTTTACGAACTTATTCATAAGTAGGTTATATAAGGCTATAAATTTGGGCTGTACAAACCAAAAAGGGGGGAAAACTATGAAATTGTGAAAATAATCAGCTGTTACATAGAAAAGTTTCGATGTTCGATATATTATTATGTATTTTTTTTTTGCGATTTCTTATTAAATGTTGCCCTGAATGAGCAGTACAATGTTAAGTTTTTTGCCAAGTACTAAGTACCGTAAGTACTATTTTACCTTATATAATAATAATAATAGATCATGGCAACACCCGGTACTTTGCTATATTTCTAGCGGATTCACAACAAATCCATAGGTGGTAGCGATCGCTTACCATCAGGCAACACGTCTGCTTGTTTAGTGTGAAATGTTTTATAATATTTTTTTTTTGTTGTAACGCCTAGTTTGTATTCTTTTATTACAGAGTTCCGGTGCCAACCTTCCGATTTCAATATCATCTGATGATGAAGCCGGAAGGTAGGTAGTTCATTAAAAAAATAGTTTAGTAAAAGTCTCAGGAAAGTAAAATACGCAATTTCGTTTTCTTGGATGACATTATTTCCAGCTATTTTGATATAAAAATTCAAACTCATGAATCAATTTTGATGAAAGTACCTTCCTTCAAGAAAAAAAAACACGTAAAAAGCAGAGTTCTGAGATCAAACAAAAAAAAAATACAAATATAATAGTATTAAGAACCTCATCCTTCTTGAAGTCGGCTAAAAAGAGATTCTACTCGTAATACAAAATGGATCACATAAGTCGTGATTTTGCATGAGAACAGTTTTTCTTGAACTAAGCAAACTAGTGCTATAAAAAGTAAAAGTAAATCTCGACGAAAAAATAAAACTTGTTATTTACAAGTAAAGTACTTTATTTAGTATTAATAAAACTAATTTTAAGGGGTATAATTAACAGAACTAAACTTTTATGTGTTTGACAAGTATGTATGTATTTTTCTTTTACTTGTGCGGGATTACTCACATTTAATTATATCGGATGCTGCGACTATAGTTTCGGCCACAACAGATAAGTGCGAACCAAGAAGAGACCACCGCATGTGGCCGAAACTATAGTCGGAGTATCCAACATAACTAAACGTGAGTAATCCCGCATAAGTGAAATAAAAATATATCAAAACCACATCAGTTCACTTGGTGGTAGATTTCCTTAGCAGGAGGTCGTCTAGGTAGGTACCACCGCAGTACCAGATATTCTGCCGCCAAGCAGTAGTGTGTAAGCATTACTGTGTTCCGGTTTGAAGGGTACTGCAGCTAGCGAAATTACAGGGCTATTGAGACTAACCATCTAGTTTCAAAGTAATGAGCGCCAAAGCAACGATGCCCTGGACTTTGTTTTACTACTTAAAGTTCTGTGTATCGCTGCAATGGTCATGGGCAGACGTTATCTCTTAACACCAAGAAAGCATCTCGTTCGTCTCATTACTGTTACATAATAGCTATTTATTTTTTAGTAATTTTATATATATGTGAACCAAAAATCACACAAAACACTTTTAAAATGGTATTAATATTATGTTAATCTACATTTTAAATTATAAAAACGAGTTATTTGTAATTGACATAATTTACATAGCTCAACAATATATATGGTATATTACTAAATAAATAATGAATATCGTAGGCCATTTCACACAGCGCCATCTAGCCCCAAACCAAGCAAAGCTTGTACTATGGGAACCAGATAGCTAATAAAATACTTAACTACTTTTACATAAATGTTTTTTCTGGTGGAAATCGAACCCAAAATCCAATCAATGAATAATCCATTGAAGTTATTAGATGATAAGAAAGATAAAGACAAAAATAAATATACTTGTAATACAAAGACGATTTACAATACATAATATGTATATTAAAAGTATGTGATACGGATATTACATATATGTAGAGAGTAATATATTATATAGAACTTTATACATTTTGGCTATATGAATATTCATTATAACGTTAGTTTACATTTTAAATATTAGACGTGTTTTATTGTACAAAGTAAGAATTAAATTTTTGATAATAATAATGTTGTGATTTTCTCGTTTTTGTGTTGAGTAATCCCAAAACATTTTTATTAAATAGTAATCAAGCTAGGTGATTGACCACAGCTCATCTGATGATAAGTGACGGTGTGGTCGAAGATGGTTAATACCCTTAGGCTAGAATGGAACTGGCCCTCAAGTGAGGCTGCCGGAACACACCGTTAGGAGCTTGCGGCAGATTTTCAACTTGAGGGTGGCCAGCCGAGTATTAGAAAGTACCCTATCACCATGCTATGGTTTATATTTATGTTCATGATGTTTTCCTTCAGAAACAGCTTTCATTGTTGGGGTTTGAACCCATGCCCTTCAGCGTGTGAACCGACTGCGCTACCCACTAAGCTATTCTGTAGCTTACTAATACTTTTCCAAGATAGCTATAAACTGAACATGTAACTGTAGACTAATAAGTATAAATCAGACGGTTTTTTTTTTCTCTCTTAAAGATGTAGGATGCTGTTGATAGCGTTGAAGTACTTGGATAGCAGAGTGATGTCGGTCCCATTTGTGGGGCATTTGTCCACGCTCACGCACTCCCCGGAGTCGTTCCTCAGCAAACCCGGAGCGCATATGCAGGCACCCATACATATCTGATAAGAATAAGAATAAACTATTAACAATTTTACTATTTTAAGATTTGTATAACGTGAAAACTACAAGTCATCTCACACACCTTGGTTTTGTAATGGAAGTGTGTCACGTAGTGTCATTGTCACAGCACATAGATTGAGAACTGGCCATATGCCTTTAAAAAAAATTGCCTTTTTGATGGGTAAAGCTGAGACTCCAAATTGTGACACATGTGGAGTTGAAGAAGGTGTGTACCACCTCTTGGTGGAATGTATTCGCCTCCAGCGGGAGAGACGGGCGCTCGAGGTGACTTACCATTTGAACAGACTGGACGTCGGTAGCTACAACAGGCTGCTGTCCGACCCCTGTTCTGAAGCAGCCAGGGAGCTTTTCATTTGTGTGAGTCGCCTCAAGTGACTTACTTTGATTTTTTAGTGTGTATGCAGAGGAGTGAATGTGTGTATGAGAGAGTGTATATAAGTATGTGTTGTGTCTAGATATTATTTTATAAATTTTTACTTATAAAAAAAAAACTTTAGAAAATACGATGGGACTGCCATGTGCATGTCACAAAAGTCCCTTAAATAAATTGGAATAAAAAAAAAACTGCTACTCTACGAGCCCCAAACTAGCTGTCACAAAGTTGTCAGTTTTGGTTTCGCGCATATACATAATATGCATAATGCATATGCATATACGGAACAAGATACAAAAGGAAATCCCACTAATATTATAAATGTGAAAGTTTGGATGGATGGATGGACTACTATAAGGTGGCTCATTACGTGGAAGACAGGCATATATGGTTGTAAACCAACTTCTCTGTTCATTGTACCATTCCTTTTATCCCACTCTGTCGCCCACACTACCATATTATACTTTCCCATCCAGCACAATCACAATCTTTCCATACACGCGAGCGTGCTACACCGTAGACCGCATCTTCGCTTAACATCAGGCGAGTTAGCGGTCAAATGCAAGAATAGTTGTAATAAAAAATTTTTTTTATAGAAATGATGAAGGCAGCGAACGAGATTATTCCTAGTATCACATGACAATGGTAAAAGATTTAGTAAACTGATTTTTTATCAAGTTAAATTAGACCTTATTGCAGATGGGTTCAGGATCCAGACAGGACGGTTCGCAGCCTCCGCTACAGACGTCGTAGACCTCGTTCTCATTCAGGCAGGGCTCTGAAAATAATAAACTTTTTACCCGACTACCACATAAGGGTTGTGTTTTTTTAAATTTCTTTATTACCTCGTATCTTCCAAACGGCCGAATGAATTACAACAATTAAGATATCGTTAGATGCGTCTCAATAACCCGTGCCCTAAGGGGGTGGAAAAAAAAAAAACAAGGTGGTGAATTTTTGGCGTGAAATAGTAATACGTTAATTTAAAAAAAATACCGAACCTATAAAGTAGGGTACCTAAATAAAGGCAATTAAAAAAGGATTACAAAAATATACATCCCACTAATCATCACTACATAGTATAAAACAAAGTCGTTTTCTCTGTCCCTATATCCCTATGTATGCTTAAATCTATTAAACCACGCAACGGATTTTAATGCTGTCAATAGACAAGTGATTCAAGAGGAAGATTTATATGTATAATACATGCATACTATAGTAGAGAAAATCCGAGAATTTCAAAGATTTGTAATGTGATGTCTTAAAAAACATTATATTAGTATATAACAAATTATAGCTCAATATAATGTACTACGTTAATATCTACATTGCACCCGTGCGAAGCCGGGGCGGGTCGCTAGTATTATATAAATTATATTATACTCACCAAATCGGACTTCAAACCATGCACGCAGATCACTAGATTGTACTATTTACATTAATACACATTTTATGTAAAAAGTAATTAAAATAACATAAACATACAATTTAAAAAAAAATGCCAGAAACGGAATCCATGCCAACTAAATGCACTGTTCCAACGAAACAGCGAGTTTTCGTAGTAAAAGAAAAAGCGGTGAATCAATTTCGATAAAATTTATATTGGTCCTCTGAAGTATGATGTACCAAACAAAAAAAGAATCATCAATATCTATTTATAATTGGCGGAATGACTGCGTGACATTTAAAAAAAAAATACAGTCGAAATGACAACCTCCTCCTTTTTTGTAGTCGGTTTAATTGTTTTACACCACACATCCATTGTTGTTAATATTGTTTCTCTCTTTAAGACACTCTTCTCTTTACTTACCATACTGCAGTCACACACTGACCACACTTCACCAAACTTACCATACAGCTCACACACTTACCTCACTCTTCACCAAACTTACTTAACACAATGATTTTAAACTTACCAGTGATTCCAACACACTGATCCGGATTAACACATGTTCCGTTTTCGTCTCTTACGAGGCCAATGTTACAGAAGCATCCTTCCACGCAGTCATCAGCACAAGGAGCCGTGCTGGTGAGATTTGAGCAGTTGACGGGGCATCCTGATCCGCAGAGAAGATACTCCTCGTTTGGTGGACATTCGTCTAGAAAGAAGCGAAGACGTATTTAGTCAAATAGGTTTCAAAAGCCAAAAGATTACTCGATAACTTTTTTAGGGTTCCGTACCCATAGGATAAAAACGGGACCCTATTACTAAGACTTCGCTGTCTGTCTGTCCGTCCGTCTGTCTGTCACCAGGCTGTATCTCAAAAACCGCGATAGCTAGACAGTTAAAATTTTCATAAATTATGTATTTCTGTTGCCGCTATAAAAACAAATACTAAAAACAAAATAAAATCAATATTTAAGGGGGGCTCCCATACAACAAACGCGATCGTTTTGCGTTTTTCATAGATAATGGTACGGAACCCTTCGTGCGCGAGTCCGACTCGCACTTGGCCGGTTTTATTTTTAATTGACAGGCTAGGTGTTGACCACAGCTCACTGATGTTAAGTAACGGTGTGGTTGAAGATGGTAAGCGCACCTAGCGTGGAATGGAAATGGCTCTCAAGTAATGCTGCCGGAAACACAGATGCTTGGCGACAAAATTTCAACTTAAGGGTGTTAGCTAGCCAACCGATTACTAGAAAGTACCCTACCACGCTAAGGTTTCCTCACGATGTTTTCCTTTACTGACAGCTCAAGTTCATTGTTGGTATTTGAAGCCACGTAACGCCATGTTATTTCGTCGTGTGAAACCGCAATAAGCTATTATTGGTACAAAACTTAAATGAAACTGAAAAATTGAGACATAATTATGTCAGATATAATATGGAGAGTTATTTTATATCTATCATTTTACTTACATGTAATAAAATTTATGATTGATAAATAAAAAAATTTAAAAAAAACAAATGCCCTACTTTTCACTTTATTGATTCTGTATTGATTGTGGAGAATATTTGCACAAAGCATTCTAGAAACTCAATAAAAAATATTTCCACTAGAAAACACCGGATCGCCTAATTTCCTCTTCCTTCGTTTTTTCTAGTGAACGAACGTTAAATTCATTTCACGCGTGATTAAATAAATGTTGACTTTGGTAGCGATATTAAATACGCGAGCTGTTTGCTTGCATGTTCATTTAGGGAATATCCTCATGAGCAATATCAACGCTGATATTTACACTTTTCACGTTATGTGACATGGCATCGTCCTGGTAGGTTTCGCGAGGCGACGTCTATATCGTTGATGGAATCGAACTCACATCTAACGGCTAAAATCTAACATTATAACAAACACCGACAAAGTGCGAGTCAGACGCGCACCGAAGGTTCCGTACAAACCTAAAGTATATAAGTAAAAGTTATGGTATTTTTTTATGGTAATTTATGCTTTTCGCAATTTTTCCTTTATCTGTGCTATAAGACGTTGCTTTGTACCAAATTTCAAGATTCTGAGTTCACGTGAAGTACCCTGTAGGTTTTGATTCCCTTGCGAGTGTCGAAAATTTGCAGCATAAACGGCTGTATCTTTTGATTGCGTTGGCTAAGAAGTCTGATTTTTTCACAGCTCTAAGGGACAGTAGACCTGAGTATTTGATATGAATTACAGCTTGATACCTCCACGCATTCCTGAGAAAAAGGGTCTTGATGGACAGACCGTCTGTCTGTCCATCAAGACCCCAAAGTGATCCTATAAGGGTTCCGTTTTTTCTTTTTGAGGTACGGAACCCTAAAAACGGCTAGTTTTTTTTCACGGCTGTCTAAAATAGGAGGTTAATGTTTCAGGGTTAACGTATGTATGTGACTTTATTTATTCCATCACAACTTTTATATGTCTGTACAGATTTGGATGTATGGGGTATCGTTAGAATCCTTACATCATCCGTAATGATATTGGCTACAATTTAAAAAAAAAACATTGTGGATAGTGTGTGTATTTGTGCTTACTTCGGTTAAGCGTCTTCACTTTTGTCCTATTGAGATTTCATCACTTAAGTATATCACTTTTATTCCCCACCAGCCAAGCTACCAGTTTTTTTTTTAACTTCCCTTCTCAAAACATATTTGCGCTCGCTTTACTTGAGCTTAGTTTACAGTCACTTCTTTCAAAAATTTTGTAAACATTTAATAGTAGGGAAATCAGCAACAACAAACAAACATAAACAAAAGTTTTAATTTTTATTTTTTCTTACAAAAAAGAAAAAAAATTGTGATGATATAGTCTCTAACTTTCTCTACGGAATAAAAGGCAAGAATCCCAATAAGGGCAAAAGCCACATTTTAAACAAAAAAAAATATTTAAAAAAAATAAACGACGAACCACCTAATATTGAGTAGTCAACGCCATCTACAATACTCCGAGTATTGTAGATGGCAAGACGAGGCAGCACATGCGTTGTACCTACTCAGCTTTGTCTCCATGATGCAGGCCACTGGATGTGGCCTAAACTATAGTCGGAGTTTCCGATAAAATTAAACGTGAGTAATCACAATCAAATAATAAAAATGTGTTAAAACCAAGTCAGTTTCCATAGCAAAATACTCGGAGCATTGCCAACACTTCTTTACTCCCACTACTGGCAAAGCTGTCAATCTGATAGATAAAAAAATTGTAGATATCCACTTCCTGCTAGATATCTACCATTTTTTCTTCTATGAAACATTGCTGTGTTTCTGTCTGAACAGTACTGTAGCTAGTATATTACAGGGCTTTTGAGAACTACTGTCGAATATCCAAAATACCAAGCGCCAAATCGGCGATACCCTGACTTTGTTTTGTTATTTAAAGTTTTTTTTTAAATTACAAATAGGCTTGCATTTGATCGCCATCTCGTCCGATGTTAAGCGAAGATGCAGTCTACGATAGAGCACGCTTGCCTAGAAGAAACCTAATCACTTGCAAGACAGGCTTTGTATATATATAGATAGAGATCCGTCTTGATTTTACAAAAAAAAGTCTTCTGTCCTTTCACACTGATCCGGTTTTCGAATGTCATTTAGATTTTGTGAATGCTCACACTGCCTTTAAAAACAGAAGAGCAACGTTGATAAAAAAAAATCGACGCAATAAAGTTACGCATAAGTTTTACGAGCAATAAGCAGTTGAAAATAATTGAAGAAAGAAGTTATACTTCGCTCATTGCCACTGAGTTAGCGCGAACGTTGTTCGAGTTGAAAATGAATTGGAAAATTAATGTAAAGATAATTTGTTGCGTTTTATTATTATTCGAAATGTGCGGATATTTGATTGGAGTTGGTTGTATTACTATCAGTAAGTAATATGATATATTAATTCATATATGATACGCTTGTTCAGAAAAAAGTTCCAAATCCTCGAACATTGCCGCAATCGCTTGTATGACGGTTTTCTACTGGATTCATTTTGGAGAGTTGGAGTAATCTACTACCGGACAGCCAGGAGCTCTAAAAAGCAACACTACTTCATGGTCGATATTCCAAAAACTAAACGGTTCGATTATACTTTGTACGAACCGCTAAACAATGGAGTTGGTTGTTTCCTGATAGATACAATCTGGATGATTTCAAGTCGCGAGTGAATCGGTTTCTTCTAGTCAAAAATGCTCCATCGTAGACCGCATCTTCGCGCAAGAAAAACCTTTAAAAAGTTAAATAATAATTTGACAAAGAAAATTAAAGTAATATTGATTAGTAAGAAACCCCTTACCATTTTTTTTAAGCTAGGTACTGGCCAAAAAAAGAGTAATATTTTCTGAATTAATGTATGTATGTATGTAAGTTTCTTTATTTACCATAACTTTTAAATCCCCACATCACTTGAGTGACACTGTTTTTTTAAGTCTCTTATTTTTTTATTTTTTTTTTATTTTTTATATAGTATTTATAATTAAGCTTGTATGTGAAAGTATTTAGACGATCAAGACGCTCTCCTGATGGTAAGAGATAAATAACATCTGCCCGTGACCATTGTATGCTTTTCTTGTTAGGTGTTGTTTTAATAGGTTTTTTTTATAATATTGTTTTTATGTCAGGTCGTTTTTTTTTTTAATTTTTATGTACTGGTAATGAGACGAACGAAACTCTCCCCTGATGGTAAGAGATAACGCCTATCCATAACCATTGCAGCGATATACCGAACTTAGAGTAGTAAAACAATGTCCAGGGCATCGTTGCTTTGGCGTTCATTACTTTGAGACTTTCGATGTTAAGTCTCAACAGCCCTGTAATTTCGCTAGCTGCAGTATCCTGCAAACCGGAACACAGTAAAGTTTACGCACTACTGCTTGGCGGCAGAATATCTGGCACGGCGGTGGTACCTACCTAGACGACCTCCAGCTAAAAAGATCTACCACCAAGTAAAGTAAGTTTTTATTTAAGTAATATAATAGAAGAGCAAAAAATCGCAAAGAGCTACAAATAAATAACCCACACACCACAATCTACCCACAGTTGCTTAGCCATTCCATGAAATCCTAAGTGATTATAAAAAAATTGTGTTCAGAGAAATTTTGTCCTGGAGACGAAATCCACAAGTCGTGTTCTTTCCTCGAGGAGTACGTCTGCTGGGTTACGGAAAACCGACACAACAGAGTGAAGGCTTCGCCGAAACGGCTCCCACACTGCAAGTCTGGCTGCTTCTGTAAGTAAGTGCACTGTTCCGTTCTGCGTCACCTTATTTCATCGGGTACCAAGTAACCTGATTTTCGGAATTATGCCAGTTTGATCAAACCTAGCTTTTTAGGGTTCCGTGCCTTAAAAAGAAAAAACGGAACATAGGATCACTTTGTTGTCCGTCTGTATGTCAAGACCCTTTTTCTCAATAACGCGTGGAGGTATCAAGCTGAAATTCTTATCAAATATTCAGGACTACTGTCCCTTGGAGCTGTGAAAAAATCAAACTTCTAAGCCAACGCAATCAAAAGATACAGCCGTTTATGCTGCAAGTTTTCGACACTCGTAAGGGAATCAAAACCTACTGGGTACTTCCTGTGAACTCAGAATCTTGAAATTTGGTACGAAGCAATAAAAATTGCGAAAAGCCTAAATTACCATTAAAAAAAACATAACTTTTACTTATATTCCTACAGGTTTGTACGGAACCCTCGGTGAGCGAGTCCGACTCGCACTAGGCCGGTTTTTTTATGATAGATAAGCTAGGTGTTTTAACACAGTTCAGGGGAAGTTAAGTGACGATGTGGTCGAAGATGGTAAAGCACACCTAGCCTGGAACAGGCTCTCAAGTGAGCCTGCCGGAACACACCGTTAGATGCTTGGCGGCAGATTTTCAACTTGAGGGTGGTAGCTAGCCAGCCGAGCACTAGAAAGTACCCTACCACCATACTATGGTTTCCTCACGATGTTTTCCTTCACCGGCAGCTCAAGCTCACTGTTGGGGTTTGAACCCATGCCTTTCGGCATGCGAACCTACCGCACTAACCACTGAGCCATCATCGCTACAAAAACTTGACTTGTATTTAAACAGACTGTGTTCCTGTTTGAAACTTACTGCAGCTAGCAAAATTACAGGGCTGTTGAGACTAACTATCGAATGTCTCAAAGTAATGAGCGCCAAAACAGCGATGCCCTGGACTTTGTATTCAAATTCTAATTACTTTTATTGACATAAAAACGATAGAAACATTTCCATTTATGTCACAAAAATCACAATTTATTTTACACCTTGTTACCTAGTTGACGACGTACCTCAGTTGAAGTGTAATTACGAGCCGGTGGTAGATTCAAAAATGTAACTTAACGACGATAAGTTAGTTGTAAGGCACTTAGTTCATAAGTGCCTTACCAGGGCCTAAACTGAATAAATGACTTTTTGATTTTGATTTTTTTGAACGTTTAGCCTAAATGGGGCCTAATGCTTTCAGGAAAGGCTACGTGCGCGACTATCGTGGTGGCGGCTGCATCATAGCGGCTGGCTGCAAAAACCACAAGATCTCTGCCATGCTGGAAAAACTCCCATTCAACTAGGGAATAGACTTCACGGAATCACCATACAGAAACTATTTCCCTATTAAAATGAAAGCACCTGGATGACCAAGCTTTGCTCGGCTGAAGACACGGGTAAAACGTCGTTTTCTAAAAATGAAACCTAGCTAGATCGATTTATCGCTCCCGAAACCCCTGCATTCTAAATTTCATGAAATTCTAAAATCCTTGGAGCCGTTTCCGAGATTCAGATTATATATATATATATATATATATATATATATATATATATATACAAGAATTACTCGTTTAAAGGTATAAGATTAGATACACGGTACAGTTTTGACTATCCCATCTCTATCTCTACACAGAATAAAACAAAGTCGCTTCCCGCTTTCTGTATGCTTAGATCTTTTAAACTACCCAACGGATTTTAATGCAGTCCATCAAGACAGAGTGATTCAAGAGGAAGGTTTACATGTATAATACATGCATATGTACCACATTAATATCTTTTTTTCTTTTTATTGCTGACAGGCTAGGTGTTTGACCACAACTCACCTGATGTTAAGTGACAATGTGGTCGAAAATGGTAAATCACGCCTAGCCTGGAATGGAACTGGCTCTCAAGTGAGGCTACCGGAACACACCGTTAGATGCTTGGTGGCAGATTTCCAACTTGAGGGTGGTAGCTGGCCAGCCGAGAAAGTACCCTACCACCACGCTATGGTTTCCTCACGATGTTTTCCTTCACCGGCAGCTCAAGCTCATTGTTGGGGTTTGAACCCACGCCCTTCGGTATGCGAACCGACCGCGCTAACCACTGAATTATCATCGCTACATTTGCACCGTGCGAAGCCGGGGCGGGTCGCTAGTTATTACTATAAATAAGTGTGTTTCTGTTTGTATGTTTTTCGCTAAAACGGCTGGATAAATTAAGATGAAATTTGAAATGCAGTTAGGGATCTTTACTTTTATCCTTACACTTGCAAGTTGTGGAATGATCTTCCACCGTATTCCCGCGGAGTTACAACATTGGGTTCTTCAAGAGGCGTGTTAATAGAATCTTAAAAGGTAGGTATTTGTTGTGCCTCTGGCAATGCTTACCATCAGGCAACCTGTCTGCTTGATTGCCACCTGTGGCACATAAAAAAAGTTTCTACAAAGTTATTAAAGCAGAATTCTTTGTATTCCTGTAAAAATCGTATTCATATAGGTACAGATAATCCTACGATTATTAATTTTTATAATAAAAGTGTCAAACATGGCTTCAAGATGGCAAAAAGAAACATTTTGTTATCAGTGAAATTGTCATTTTTAAGATTTTATCTTATGCTTACTCTACTTAGAAAAAATTACCCAACTATCTAAGAAGGAGGTTACTTTTTACGTAAAAGTAATTAGTACCTAATAATAATGAAGAACTTTTACAATACATAGATATAAAAATATTATTACAAATTGCTTTTTACAAATTAGGATAGTGAAAAAAATCCCGCAGCCATATTAAAAGTGTGAAATAACATACCTTTTACAATATAGATAGCGCGACTCAGAGCCAAAACACAAAGAAAAATCAATATAAGATTTTCTGCAGAGATTCTCAGCATTTTATTTTTATTTTAGTAATATAGTTTAGTATTTATTTAATTAGGAAACTTGCACCACTCTTGAAATGCAAACTCGATCTGTGATATCTGTTTCTGTTGCCCAGGGTTGCCTACTGACCTTTATTACCGATTGAATAACCATTGTGCTTTTTATGCGGACAAAAAATTAGTGCCATCCTTGAATGCAACAGAAATACCGAGAAAAAAATGTGCAGAGAAACAGCGTAGCTTCACATGGGAATACAAAAATCATAACGTCACCGTTTCTACGATTACTAATACAAATTCAAATATTTTTAAGTATACGTAATAAGACGAACGAGGCACTTCTCTGATGGTAAAAGATTACGCGTGTTCATTGCGGCAGCGCACAGAACTTTGAATAGCAAAACAAAGTCCAGGGCATCGCTGCTTTGGCGCTTATTACTTTGCGACTTTCGATAGTTAGTCTCAACAGCCCTGTAATTACGCTAGCTGCAGTACCTTTCAAGCCGGAACACAGTAATTACGCACTACTGCTTGGTGGCAGAATATCTGGTATTGCGGTGGTACCTTTTGCTAATGAGATCTAAAAAGGTCTAAAAAAGGTGGTTGCCGTAAGAGTCGGCTAAGGGATGTTTTAGTTTTTGAACTTATTTTGTGACAATATATTTATAGAAAAGTGCCGTGTGCCGTGGTGGTGCCGGCGTAAGAATTGTACTCCACCGTCTCTACCCGTGGTTGCCGTAAGAGTCGGCTAAGGGATGTAATCCGGAAGATGGGCAGCAGCGTCTTCCTTGAACAATCACACCTTACTGCACTCACCAACCCGCCTGCCAAGCGTGGCGAGTATTGGCGAACCCCCCCAGGTGGAGGCCTATGTCCAGCAGTGGACGTTCTATGGCTGATGATGTGTGTGTGTGTGAATGATAACTTATTTGCAAGAAGTAAAAAATAATAAACAAATACGATGAAGTGCGAGTTAAGCGTGCCGAGATTTAAGTACCATCATACAAAGTAAAGTGACTACTGTAAAATGTATATCTTAAGATAGTTAATTAAAACATATTTTGTTAAATGTCTCAAGTTCAAAATCTTCAGCCAAGTACCTAAAGGTGTGTTCCGGCAGCCTCACTTGGGAGCTAGTTCCATTCCAGGCTAGATGTGCTGTACCATCTTCGACCATACCATCACTGGACCTCAGGTGAGCTGTGATCAAACACCTAGCTTGTCAAACATTTAAAAAAGTCTGTGTTGTTTCTCTGCAGATTCTTTCCTCGCAGACACTCAATGGAGAATTGGTAATAGATAAAAAATGTAGCGTTTCTGGAAATAATTGGACGTGATGCAATCCACAATGTTTTGATATTTGTCGCGGGTAAAAAAAATATAACCACAACAAAGAATTTTAGTGACCTACTGAGCCCCGCGGGTACACTCGGTTATATTTCTTCCGTTTCCGACATTTTGTTTTTTCCGAGATGAAAAAATACCTTGCAGTCTTGTAATTTTTATTTATGCTGATTTATTTTGCAATTGTTGCTAGTAGTTTAAGGTTGTTAACTTATTATCATTGAAATAGTAAGAAATATGACAATGATTTTATTGATCTGTGAAACTAGGTAGTACATAGGCGTCAAACTGTAATAAAAACAAGCTTAATTAATAAAATTAAAAAAGTACGAATGATCAATTTTTTTTTTTTTTCATAAAATATGGGTTGGTGTTTGGTTTCTAACGATAACTCATACATCCAAATCTATTCAGGCATTTAAAAGTTACGGTGTCAATCAAAGTCATGATCGGTTCTCAAATAAAAAGTTGTAAAGGTTGTAAAATCAACTATTGTTATATCCGAGATAATAATAATAATAATATAACTCTTTATTGTTCACACCAATTATTACTAAAAAACAATTTTAAAGTATAAACTTAACACTAGTTGAACAATTGGCGGCCTTATCGCTTAGAGCGATCTCTTCCAGGCAACCTGAGATACGAGGTCCAATTTATTATTTCGAGTTGTAGTGGGGAAATAAGTACTGAATTTGCTTATATTTGCTCACTAATTATTTTGACTTATAGAGGGATCAGATTTCGAGCATCGGAGGTGTTGGGGTTTGAAGAAAAGGGAACACAATTTTTTTTTGAGTTAGGGAGATTTTCGACTTATCGAGGTTTGACTTAAAGAGGTTCTACTGAACGGTGAAAAACATTTCAGCGCCATCTATCTCAAGACTACAAACAACTGATTATGAGTATAGCTGCAAGTCTTGCTACGATTATTACAGCAGGCGTTATCTCTTAACCACTCACTATCACAATGCTTCTTGTTCTCTTACCATAACAAGTATAAATTTACAATTAAAAAAACAGACTTCATGACCCTTAGGCCAACTAAATGCACTGTTCCAATGAAACAGCGAGGTTTCAGAGTAAAGATAAATCAATTTTGATTAAATTTGTATAGGACCACAGCATCTAACAAACAAAAAAGAATTACCAAAAAAAATTATTGGAATGATTGCGTAACATGCATACAAAAAAAACATACAGTCGAATTGAGAACCTCCTTCTTTTTTGAAGTCAGTTAAAAGTGAATTTCATTTTTATCATTAAATAACTCAAATTCGCCTCAATAACTCAAGTGCCCTTTTTAAAAAAAACAAGGTGGTAGATATTTGGCTGGAAATAGTAATACGTTAAAAAAAACCAAACCTATCAAGTAGGATATCTAAATAAAGGCAATTAAAAAAGGATTACAAAAATATATATAGGTTATATGTTTAAAATTGTTTAAAAAATTTCTTCTCTTTAACTTTATAACTATTTCAATTGCAGTCGGGTTATAGATTATTTAAACTCTTCAGTTTGTTGCATATACATGTTTATAATACATAGAACAAACATTTACAGTCACATGAATGTTTATCCAGGTGAGCATCGAACCTACAACCTACAGCTCTTGAAGCGGATATTCTACCAAATGAGTTAACAAGCCATTAATACTATAAACCATGCAAAATGTTTTCCTAAATGTAAACTAGTTCCACAAATCATGTAGGTAGTTCCTTCAGAAACATCTCAGTTCATTATAGAAACTGAAGAACATTACAATACAAGAAGCTTACCTAATGGCAGCGTCGTCCTTCTCAGGAACACGACAAAGGCGGAACTCTAATTGGATAGGGGTTCTGACGAAGGTAGGCGTACAGTGCCACTACTGGTGTACAGTGCCATGGTTTAAAACGCTTGATGTGCTGTTGCTGTTCCATTTTTTTTTTTTATGTACCTGTAATGAGACGAACGAGACGCTCTCCTGATGTTACGAGATAACGCCTGTCCATAACCATTGCAGCGATATACAGAACTTTGAGTAGTAAAACAAAGTTCAGAGCATCGCTGCCTTGGCGCTCATTACTTTGAGACTAGATTGTTAGTTACAGCCCAATAATTTCGCTAGCTGCAGTACCCTTCAAACCGTAAGTAATGTTTACACACTACTGCTTAGCGGCAGAATATCTGGTACTGCGGTGGTACCTACCTAGACGACCTCCTGCTAAGGAAATCTACCACCAAGTAAACTGACAGGCGAGATGTTTGACCACAGCTCATTCGTTATTAAGTGACGGTGTAGTCATGGATGGTAAACACACCAATCCTGACATGAAACTACTCTCAATCTCTCAATGACTCACTTCTTTGGAAAAGACTCCAAAACCTTGAACATCGACGCAAAGTTGCTGTCAGTTATCTACGGGATGTACATTGGAGAGTGCGGTTCAGATCTGCATGGCCTAATTCCACCCTGCCCATTCTTTTAAAAGAACCCAGGAACTTTTAAACGGTTTGAATCCTTTCATTGTACGCTAAAAAATGGAATTTGCTGTCCGAGTGTGTGTTCCCTGATAGATACAATCTGGGTGCCTTCAAGTCGCGAGTGAATCGGTTTCTTCTAGGCGAGCGTGCTCCGCCATAGACCGCATCTTCGCTTAACATCAAGCGAGATGGCGGTCAAACGCAAGACAATCTAGAATTTTAAAAAAAACTCTCAAGTAGACTTTCAATTTGAGTGTGGCAGCTAGTTGTGCCGTGGTGGTGCCGGGGTAAGAATAGTACCCACCCTTTCTACCCGTGGTTGCCGTAAGAGTCGGCTAAGGAACGTAATCCGGGAGATGCGCAGCAGCGTCTTCCTTGAACACACATCACACTTAACTGCGCTCGCCAACCCGCCTGCCAAGCGTAGCGAGTATTGGCAAAACCTCCCCAGGAAGAGGCTTATGTCCAGCAGTGGACGTCCTATGGCTGATGATGTGATGTGTGTGGCAGCTAGCTAGCCGAGTACTATAAAGTATCATGCTATGGTTTCCTCACAAAGTTTTCCTTCACCAGAAGCTCAAGTTCATTGTTAGGGTTTCAACCCACGCCCTTCATTATGTGAAACGACCGCGCTAATTTTTTTTCTAACCTGG
This sequence comes from Biston stratarius, assembly GCA_950106695.1. Classification (NCBI taxonomy): domain Eukaryota; kingdom Metazoa; phylum Arthropoda; class Insecta; order Lepidoptera; family Geometridae; genus Biston; species Biston stratarius. The sequence goes on along the minus strand of OX467110.1, from coordinate 12,818,991 downwards.
AATTCAATACGAAAAAGTCCGCTAAGTTTCAACAGAACGCACCCGACCTATTTCCATTCGCTGACAAACAGTGCCGTAGCTAGGAATCCAAAGGAGCTGGTGCAAAAAAGGGCCCTATTTAAACTGGTTACATTTTATCAAGTAAAGTATTAATTACCATAACTTTTCAATAAGTAAAGCTGGCAACACTATACAAGGAATAGAAATAATTTAGAAGAATTCAACGATTGATTCAGGCGTTACTTTGCGGAATATTCAAGAGTTGTTTGTTTATTCATTTTAAATATTCAAGAGTTTTATTTTTAGTGTATTACTGCAACTAGACGAGGAAATAAAGATTGTAGTAATTTTAATTAGATATTTTTTATTTATTTTAGTTTTGAGTATATGTCGGATTTCAAGGAATATTTCGGATAAATATTTAAAATTCCCGTCGGGTTAGATAAATAATTAAAATAATATTCAAATTAAATTAGATCCTTGTCAATGATGTAATCAAAACTATTTTTAAGCGAAAATACTTTAAAAATATAGGTCTTGAATACTTTAGAGGAATTTTCTACGAGTTTGAATTGCTTTTAACTGAATTGCCGTGATTATATTTTTGTTGCAACCTTTTTTAATTATATCTTAAAGGTGGGAAAAATTATAGCAAGTTCGGCTTACTTAGCGGTCAGGGTACGAGGGGCCCTGAGCTTGAGGGCCCCGGAGTAAGGCATCGCCTAGCACCTTAATAGCTACGCTACTGCTGACAGACGACGCAAGTCGATGCAATCCGTGTCTCTTCCACTCTACTTGCCTTCAATAAAGAACCTACGAACACACCCACGTATTCTAAGCCCTATCGTAAAGCCGTAGAGTTTGGTTTAATCTGGGGATAAAATTAATTTGAGGATGCAGTTCCGTCGTGTTAGTATCTATTGGATTGAATCCGAATATTGGTCTCTTACTAGCGTTCCGGCAAATTGGTACGTACATGCACGTAGTGACGTTTGTTTGGCGTACTATTGAATTAGATCTACTCTGCACTGATATCTTAACAGAGATTAGCGACCCGCCTCAGTTTTGTACAGTTGCAAATTGCAGCTTGAATATTTTTTTTATTTATTTAAAGGTAATAAGATTAACGAGTCGCTCTCCTAATGGTAAGAGATAACGCCTGTCCATGACCATTGCAGCGATACAGAACTTTGAGTAACAAAACAAAGTCCAGGGTATCGCTGATTTGGCGCTCATTACACTGAAACATTACATAGTTACTCGTAGTTTCACCAGCCCAGAATTTGGGAACACAGTAATGTTTACACACTACTGCTTGGCAGCAGACTATCTGGTACTGCGGTGGTACCTACCTAGACGACCTCCTGCAAAGGAAATCTACCATCAAGTGCCTAAAGGGTTTCTAAATTGTCTCCCGCTTTGGAAACAAATTTAAAGACTTATTCAAGTCATAACGCTTAAGCTAAGATAGATGACAGAATTTAACAGATCTATCCTTTCTTTCTCCACAGACTATTGCAAGCAGAAATGTAAAAATTGATATCGACAAGAATATCATTCTTGTTTAGGTCAAAGACAGAACCAAAACGTAGGTTTGTGATTTATAACAGTCTAATATCAACACTACAAATCAATCTCTCCATTCCAAAAGCCAATGTTTTCATTATTTGACGGAGGCCGATATAAAACACGACGTCAAACGAAACTACCATCTAATCAATCACTACATGTATCTATAACGTTTAGAATGTAGGTCAGAAGAATTACTGCTTTTATAAAGCTTTGGAACGGGACGAGAGGCTGGTGATTTAGTAGGCTTATTTGTTGAGTTTTACTGTACAATTGTACATAGATTAAGACGTGACGAAACTTCTTAGCCACCAATGGTACCACCGTGCGGGTTTTTTTTCTTGACTGGCTAGGTGTTTTGACACTGCTCACTCATGTTAAGTAACGGTTTGGAAGAAGATGGTAAGTACAACTAGCCTGGAATGGAACTGGGTCTCAAGTTGTAGCGTTGCCGTCTTTTGTAGCAATGATGGCTCAGTGGTTAGCGCGGTAGGTTCGCATGCCGAAGGGCGTGGGTTCAAACCCCAACAATGAGCTTGAGCTGCCGGTGAAGGATAACATCGTGAGGAAACCATAGCATAGTGGTAGGGTACTTTCTAGTACTCGGCTGGCTAGCTACCACCCTCAAGTTGAAAATCTGCCGTGAAGCATTTAACGGTGTGTTCCGGCAGCCTCACTTGAGAGCCAGTTCCATTCCAGGCTAGGTGTGCTTTACCATCTTCGACCACACCGTCACTTAACATCAGGTGAGTTGAAAAAAAGTGTGGCTGCGTGAACACACCGCTAGATGTTTGGCGACAGATTTTCATTTGAGGGTGGCAGCTAACCAGCCAAGTACTAGAAAGTACCTTACCACCATGCTATCTATGGTTTCCTCACATTGTTTTCCTTTACCGGCAGCTCAAGCTCATTGTTGGGGTTTGAACCCACACCTTTCGGCATGGGAACCGGCCGCGTTAACCACTGAGCTATCATCGCTACAAATGAACTATACGTAACAGACGCTAAGTTTGTTTGTTATTTGTTATATTGATATCTACGACAACGCTGTATCAATATTCCATCAAATCAAGAATTCAATTTCCGAGCGCTCCCATATTGCATTTCCGTTTAGCCTTTCAACTTGCAGGGAGTTTGGCGGGAACGCGGAAAAGCCGTGTCGCCCCATTGTATTTTATTCCAAAACTAGTGTTTTCTCGAGTGTTTATGTACAAAAATAGTGGTGTTATTCATAAAGTGCCACAATTACAAGCGCGAGTGTGAGAAAGTGGTACATATATGTTGTATAGCATGACTTTTCGTGTTGCTTCTAAAACTTAATCAAAGCTTGTAGTAAAGTCGCCACTACTTTACTAAGACATGACTGGATTTAACTGGCACGGACTGGACTTAGACATGAATTGCAAAAACCGAAGCTGAGGCAGTATTATGTCTTTACAGCTTTAGCTTACCCGATGGGGCAAATTAGTAGTATTTACTTATAGATAGATAGAAACTTTTTATTGTGCACACCAGAAATAGAAAAAATGTATAGAAAACAAAAGTTTTTTTTTTTATAAATGTCATAGAAAATTTCACACAGCGCCATTTGGTCCCATACTAAGCAAAGTTACGAGAACCAAATAACTAGAAGAATATTTATACATTTTTTTCTTTTGTAATTGTGAGTCACTTAAAAATATAAACTACTGACACTGGCTAAATGCACAAAGCGTGATGTCAAAAATGAAGAAAAAATTCTGTAATTATTATTTTGCTTCTTTGTTTTTGGTGTCATCACACTTTATGTCTAGTATTTACAGCTATTTAAAAAAAGTCAAGTGAAATAAGTCAAAGAATGATTCAAAATCGAGCCTGGTCTTGCCCTAGTAAAGTAATGTTGACTTTACAACAAGCTTCGATGGAGTTTTGGAGGCAACATGAACAATCATGTTTTTCATAAAATATCACTATTTTTACACATAAACAATTGAAAAAAAAAACAAGCTATGAAAAAGGTTATAAATGCGGCACAACCTTTGATCTTTCCCACCACGGCTGAAGGGCTAGTATCCAAGGCCAAAAATTAATTTTAAAAAAAAGTAATTTTCCCGCCAAAACCTGTATGCTCATACTTATTGGGTCGTCATCTATCGAGGCAGGCTGGAACTATTTTTCCTTCTTAATTAATCATTCCTGCGATATCCATCTTATTGTTAGTTACATCCTATAGCACACTCCTGTCAGCCTGTAGAATGGAACTCAATTCAATGCTACCATCTTGCATGCTCACTGCTCAGTCTACGTATGTATTTATTGGCTGCAATAACAAAATATTGCAGGCTACATGTGTTCGACTCAGCCGTATAAATAAAATCTAGTCTAAGTTTAAAGTGAGGGCGATTTGAGCGTATCTTTATGAAATTAACTTTTTGTAGCGATGATAGCTCAGTGGTTAGCGCGGTCGGTTCGCATGCTGAAGGGCGTGGGTTCAAACCACAACAATGCGCTTGAGCTGCCGGTGAAGGAAAACATCGTGAGGAAACCATAGCGTGGTGGTAGGATACTTTCTAGTACTCGGCTGGTTAGCTACCACCCTCAAGTTGAAAATCTGCCGCCTAGCATCTAACGGTGTGTTCCGGCAGCCTCACTTGAGAGCCAGTACCATACCAGGCTGGGTGTGCTTTACCATCTTCGACCGCATCGTCACTTAACATCAGGTGAGCTGCGGTCAAACACCAAGCCTGTCAACCATTTAAAAAAAACAAGAATTTAACAGCTATTTTATGTAAAAGTAATAAGACGAACGAGACGCCCTCGTGATGATAAGAAGTAATGCCTGTCCATGACCATGGAGTGATACAGATAACTTTGAAATTCACACGGACGAAGACGCGGTTGAGCCAGTATTATAAATATGAAAGTTTGTGAGGATGCGTGGATGTTTGTCACCCAACCACGCAAAAACGGCTGAACGTATTTGAATAAAATTAGGCACATATATAGCTTATAATCTGGATTAACATACAGGATATTTTTTATACTGCAAACTGAACAAATATTTTGTTAAATTTCACGTAGACGAATTGGCGGATAAAAGAACCCTTCACTATACAGTGATTTTTCAATAGTTTATAACTTGGACATCAAGTCACGACGTAATGCGATTTAGAAACGCGATAACTCAATTTTGTATGAGAAAGAATTATATTTCGTCCCGAGTGCGCTGAAAAATGAAATAGACCATTCAGCAGATTTTACGTCTAGTCTGAAGCATATTCATTCTTTTCTACTTACATAAAAAGTCTCAATATGTATGTAATGGACGTGGGTTCGATTTCCACCAGAACAAACATATATGTGACGATAAATTTTTGTCGTACGCTTAGATCTTTTAAACTACGCGACGGATTTTAATGCGATTTCCATTAATAGACAGTGTGACTCAAGAGGAAGGTTTATCTAATACCTTTAAACGAGCAATTCTTGTATATATCAAATCTGAATCTCGGAAACGGCTCCAACGATTTTCATGAAATTTAGTATGCAGGTGGTTTCGGGGGCGATAAATCAATCTAGCTAGGTTTCATTTTTAGAAAACGTCGTTCTATCCATGTTTTCAGACAATTAAAAACTGCTACAATATTATTAAAATACGAAGGTAAATTTTGCCACCTTCTACAAGGTTATACTAGTAGGTTAGGTGGGAAATCGGGCCGGTCTCGAATCGAGAAGACCCCGGTTCGAATTCCAGATCATAATATTTACATTGCACCCGTGCGACGTCGGAGCAGGTTGTTAGTTTGTAATAAAATAAAAAATTCTAAATAGAACTTTTGTTCCGCCAGTCTCAATATGGCTGTCAATTAATAGACAAAAAAAGTCATAAGTATACTAATCAATATTGTTTTTTATTATTATTATGGCTGACAGGCTTGGTGTTTGACCACAACTCACCTGATGTTAAGTGACGTTGTGGTCGAAGATGGTACAGCACACTTAGCCTGGAATGGAACTGGCTCTCAAGTGAGGCTGCCGGAACACACCGTTAGATGCTTGGCGGCAGATTTTCAACTTGAGTAGCTAGCCAGCCGAGCACTAGAAAGTACTCTAGCCCTACCACCACGATAAATACGAACCTTCCTCCTCTTTGAAGTTGGTTAAAAAGTATGTTTCACTTTTCACCGTGACATGCGTTTTATGAAAGTTTATAAAGATATAAAACCCTAATGCAGTATTCATGTTAACACAAAAGCAGTTATATTTATGAATCCGTATAAATTAGTGGCTTTACTGCCCTGAAATTATCATAGTTTTATGATTGTCATGTGGGGGCATCGTAAACTGTGGGCGTGTGGGCGTAGCTTGTAATATAGAACTGTCAAAAGAGTTATAAAGCTAACTGATAGATCTATCAGAAATAGTGATGTATTTAGTAAGTAAAATGCAAGTAGGTTCGCAAAATACCCTAGTTATCTGTATAGAGGGTTATACGAAACGGTTGTACTAATCCGAATGAAGGTTATAATTGTCATTGTGAACTGGTTTTATTATAGGGGTCAATTTTAATTCGTGAAAATATCGACAGTTTTAAATAGTCAGTTCTTTAGGTAGTACTACATCTGCTTCAAGAGCTGTTTACTGGCTTCGATTTCTACCCAGAGCAAATATTTAAATGATGAATTGAAAAAAAAAATTGTAACTAGTGTTCTGTATGTATTATAAGTATGTATTTAGAAACAAAGTATAGAAGTGTGAAAGTTTTTGAAAATTCCTATATTTTTTTTTTGTCAATTGAGTGGATGTCTTTTTTCTATGAAGGGGCGAACGTTTTTGCCTGATTTCCAAGGGCCACCAATATTTTGCCAAAATTTCAGGATTTCACTTATCTTCAACTTGATAACGGGGGGGTCTTTGCTTTGCTTATTTTTGATGACATTGGGGATGGGGCGATCTGAATGATTATAACGTCAGCAAAGTCATATTATGCCGATTGTTTTTTTTTTTTGTTATCGGCACACCTCGCTTTTAGCCATATGACTGCTAATTAAACCAAGCATAGAAAAGGGAAGTAAGAGCTTTGCTTACTTTTGCCAACAAGGGGCGTACCTAATACTTAAATGGTCCCTAACTATAAGATAATTGATGATCAGACTCGATAAGTAAATAGCCCCGCAATTTCCCTAGCTGCAGCCCTTAAATTTTAGAACATCCGTGATTAATGCCCTTTGGTCAAAGACAGACTTAAGACTTGCCTATGTATAAAGTCATGACTGTGCCCGGTGACCAATATAGGAAAAAACTCGATGATATTAAATTTCAAGGCAAAACAAACTAGTATAGAAGTAAATGTGTTCTTACGACAGTATTAGTAGTCAGATTCAGTACAAATTATAATTGCCATTTTACTAGAAATACTGGTGTGATTTTGACACATTTTTGTTTTACTTATGTTTTAGGTTTAGGTTAACGAACAAGACTGGCGCTGGAGCGGGAGTGGCGTACAAGAAGAGAGGCCTATTCTCAGCAGTGGGGGATGCAGGGCTGATGATGATGATGTTGGGATAAGGGCAGTTCTAGTGCTGTCCTATTGTGTAAAACTCCAGACTTCGACTAAGTAGTACTTCTCACCTTATCTAATAGTTAAAACTGTTACTTTAAACGGTCGTTTAATGAGTTTAACCATCTGTTAAACGGGAAATTGTCCGGTCACGCCGTTTCAGGCAAAGCGTGAAGCATTGTTCGGCTAATTGAAATGCATTAGTTTTGTTTTGTTGCCGGGTTTTGGAATTCAAATGTTTCAATTTCCGTGAATAGTTTTAGAATATTGGAATTCTTTTAAACATCTGTTTTTATTGTGAAATTGAAATTAGTTAGTGTTTGTTAAAACGGCCAGACAAACTTACGTTCTTGTGCTAATTGTTTTAAAATAGATTGAAAAGCTCTCATTGCATGTTCAAGGAATATATTTAGTTTATTTCCGCTTAACAGTCGTTTGAGTTACAATAGTGATGAGGATTTAAATTTAATAAAAAACTTAACAACAATTAGAAAAAAAAAACTAATCCGAAATATGTAATATTTCAAATGTTTATTTATTTCTTATGTCAAATTTTAGTTTTAGCTATTAAGTAAAGATTCGGATAAGTTTTTTGTTGTTTTAATTGTTGTCAATTTAGTTAAATTTGTTAGCGCGGCCACCAAATATTATGGCGGAGCGCGCCCAACACGGAGGGGTAAGAGAGAGGAATGAAACGACGACTTACCTGGTTTCCGAGCTGATGAGCACAGCCGCGTCACCCTGTCCTAGGTCTCAATGGTCGTCGTGTCTTTGTAGTGGACTGTATAAATTGAGGGTAGCGGCGCGGTCGCGACGCGGGCGCGGGGAACCGTGAGGTTCCTGCGGTACGTTCGCTCGAGAGGGCGAACGAGCAGAAAGCGGTGTTGCGGGCGAGCGTATTCGCACATCAGTCGCTGACGAGGGTCAACGATAGACACATCCGTCGCTGACGAGGTTCAACGGCAGACTACTCGTCGTAGTAGTCTCATCTCCGCCACGAAGTTCAACACAGATAGTCGTCGTTCATCGGAAAATGAGGGTAGGATGCGAGGTAAGAAAAAATGAAGGTAGCGCCTCTGAGTGGCGCTAACAAAATTTAAATCCGTATCACTGTTGTAACTAACGACTGTTAAGCGGAAATAAACTAAATATATACCTTGAACACTCAAAATGAACTTCCACAAAGTGACGCTTGAATCAATCATCTCTCATTGCATGATCGTCTTCTACACGAAATCTTTAAAACATTCCCATAGAATAAGAACATAATTAAGTTTTCATTTTAATTTATTTCAAAAATGTCCAATTACTAAAACTACACCAATTTAATAATAACAAAGACTCAATATGGATATTTTCAAAACAAGATTGAACAGGTTCCTTCCAGATAAACACGCTCCATCCTAGACCACATCGTTACGTAATATCAGACGGGATGTGGCCAATAGCAAACCTAAAATGATAAAAAAAATTAAGAGTAGGTACTTTCTATTTTGTTCATCTACTTCCTACTTAGTAAGCTCACCACGGCTGTCTGTCTATCTGTCCTATTTGTACCTGCAAAAATTTAAAATGATAGCAAACTGTAAATTTTATAAAATATACGTTGCTATAGTGAATTGGCTATCAAATAATAAAATTACCATCATTGAAGCCATTTGAAGCAACTACAAAAACTGCTTACCAAAACTGTTACAAACAGAATTCCGATTTATGTGTAACGATGTGTACAATTACATCGTATAGCCTTTTTTTTAAATTATTGATAGGCTTTTACGTTTGACCGCCATCTCACCTGATGTTAAGTGGTGATGCGGTCTAAGATGGAGCACACTTGCCTAGAAGATACCGATTCACTCTCGAATTGAAGACAGATTATATCCATCGGGGAACACCCACTCAGACAGCGCATTCCACTGTCTAGCAGTCCGCACAATAAACGTGGAATCAAATCGTTTCGTTCGAGTTTTTGGAACATCTACCATGAAACGATGTTGCTTTTTTGAGCTTCTGGCTGTCCGATAGAAAAATGGACATGGGGGTATCAGACCATGTAGTTCTGAAGCACAAACAAAAACAAAAAAAACAACAAACCCTTTCTGATTAATCCTGTATGAGTCGTATTTTCCACATTTCTAATTCTAAAGGTGAAATACTTCATCGACTGCACTTGGTAGACGCGTCTGCTATGCATGACTAGGGTTACCACCCGTCCGGGTATAACCAACGTCTGTCTATCTTGAAGTTCGCTTCGCATTGGTCTATGATAACCACAAATTTAGCCACTATCGCAGGCCATCTTTAAGTGTCGTGCATTGCCACGCCCGTCGCCAAAAACTACCCAAAGTTCTTGATACAATGATCTTGGACTTAGTTAGGAGAGTGTCTCGTTCGTTTAATTCCTTCTCACCAAAAATGTCCGGATCTGGAATCTGGGGATCTGATGTCTTCAACCGGCGTCGAGTGCGGTAGTGGCAACATATGGCTGCCACGAATTTAGACTTTCGTTTTACACGACTTCCAAAAAAATAAGGAGTGTTATGTTTTCAGGGTTCATGTATGTATGTACATACGTACATACGTGCATACGTGCATACGTGCATACGTGCATAAGTGCATAAGTGCATAAGTGCATAAGTGCATAAGTGCATAAGTGCATACGTGCATACGTGCATACGCGCATACGTTTATACGTATATAAGTACAGTAACTCTGCCAAACCAGAAGATTGAAGGACAATCGAGTTTTATAGCAATAGTAAAAAAAACACCATTTCTTTTGTTTCATATTTTTGATATTTTACATCGAGACTTTTTAAGAACAGCAAGGCTGTTGGGACATTTCAATGTTGAATATGGTAACCCTTTTCGATTATACGTTCTACAACTTCATCTATTGTTTAACTGCGGCATCTAATCTTTTGTTCTGCGGTTTATTAGAAAATTGTTAAGAATCTTCACTCTAGCAGCCTTTGAAACTTGATGGAATAAATAGAAGAGGCAAAGTTTGTACATAATTACGTACAATCAACGAAATCATGCAGTACACAAGTCCAGATAATAATAATTAAACTTTTTATTGTTCACACCAATTACAAAACAATATAAACTTAACACCGGTGGAACAATTGGCGGCCTTATCGCTAAGAACGACCTCTTCCAGGCAACTTAAATATGGAGAGGATTTTACTCAAAACTCAATATTAAGTTAAGGACGGGGTGTGTTGACAAGAGAATAAAAATAAATGAATAAAAAACATTTTAAACAATATATAAAAGACTTACTTGATAGTAGATTTCCTTAGCAGGAAGTCATCTAGGTAGGTACCACCGCAGTACCAGATATTCTACCGCCAAGCAGTAGTGTGTAAGAGTACTGCAGCTTGCGTAATTACCGAGCTGTTGAGACTAACCATCAAAAGTCTCAAAGTAATGAGCGCTAAAGCAGCAACACCCTGGACTTTGTTTTGCTACTCAAACTGTGTATTGCTGCAATGGTCATGGACATGCGTCATCTCTTACCATCAGGTGAGCGTATCGTTCGTCTCATTACTTTTATATTTAAAAAAACATACATTTCATACTTGACCGAATTCGTTTTAAATTTCTGGGGTAGTACCGTGATCTCTTATTGCACTTCAAATTAGGTGTTTACGAAAAAGTTGTTACAGAAAATGTTCACGAACTTACAATACGCGGTCGTGTCGCTTTTTGGTCATCACCAAACATAAATGGCTTCTGAAAATTTTCCTAAAAAAAAAAAACAATCGAAAGCGAAACCTACATCTTCGAATCTCTAAGCGGTTGCAAAACACAAACTGAAAACCAACCATAACTTTATTACGTGATATAAAAAATATAAAAAAATACCTTCTTTTGAATTTCTTATCTTTTTTTTACTCTGACAGGCTAGGTGTTAGACCACAACTCAACTGATGTTAAGTGATGGTGTGGCCGAAGATGGTAAAGCACACCTAGCCAGGAATAGAACTGGCTCACAAGTGAGGCTGCCGAAACACACCGTTAGCGGCAGATTTTCAACTTGAGGGTGGTAGCTAGCCAGCCGAGTGCTAGAAAGTTACCACCATGCTATGGTTTCCTTCACCGTCAGCTCAAGCTCATTGTTGGGGTTTGAACCCACGCCCCTCGACATGCGAACCGACCGCGCTAACCACTGAGCTATCATCGCTACTAAACACACAACAAGACATAAATAAATAAACATAAATAAATAACAACAAATAAATTGTGATATAAATCGTGTATATCTCTATACACAACAAGACATAAATTCAGTGCATAATGCTCAGAACTTAACATTTACCAAAGCTAACACGGAGAGTCGTGGAGGCCTCGTAAAGACAAACCCCCCACTACCTCACAAGACGTGCAAATACCGAGGTAAGCAAATACCTATTTGTCATACGACTGTACCACGCCCTATTTGCTGAACCCTAAGCGGTGGTTATCTACAGGAGGGACCTGTTTAACAACGATATTAATCGATGGTTAAGTCCTAATTTTTGGAAAGGATTGCTTTTAGCAATTCTTCTGTTCTGTTTTATGTTGCCATTGTAATTTTTGTTAGCTTATTTGGTGGAATATCTGCTTCAAGAGCTGTAGTAAAGGTACATAGAAGGAAGGTAAATCCCTGGACTCCCAACATCCTATGATGGGTACAAAAAAGTATTGAGGCTCCATCGCCGCATATTTCTGATGCTTTTTCCTCGCGGCATCTTTCACAGCAGCTGCCGGCGAGTGGATCGAGTGAGTCGTGGCTCGCGGCAACTAGCGTCCCACACCAAGCACTTACGATACACATCTTAAACTATATTATATTATAATAATTATATTATCTTATCTTTGTTATTGAAGTATCGTATTTTCCATTCTTGGTTGCCTGGAAGGGATCGCTTTTAGCGATAAGGCCGCCACTTGTGGCAATAGCTCATAAGATTCTTTTATTGTTTGTACTTTTTTCTATTTTTAGTGTGCACAATATAATAATAATTTCTATCATATAATAATAAAATTAGACAACTAATTTTATGCATTGGTTGACATATCGCAGTTTACAAAAAAAAATATTTTTTTCCGTGTTTTTGTGGTCCGGTTTGAAGAGTACTGTAGCTAGCGAAACTACAGGGCTATTGAGACTAACCATCTAGTCCCAAAGTAATGAGCGCCAAGGCAGCGATGCCCTGGATTTTGTTTTACTACTTAAAGTTCTGTGTATCGCTGCAATGGTCATGGACAGGCGTTATATCTTAACATCAGGAGATGGTACCGTTCGTCTCATTACTGTTACGTAAAAAAAAAACATCATCATCGTCAGCCCTTTGCTGTCCACTATAGAACGTAGGCCTCTCTTAATGCACGCCACTGAACTTAGTCAACAGCTTGTCACACTACTTGGCCCACGGTCGCTAGCTGCAATCACTCTTGGTAACAGTATCACAAAACACGGTAATTGTTAAATTATAACGGGCCCGTGCAGATTTAATCAATTGTTTAACCTCAACCAATGGTTTACGATTTCGGAGAGCAACAAATCGTGCATTACTAAATGTCAGTCGTAACTGATTGAATGTTAATATGTACTGGAAAGTTATCTCCAGGGCTTAGACATGGCCTGACGTGCTTCAATATGTACTTATGTTGCGTACAGTCGTATTTGTGGCGCTTACATACGGTCATTTATGGATTACAAAAAAAAAAAAATACAGCTATGATGTGTGATGATGATTTATAGCGATGATAGCTCAGTGGTTAGTGCGGTCGGTTCACACTCCGAAGGGAGTGGGTTCAAGTCCTAACAATGAGCTTGAGCTGCCGGTGTAAGAAAACCATAACATGGTGGTAGGGTTTTTTTCTAGTACTCGGCTGGCTAGCTACCACCCTCAAGTTGAGAATCTGCCGCCTAGCACGTAACAGTGTGTTCGGGCAACCTCACTTGATTCCAGGCTAGGTGTGCTTTACCATCTTCGACCTTACCATCACTTACCATCAGGGAGCTGTGGTCAAAACACCAAACTTGTCAACAATAAAAAAATCAAATAAAAAGTATATATTTAACTCCCGACGCATACAGATACAGAAGAGTCTGCACCGATTTCTATTAAGTATGATTTAAGAAAATTTGTTTTGCTATTTAAAATGTATCAGCTCTTTTCTAATTAACGAAGTGATGTGAGCATATTCCGCAAGAGATAAATTACTGCTACCACCTAGTTAATTATATCTAATATTAGATAATAGTATATATTGAGTAATTTTTATCAATATCGGTTAAGACGTTTAGCCTCAAATAGCTAACAAAAAAAATCAAGATTAACAGAGAGTATTCCAATGCAATGCCAATTATTGTAATCAATTTCAACTAAGCACTGCCTACGCTCATATTTTGAATCAATTTTTCAACTGCCACGTTACTCGGTTTATTTTTAGGCTAGGAGCTACCGCATATTTAAATCAGACGGCTATGATTGATGAAGTTGAGTTATCTGTGGATCTTCCGTAGTTATCATTTATTATTTAAAGATAGAAGCTGTTTGTGGAGATAGATCATTCTTAATAACATACAAAGAAAACAAAAAAATATATCTATCTAGGTATCTAGGTATATCTTTAAACGAGCAATTCTTGTATATATATATATATATATATATTGAATCTCGGAAACGGCTCCAACGATTTTCATGAAATTTAGTATCTAGGGGGTTTCGGAGACGAAAAATCGATCTAGCTAGGTTTCATTTTTTTTTTGCTGACAGGCTATGTGTTTGACCTCACCTGATGTTAAGTGACGGTGTGGTCGAAGATGGTAAAGCACACCTAGTCTAGAATGGAACTGGCTCTCAAGTGACGCTGCCGGAACACACTGTTAGATGCTTGGCGGCAGATTTTCAGCTTGAGGGTGGTAGCTAGCCAGCCGAGTACTAAAAAGTACTCTACCACCACGCTATGGTTTCCTCACGATGTTTTCCTTCACCGGCAGCTCAAGCTCATTGTTGGGGTTTGAACCCACGCCCTTGGGCATGCGAACCGACTGCGCTAACCACTGAGCTATCATCGCTACAAAATACATTATGAAAGTTTAAGGTCACTCAGCAAGCAATAGTCAAAAACCGTTTTTTTTCCCCTGATAAGTTGTTTTATTGCATTTTGTTCTCCGGGAGTGGTGACATAAACACTAGAAAAAATTACAAGTTTTGTAAAATTATACAATGCGACATGGTTTTATTTAGTTAAAAACTCCAAGAGAAGGTTCTTCTGGTACTCAGTTCATTAATTTCTTATTACAACAATAATTCATCACTTGTTAATTAACCATCTGTCACATCTCAGATCATTCTTGTTCCTTTTCTGGTAACTCTTTCTTTTTCTAATTATATTTATCTCGCTCCCTCGGGTGGCTGTCATTAGTGTGTGATTGACATCTTCCGGCCGTACAGTTATAATTTGTAAGTGGATCAATGTTTTAATACTTTTAATTTAATTATAAGATGATAAGGAAGCTGTAGATAATCTGCTCAGCTTCTTGTATCAGTGTATTCATATATACAGAGTGTTTCGGGAAAGTGTGTATGCTTAAGGATGATGTGGCTGTAGGATCTTAGATGTGTGTATGACAAAAGCTGTTAATTTATTCCCGCTGTCTCACTTTCCATACTTTTTTCTATCATTTAAGTCATTGAACACCAAACAGTGTGACGTTATGCCGTGCTAAACGCCATTGCTGTTATTGACATAAGTAGAACAACTGTCATTTATGTAGACATCTGCCATAGATTTCACACGGCGTGATGTCATTCAGACGCCATGAAAGTCCTGGCCATTTTCGGACTACATTGATATTTTATAATGTGAATTAGCTAATATTTTCAAATGTCATTTTTGAAACTACATGTAGTTGCACAAGTTTCATCCAATTTTTTAATTTAGGCAGCATGACTATTTTTTGTAAATTGTTTAATAAACTCATTAGTGACGAATCCACATTGAATTTTTTTATTTAGATTTCTTCGCAATTCCTGAAATTGAAATGTCAAAAGGCTTTACATTTTGAAAAACTGTATACCTCGTTACCGTACGGTTTTGTCGCTAGATTCATACGCAAGCATAAGAATATAACTTGGGCAAACGCGTTGGCGTATTCTAAAGGAAGAATAATAGACTAACGGTTCTTAAAATGTTAGCATTTGATTCAAATGGATGTTTTAAACATAAAGTGCATATATAGCTGCAAGCGACACAATAGAAATTTTGGATACAGTTTATGTCATAAGTGAAAAGCGATGAATACTATTTGAAGTGACAACTTCTTTAGCCGCGTTGAGCGATTTTTGGTAGGAGCAAAACTTATGGGTTGAAATACAAACGAAAACCACAGCCTAAATATACACTTTACTGCACACGACTTCACGTGGAGTACTGTTCAAACCTTTGGAACGGAGCACCCAGGAGGCCTTCGACACATTACAGCGTAGAGCTGTCAGAATTGTCTATGACTATGGGATAAGCGATGCCCTAGAACCGCTTAGTTTGCGTAAGGACTTAGGGTCTCTGTGCGTATTCAATCGCATATACAACGGGGAGTGTTCCGAAGAATTATTCGATCTTATACCGGCGTCAACGTTCCATCCCTGCATTAGACGCCATCATCTGAAAGCTCATCTACGTATAATTGATTCACAGAAATCGCGTGATTATTATTGCCATACACTTGCAAGTTGTGGAATGATATTCCTTCCTCTATATTCCCGCGGAGTTACAACATTGGGTTCTTCAAAAGGCATGTTAATAGAATCTTAAAAGGTAGTCAACCTATTTGTAGTGCCCCTGATATTCCAGTATCCATAGGCGACGGTGACTGCTTACCATCAGGCAACCCGTCTATTTGATTGCCAACTGTGGCATCAAAGTATATTTTTTTAATAAACTTTTACAACTTTCAATATTTAGACGTATTTACATCAAAATTTGCTTCCATAGAGTCGGCCCTGTTGGCTCATTGGTAGATTATCTGCCATAAGAGTTAAAGGGCATGGGTTCGATTTCCACATAGGACAAACAATTTATGGTATAAACAAAATGTTTGTTCTGTGTCTGGGTGTTTTGTATGTATTATAATTATGTATTTACAAAAAAAAAGTATATATGTATTCTATCAGTTATTTAACTGCCATAATACAAGCTTTGCTTAGTTTGTGGTCACATGGTGCCGCGTGTAATTTATTTATTATTATTTATTAATAGGAAATATAATTAATCGCTTTTTTCTTTTCCCTTAGACCGTGTCAAGGGATAGCGGAAGGTGAAAATGCTCAAAATTATCATATTATTATAATATCTTTGTCCTACCGCTCCGTGATTCATACAATCGCATCCGCTTTCGTAACGGCATGCATTGTACGGCCATACAGTGCCACATCCGAATATCCTATTACAATACAACGAGATGCACTCCACGAGATCGTTCTGAATTTCAAATTTCTCCAAGCTCTGTTGAGCCGTTGCAAAGTAAAGAAGTGATACACAAACAAACATATACACGCAAACAAACGTGCACGTGTACATACATACATCATACATGCAGCATACATGCCTGTTTTAATTGAGTTGCCATGATTATAGTTGTGTTGCAATCTGTTATCATCATCATCATCATCAACCTTTAGTAGTCCACTGCTGCACATAGGCCTCTCCCAAGACACGCCACTCTGCCCGATCCTTGGCTTTTCGGCTTCCATCCACCGCCAGCTGTCCTACGTATATCGTCACTCCATCGAGTCTCAGGGCGTCCTACGCTACGTTTGCCAATTCGCAGTCTCCACTCTAAAACTAGTCTACCCCCAGCGGTTATCGGTCCTGCGACAGATATGTCCAGCCCATTGCCACTTCAGCTTGCTAATACGCTGAGCTATGTCTGTGACTTTAGTTCACTGGCGTATTATTTCGTTCCGGATACGATCCCTTAGAGAAATGTTAAGCATAGCTCTTTCCATAGCTCGCTGAGCGACTTTGAACTCGCGGACCAATTCCGATGTGAGTTCCAAGTTTCGGCTCCATAGGTCATGACAGGTAAAACGCACTAGTTAAAAACTTGCCTTGAAACTTTGCGAAATGGGTGACGAGAAGACGTGACGTGATTTTCCGAATTATATCAAGCAATCTTTTATATTAATGTATGATCAAAGGGGGGCAATATTACAGCAAGTTCGGCTTGTTTGATGATCAGGATCCGAGGGGCGGTCTAGAGTGCGCGGCACCGTCTAAGCCCTTTAGTAGCTACGGCAATATGTCAATGTCAAAATGATATAAATGTCAAAATTAAAACGAAGTATGTTCGTTACGACCGATTGTGTGGAAAATTAGGTGGAGGTTGCATCATCCCTACCCTAGGAAGCAGTCAGGTCCTGCTATTTCGCACGTGTCCAATCACTGCTTCAGTATGGGCTGGAGTTTGGAACGTGCTACCGATTGGATACGGGTATTTAGATAGCAGAAGAGGGTTGTGAGGGAAATAGTACATATCCAGCAGGATGATTCAGGCCATTTATTATCGAGCTTGGAATACTGACATTACCCAGTCTTCTCAACTTGCAAACAGCACATTTTTTTTAAAAACCTTGTTGTAGGACACATTACACACAGCGCCACCTAACCCCAAACTAACCAGAGCTTGTGTGATGGAAGTCAGATAAATGATAGAATACATAAATACTTTTTTTTGTTGTTGTAAATATATACTTATAATATATATGTATAGAACACCCAGACATTTGTATATACCAAACAAACATTTATCCTTGGCAGGAAACGAACCCACGCCCTACAGCTCAGGCAGACCTACTCCCAATGAGCCAACAGGGCTGTCAAATGTCAACTGTCAATGTCCGTGCGAGATAATTGACACCTACATCGTACGCGTGGAAAGAGGCTGTCTCGCTCTACCAGGTACGCGAAGAAACTGGTCTCCGAGCCGCGGTTACTCGTGAAGCAGATTCACGTGATGGGGTCCGATGTGTACAACAGACTTCCTGAGGCGATAGTTAGTGCACAGAGTTTCTCAACCTTCAAAGCAAAGTTGAAAAAATGGCTAATAATACAAGTAGGTAAGTATATTATGACATAATTTTTCTTTTTTTTCTTTTTTCTTTTTTTCATGTAACTGTAATGAGACGAACGGGACGCTCTCCTGACGTTAAGAGATAACGCCTGTCCGTGACCATTGCAGCGATACACAGAACTTTGAGTAGTAAAACAAAGTCCAGGGCATCGCTGCCTTGGCGCTCATTACTTTGGGACTAGATGGTTAGTCTCAATAGCCCTGTAATTTCGCTATCTGCAGTACCCTTCAAACCGGAACACAGTAATGTTTACACACTACTGCTTGGCGGCAGAGTATCTGGTACTGCGGTGGTACCTTCCTAGACGACCTGCTAAGGAAATCTACCACCAAGTAAAATAAAAAAATATTGTATTAAAATTTTTAATTAGAAGTATGTCCGCATATCACTATCTAAATTAATTTTATATAATTTATTCTAATTATTATTATTGACTTGTTATCCATCTAATCTAATACCTTTAAACGAGCAATTCTTGTATATATGTATGTATATATTCTGAATCTCGGAAACGGGTCCAACGATTTTCATGAAATTTAATTTTACTAGGATTCATTTTTATTAATAAACAATGTCTAATGTCTACCTGATTATTTGATACATATGAAGTTTCGAGACAACCAGTACGTGTATAATAGTTTCGTTACACAAAGATTTCACGAGACAAATTTACATGCACATAAAATCAGGGTACCGTGGAATACAAACAAAACACCACTAGAGAATGGTTCCGTATTTGTATGTTCAGGAAATGAGGGTAGTGCGACAGATAAAACAATAGTAACAAACAAACAGAATTAATTTCTGTATATTGCAAACTCGCACTGAACGATGTTTGCTGTTTTCTATACAAAAGATAATTAAAATAAATAAATACTTACTTGTTGGTAGATCTCCTTAGCACCAGTTCGTCTAGGTTGGTAACACCGTAGTACTAGATGTTCTGCCGCCATATCTATCTCTGTTACACTAATGTGCTAGAAAGCAGTTTGATGGGATTCGATAGAGATAGAACACTAATGATAAGCCAAAACAACAAAAAAAAACTAAACATTTCATTACAATAATCGCGATCGGTTTTTACTGTTTTTAAAAATGATATATACATAGAAGTGAAAATTCCGATTGAAACCAATTGATTTATAATATACATATCACATTTATTTAAACACAAGTTTTGGAGAGTAACACAATGCGGTGAAATGACTTTTCCGCGTGCCCGCCGCCATTTTTGATCTCAGTCGAAGCAACATGACACCTTCGCATCGTGAACTTTTTACTGATGTTTTATTTTCCTAACCTGCTAGTATTGACAAAATAGAAAAACAACCAACGCTGGCCGGAAAAAAATCTCAATTACGTAAACCTCGCAATAAATTCGAATTTAGAACGACACGCCGTGTGTGGTCGTCTACTCCATCCGTTTAACCACCAGGCGGTTGGTTAATCCGCGTTTAGTTAGGGTTGCTACTGTTTTCAGAATATATTTTCATAATTTTTACCGACATCAAAAAAATGAAAGTATTCTAAAGATTAAATTATTTTAATCTCTTAGACATAAAAAAACACCCGTCCTTATTACCTATATGTCTGCCTAATTAGGTCGTTTTGGTAGTAGCTTTTTAGTTTGACAAGTTGTACCGGTACCGAAGATGGTGAACACACCTGACCTGAAGTGGAACTGGCTCTCAAGTGTAGCTGCCGGAACACACTATTAGGTGCTTGGCGGCAAATTTTCAACTTGAGGATGCTATGGTTTCCTCACGATGTTTTCCTTAGTCAATCTCATTGTTGGAGATTGAACCCATGCCCGTCTGTGTCTGAACCGACCGCGCTGCCCTAATCAAAAATCACTCAACGCGGCTCAAGAAGTTATCAATTCAAAAATGAGGCAGCCCTATACTGCTAGCTGATAAGCCTACTGGAGCCGCTATTGTTCCAACAGAATATAATTCGTATGACGACGAGCACCGCGAGATTACACGCAGCGCGTGTTGCGTAAACATAACCCGAGGTTAACTTAACCGTAAGTTTAGAAATAAAATTAAAATTTTGTGTAACTGATTGATACCAATCGCTTGTCGATTGCGAACGTGAAAACTTATTTTTCACGTTCATTATGTTTTTTTTTTTTAATAGTTGGGGCATTTTTTTGTTTTTAATTAATTATAAAATGCCTAATTACGTATTCGAGTGTTGGAAAGGGATATAATGTCTTAAAACATGACTTTTCGTGTTGCTTCTAAAACTCCGTCGAAGCTTCTAGTAAAGTTTACACTATTTTATGGCATACGTGGATTTGAATTTATTTTGTGTGATTTTAAAGAAAAGAAAAAAAACTTAATTGAAAAGTTAATATGAAAAGGTTCAGTGTTTGACCAAAACTCACCTGATATTAAGTGACATTGTGGTCGAAGATGGTAAAGCACACCTAGCCTGGAATGAAACTGGCTCTCAAGTAGGGCTACCGAAACACACCATTAGGTGCTTGGTGACAATTTTTTTACTTCAGTGTAGGTAGCTAGCCAGTCAAGTACTAGAAAGTACTTCCTGAGCTGTGGTTAACCTAGCCTGTCAGCCATAAATAAAAAGTTCCACTACAGACTAGGTGTGTTTACTATCTTCGACCACAGCATCCCTTGATAGCAGATGAGCTGTGGTCAAACACCGAGCGTGTTAACCATAAAAAAAGTTTCCACTTACTCTCGCTGACACGTCTATCATTTTGTCATCAAACAAGCTAAGCCTAAGCACACAGAAATACACTCAGAAATCTTACAAGCCTATTCAATAAGGGCTTATTGTTATACTACAGGACCTAAAAAAAGTTTTCCATTCAAAGTTTTAAACAAAAAATTACCGATATCACTTGACACTTAATAACAGTTTATTATTATCTCATGAAAGTATTTTAAAATGGAAAGTGTTAAGAGAGTGTCTTTTCGTAGTGTCGATAGATAAATGCACTGAGTAAAGAAGGGGAGACAGAACTCAAGATTTAAAATGATAAACTAATGCTTATTCAGTAGATAAAGTACTTCACAGTTTTTATGTACACCACCAGAACATAATATATCTGTGATGCAATAAAGTAGAGCTATTATTATTTTGACAACCAAGTTACAAATAAAAAAAAACATACGCACATACAATACTATATAAAATAGTCAACATAAAATAGTCATACGCACACACACACTCGCGCTCAATTTCGCGATTTGTAAGAAATTTAGAATTCACCTTTATCAAGGAAAATTAAACCTTAACAATTGAAACCTTAAGTACGCCCCCTTCTTCCCTCTTTATTATCCCTCTTTGATACTTACACCAGTCATTAAATACATTGGAGACGTCATTTGTTTAAGAGCTATTTTTTCAAAGGTTTCTTTCCGATGTATTTTTTACCCATCGACGGGGGTAAAAAACAGCTCGGGTAACAACGTGAGGGTTGATTGCAGATGTTTAAAGGTAACTTTAGACATTACGATTATGGTATTGTTTGTAGCTCTATTGCAATCTCAGATCAGTTTCCCCAGCACATATTATTAATTACTCTGTAACGCGTGCAATAATAGCTCAGTGGTTAGCTTGGTCGGTTAACACGCCGAAGGACGTGGGGTCAACCCCCAACTAAAGGGCCGGTAAAGGAAAACATAGTGAGAAAACCGGTGGTGTTAGGGTGCTTTCTAGTATTCGGCTGGCTAGCTATCCTCAAGTTGAAAATCTGCTGCCAAGCATCTAACGGTGTGTTCCGGCAGCCTCACTTGAGAGCCATTTCCATTCGAGGCTAGGTGTGTTTATCATCTTCGACCACATAGATATATCTAAGGTACTTTCTTTTGTGAATTACCACAAAGAGTTCCACGTTTTACTAAATTTATGCAATAAGCAATATAATTCAACCTATACATATGTATACATCTAGGATACTTACACATAGAACCTTAAACTACGTGCCAAACTTTAAAACAGCTTTGTGTTGGTACACTCACAGGTTCCGCTATTTTGGGACCCAATGCACCAAGAATTTGAAACTTTTTGAATTGATTGTATGAGATTTATTTATCCAGTTTTACTTTAATGGAAGGATAAAGAAGACGAAGAATGAGATCTTGATAAAAATTTACTGACAGGTAGGTATATAATATAATAAAACGTTATGGACGTTAACATCTGAGTAAGCGAGAAAAATCGACATAGAGAGACAGCAGAGAGTAATATCCTAACTGTTCTTAGTTTTAGTAGCCTAGTTAGCAGGCTGGCTTCTAATATGGAGGTCCTAGGTTTGAATCCCACAGCACGCAACACTGTCTTTTCTAAGTTATGTACGTATTGCTCATGACTTCAAACGGTTAATGAAAATATCGTGTAGAAACTTACATCAAAGTCAAAGTCAAAGTATTTTGTTAATAAATTGGTACATTTACGAGTCACTTTGCACATACAGAAAACATTTAACTAATCGAACAAAAAAAAAAACTCGAGGATTTGTGAAGCCTGCCAACCCGCACTTGGCCAGCGTGGTGGACTATGACCTAACCCTTCTTATAATGAGAAGTGGCTCGCGCCCAGCAGTGGGATAGTTTATAAAAAAAGGGCTGATTCGGAATGTCCTAATTTGACCTCTGTTTGGCAAAAGGTATTTATACCATATATAGAATACCGTCTCAGAGGTTGGCTTAGTTCTGGTTGACCCAGCAATAAAGTCAACGGTCTTTATTGGTTTAGTCAAGTGGATGGTGATTTATTATTTTATTTATATCAGGACTATACTTTTAAATCACTGGCCAATTATTATAATTTCTTGGCCGAGGAACACGGCCAAGCGCTCGAAGAGTCCTGAGTTATTTTTTTAATACGGATATGTCCGCGTTTGGTCACCAACTCGCCTGATGGAAAGCGATGATGTGGTCGAAGATAAATCACGCCGACTTAGAAGATACCTATTCACTCTGGCCTTGTAAAGATCTAGATTATATCTCTCAGAAACAAGGAAGCCGGCAACTTGTTCCATTCCTTGGCCGTACGGATGAGAAACGTTGAGTCAAAACGTTTGGTACGTACTCAAGGAAATTCCACTATGTATGGGTGGTAGTGGGCCGTCTTTGATGCCTCGGGTAGAGGCGAAACACATGTCGGCAACTGGTTACTGCAGCGAGAAGGGAATATTAAAAGACTTGTGTTTTTTTATTTAGTTATTTTTAATTTATTTAGATTTTTAGTTTATGTCAGATTTTAATTAAGATCTGAAGGAATATTTCGGATAGATATTTAAAAACTGTCGCCATGTTAGATAGATATTTAGATTAAATCCTCATATTGTTGTAATCAAAACGACTTTCAAGCGGAAATACACTAAATGAACACTCAAAACGAACTTCCGCAAAGTAACGCCAGAATCGATCAATTATTTATTATCGAGTCTTTTGTGTTGCCTGAAATAAATAAATTTTGATTTTATTTAATGTTTTTATTAGGGACATTTTAAGTTCAAGGTCAAATGTGGTCAGTGTTAGCTATACTACATATCGGAGCGGTCACATTGTTCGGCGGAGACTATAGTAGGGTTGTCCCGCGCAGTAAATTTCTCCTAGCTAATATTGACGCCGCCCTGCGCCACTGGGATAATTTATAGAACAGGGTTTTTGCGTGTTACCTTTGCAAGAAATGTCATTTATTACATAACATCAGTTTTCTTGCAGTAGCAAGGAACGCTATGAGAGAAAATATAGGAATTATTTTCAAAAGGATTAGGTTGGACGGACAGAGCGGAACTACCTATAAAGGATTCCTAAAGCATACTATTCAGAATCTCTAAGACTGAAAGGAAAATTTATCTTATAGATTTTTCAAAGGACTTTTTTTTATGGGTAACTGGCTATGTCAGTCTAGGCCAGCTCACCTGATGTTAAGTGACGGTCGAAGATGTTCTGTGTCTGGGTGTTCTGTATGTATTTACAAAAACAAGTATATAGGTATTAGGTAGTACAAGTTTTGCTTTGTTGGGGCTAGATGGCACTGAATGAAATGTCCTACGATATTTATTTTGTATTTACAAGTACACAGGCGGCTGCTCAGCTCAAGTCGCTCAGCGAGCTATGGAAAGAGCTATGCTTAGCATTTCTCTGAAAGATCGTATCCGAAACGAAGTAATTCGCCAGAGAACAAAAGTCACAGACATAGCTCAGCGTATTAGCAAGCTGAAGTGGCAATGGGCTGGATATATCTGTCGCAGAACCGATAACCGCTAGGGTAGACGTGTTCTGGAATGGAGGCCGCGAATTGGCAAACGTAGCGTAGGACGCCCTGAGGCTCGACGGAGTGACGATATACGTAGGACAGCTGGCGGTGGATGGAAGCAAAAAGCCGAAGATCGGGCTGAGTGGTGTGTCTTGGGAGAGGCCCATGTCCAGCAATGGACTTCGATAGGCTGATGATGATAATGATGAGGCGGCTGCACTTCGCCAGCACATCACATTAGCATGTTGATGACGCGAACTCATAAGTTTTCTTCTAACAAAAAATCGCTCAATGCGGCTAAAGAAATTTTTACTTCTAAAATCACGATAGTGGTTATACGTGGAAGCAAAAACCAAAAAGTTCCCGCTATAATCAGTAACTCCCCACCTCCGTGCAGCAAACTAAATAGGAAAATGATAATGTTCATTTATCACCTAACTTCAAATCTTTACCACCTTATTTTTAAGACCGTAGAATCTACTTTACAATATCTGACTCTAGAATCATGTTTCCCGAACGTCCAATATTTAAACCTTATTCTGTCACGTTAAGGCTTAATTTAAATAGGTATTTGGAAAGCTCGAGGGCTATCGAATGCAGTACTAAGCCAACCAAGTTATGTAAAGAGGTGGCGAAATGATGGAACTAACTTAAATCTATACAGGCAGCTATCAATTTTGTTAAAAAATCCAATGGAGTCTCCCTCATTCATGGACAAATAATCGTAGGAGAGTCCTTGATTCGATGGAAGCCTGGAGCGATGAAGCGATGCATTTTTATGAGCCATGTTTTTACAGCTCTCAAAGGAGATCGGTAATAAAATGCGGAATAACATTTATTACAAAATTGTGCTCACAGATATGATATTTCATAGATATTTTGAAAGATTAGGGTCTGATTCTAGGTAGAATACTACTTCAAGTTCCTTCTATTGAAGCATATAAAATTCCCTATCATATATCAGAAATACAAAAACTCAAGTTGTGGAAAATAATACAAAACGGCGTCATGATTTTTCTGCGTTCCCGCCAATACTCCGTGACACATCTCGTCACGTTTTTAAAATTGACATTGGCATAGAGTGGAACGGCATTTTTCCACGCGATTTCAACCCGAATTGCGCACCGTTACAGTAACTGTACTATTTTCACACAGACTTCGTCAACCAATTCGATTCTGCGTCGAGTCACATGCATGCGTAAATACTTCTAGATCAAGAACCTAACACTAACTTTTTTATATATATTTTTTATTTTGTTTGGTGTGCACAACAAAGAGTTTCTATCTGTTTCCATTTCCCGCCATTAAAACAAGTTTTGCTTAGGGTTTTGGTTAATGCTTGGTGTATAAAATATTCACAAGGTTTTGTAATGTTAAGCGTAAAAAAGTTTATGTAGCCAAAATGATAATCACAAAATGGTTAAAGTCATTATCGTATGATGACACGGAGGATATGTTGATTGTTGGAGGATGTTGAATATTTAACAGCACTTAATTTGACTAGTTTTTTTATGGTTGACAGGCTAGGTGTACGACCACAGCTCCTTTAAAATACACGTAGCCTGGAATGGAATTGGTTCTCAAGCGAGGCTCCCGGAACACACCGTTAGGTGTTGGCGGCAGATTTTTAACTTGATGGTAGCCAGCGAGTACTAAAAAGTACTCTACCACCACACTTTGGTTTCCTTACTATGTTTTCCTTCACTTCCAGCTCAAGTGCATTGTTTTAGTTTTTTTTTCATCTTATATTATTTTACATTCTCAGAAGCAGTCTCACCCGGAATAAAACTATTAAACACCAATAAGCTGTTTATCTCCCCCACTGCTAATGATGGCACCATCACGGCCTCTAGATTTATGGTAGACCGCTATCCATGCATCTGTTACATGAGACACTAGTGATGCACCTTAGCGAGTTACTAAAGAACAGCAAAATGAAATCTTTGGAGACTTGAAAGTGTTACAGCCCTAAAAGAGTCCAAAGATCTGTTTAAACTTATACTAGAAAAAACTGTACAACTTATACATATATACCTACCAGATGTCAATATGTTACCTATGCATGTACGCGCAGCTAGTAATCAGTCAAAAATCTAATGAATTTGTTAAAATAGCTTTAATTAAAGAAAAAAAACTTTTTAAACAAATGTATTATTCCTAATCAAATTTAATCATGTAACTTATGTATATTTTTGTAATCTGCTTTTAATTACCTTTAATTAGTATACCCTACTTAATAGGTTTGGTAATTTTTTTTTTATTACCGTATTACTATTTCGCACTAAAAATCCACCAAAATGTTTTTTTTTAACTCCCTCTTAGTACACTTGGGTTATTGAGACGAATCTAAAGATACCTGTCGTAATATATTCGGCCGTTTGGAAGATACGAGGTTATAAAGAAATTTACATACATACAAGATACGTGAGAAAAACATAACCCTTCCTTGACAGTCGGGTAAAAACAGGGCTGACTCGATTGTGCCAAGATATACGCCACGCGCCAATTTGATCCCCTAAGTTTAAATTAAAACACTTCTATAATAATCATTAACTTTAACCATATGTTAAATTATGCGCACGCGTCGGGGATACTATTGTATCATCTGTGGCCGAGGGGAGCCCTCAAAAAGTCTAATTAGGGTACCACGTGGGTAAGAACAATTTATTACCTTTGGGAAACGTACACCTGGTTTTTGATAAATTGCAATGTGTTATTAGCTATGATTACAGTAGGGGGTGGTTTAGTATTGATTAGTAGCGTGCCCTAATGACAGAATGATTACGCTGTATTAGCAGGAGGTCGTCTAGGTAGGTACCACCGTAGTACCAGATATTCTGCCGCCAAGCAGTAGTGTGTAAACGTTACTGTGTTCCGGTTTGAAGGGTACTGCAGCTAGCGAAATTAAAGGGCTATTGAGACTAACCATCTAGTCTCAAAGTAATGAGCGCCAAGGCAGCGATGCCCTGGACTTTGTTTTACTACTCAAAGTTCTGTGTATCGCTGCAATGGTCATGGACAGGCGTTATCTCTTAACATCAGGAGAGCGTCGCGTTCGTCTCATTACTGTTACATTAAAAAAAATAGCACACAATATTACATATTACATACATATAAAACACACACACTTTTTACTTAAATTGTAATTAAAAGAATGGAAAAAATCCAATGAGACTTTAATTATATGTAAACCTAATCTAAAAGTCCACAGAGGGAGCGACATGTGACTAAAATGTAGCTAACATTACACGCTAGCCGTAAAAAATAATTTAAACAAGTAAAATTTGGTTGAGATCTTATATGGTTTTCTCATGGATGCCATTGTTAGAACTGGCCAAATTGAACACACGGGAAGCACCACTTCAAATTAAAAAAAAAAAACATCAAAATCGGTTCACCCAGTAGAAAGTTCTGAGGTAACAAACATTTAAAAAAAAACAGCCAAAAAGGAGTAGCTTCTCCTTTTTTGAGATCGGTTAAAAAAATTATGAATTGATTATTGAGTATTGGATAACAATGCTGGACTTTTCGCCAAAGTAGGTGCCACCAGCCAAGTGTCAGCATTCTAACACACAAAACCTAAAATAATTTTGAAAGTACTTACACGAAAAAACATAGGTAGGTATATGTTTCACCACATTATTAATTTATCATTATATTTTGTAGCGATGATAGCTCAGTGGTTACCGCGGACGGCTCACACGCCGAAGGGCGTGGATTCAAACCCAACAATGAACTTGAGCTGCCCGTAAATAAAATCATCACGGCGACACCATAATCTAGTACTCTAGTACACTTTCTAGTATTCTGTTGGGTAGCTACCACCCATAAATTGAAAATCAAGCCCCTAAAAGAGTGTTCCGACAGCCTCACTTAAGAGCCTATTCCATTCCAGGTTAGGTGAGTTTACCACCGTCGACCACACCGTCACGTAACAACAGGTGAGCTGTGACCCCTCGACCATAAAAAATACTTATTTTATGTACATAAATCAGCACTTCATATTCTCCTTAATAGGAGGTCATCTAGGTACCACCAGGCATTCTGTCGCCAAGCAGTAGTGTGTAAACATTACTGTGTTCCGGTTTAAAGGGTACAGCAGCTAGCGAAATTACTGGGCTGTAGAGACTAACTATTGAAAGTTTCAAAGTAATGAGCGCCAGAGCAGCGATGCCTTTATTTTGCTACTCAAACTCATCTCTATTTCTACAATGGTCATGGACATGCGTCATCTCCTCACATTAGGAGAGCATTTTGTTTATCTCATTACTTAAAAAACAAACACACAACATAATCGAAAACTTTTTTCAAAATTTCATTCCCACCAAAACAACCAAATTTGTAACGTTAAATCTATATTCCAAATTCGAACCGAACGGTCCAAACGCCAACCCTCCAGTAAAACAGCGGATATGCGCTCGCGCAGACAATTACTTTGAAAATAGAACACAATTGTGACTCCCGCGCAACACACATTATCGATTTGAAAATAGAACTCTAAAATGGTTCCAAAATAAAACAATTTATTGTTCTGTCGCTAATGTATGTGTACAAAATATGGTTTTAAAAGTTCTTTGCATTATTTGGAAGTCGTGGTAGCGGAGAAAAGGAGAGTGTAATTTTCAGCACAATCGGAATCAGGCCTTTAAAAATTTACGAGCAAATTATAAATTTCGGTCCTTAAAAATCATACTATAGATTTTTCAATCAAGAATCGTACATACTTTATTATTAGCTACCGGGAGCACTTTAATGAATACATTCCAAACATTTGTATTTTTGTATCTATGATAGACCAATGGTTAGCGCGGTCGACGAACACGCCAAAGGGCGTGGGTTCAAATTCCAACAATGAGCTTCAGCTCGCTGCCTTCGCGATTAGAAAAATTAGACAAATAACAGATGTGGCTACAGCCAGGTTGGTTTACTTTGCTTATTTCCATAGTTTAATGTCCTACAGTCTACTGCTGTGGGGCTCAGCTGCAGACTTTGAAACTATTTTTACTCTGCAAAAAAGTGCAATTCGCGCAATCTATTGTTTGGGTCCTCGCGAATCACTACGAAATCGATTTAAAGATTTTAAGATATTAACGTTACCGTCACAGTACATTTACGAAAACATTGTTTGTCCGAAAAAAATTAAATTCATTTGAAATTAATAGTAGCCGCCATAACTTAAATACAAGAAATAAAGATAAAATTGTGACACCTAGATTCAGATTATCTAAAGCTAATAAGTCTTTTCTCGGAAATTGCGTTAGATTCTATAATAAAATCCCACTTGAGGTAACTAAAATGTCCTATAATAAATTCAAAGATTTTATAAAGCAGAGGTTAATTGACAAAGCCTACTATAAGGTGGCTCATTACGTGGAAGACAGGAATATATGGTTGTTGTAGCTTCTCTCTGCACTTGCATCCCCCTGGCTAAGTGACAATTGTAGTAAGCATAATGTATGTATTAATATTTATAACTGTAAATTGTAACCTAATATGAAAAGAAAGATCCACAAAAAAATGCCTTGCTGAGTTTCTTGCCGGAGTCTTCTCAGTTAAAGTGTAATTACGAGCCGGTGGTAGATTCAAACATGTAACTTAACGTTCATAAGTGCCTTACCAGGGCCTAAGCTGAATATATGACTTTTTGATTTTGATATTGATTTTATCATGAGGAAACCATAGCGTGGTGGTAGGGTTGACTAGCTACCACCCTCAAGTTGAAAATCTACCGCCAAGCACCTAACGGTGTGTTCCGGCAACCTCACTTGAGAGCCAATACCATTCCAGGTGTTTCCCATCTTTGACCAAACCGTCACGTAACATCAAGTGAGCTGTGGTCAAAAACCAAGCTTGTCAACCTTAAAACTCCATCAAGTTTTTAACGAGTCAAAACTTTAGGATTTATTTTTAAGTTTTTTTTTTTCATTATTGTATAATTCAATACCAATTTTAGAAAGTCAATTTGTATTAATATTTATAAGCGAATCGGTAACGCGATATTTATAAAGAGTAAAGAATGTCGTTCCCAAGAGGCCTCCCTGTGCCACCCCAGTAACGGTCCAACGCCCTCGCGAGGGTTCCCAAATTACAATCGCACGCGTCTACAATACACAATATCCTGTTTGTTTGTCCGTCTGTCACTGTGATATGCAGTGTTTGACATGCGCCCTATAGTTTTGTTCGATTTGGTTTAATTTGTCGAACTAGTATGCGTTCATTGTTGGAACAATAGGGCACGGTTTTGAGTACTGTGAACGAGGTTACAAGAACTGCAAAGTTTTGTAATTTGCTAAGCCGGAAGTAAATCATTGCACTAATCATTGTGATCAATTTTCATGATTAGCAGGGTCGGTTCACACACTGAAGGACGTAGGTTCAAACTCCAACCATAAGCTTGAGCTGCCGGTGAAAGAAAATATCGTCAGGAAACCATAACATAGTGGTAGGATACTTTCTAGTACTCGGCTGGCTAGCTACCTCCCTCAAGTTGTAAATCTGCCGCCAAGCACGTAACAGTGTATTCCGACAGGTTCATTTGAGAGCTAGTACCATTCCAGGCTAGGTGTGTGTACACTGTCACTTAATATCAGATTGTGGTCAAACAAATAAACTGTCAAAAGTAAAAAAGCTTAGGTACTTTACATTATATCAGACTAGCGACCCGCCCCGGCTTCGCATAGGTGCAATGTCGATATTAATATGGCGCATATACATGTATTACACATATAAACCTTCCTCTTGAATCACTCTATCTATAAAAAAACCGCATTAAAATCCGTTGCGTAGTTTTGAAGATTTAAGCATACATAGGGATATAAGGACAGAGAAAGCGACTTTGTTTTATACTATGTAGTGATAGTGATATATTGTCGTAGGCTTTCCTAAAACTCTGTTCTTTGAATCCTTCCCAACTTAAGGTTGCCTGAAAGATATCGCTTTTAATGATAAGGCCGCCAATTCTTAGATTAGTTATAAAATTTATATTTTTCGATTGTATTAAATATGACAAGGTATATATACGTGGTTCCTTAGTATGACATTAAAAAGTTTATATCTATTTAAAAATAGTAATAAATTAAATGGCTTTTATCATCACTTTCAAACAAAAAAAACATGTTAAGATATTTATGTTATATACGAGAACAATTAATAAAACTTGTAAGACATGTAAAAGCTAGTTCACAAGGGAATTAGTGATGTGACATAAGCAAAAGAACAATGTCTAACTGCTGTCAAAGGAGCGTAGCCTTGTACAAAGCCTTAACCTCTTACGCTGTTAAGCAGATGAGGCTGTGATAAGCGGAGCGGAAGCGATCAGAATCAGAATCATTTATTAGCCATAAATAACTACGTTTGTTACAAGCAAGTCAATAAGACGCCTTTTAAACAAGTTAAGGCGTTTTTTTTATTATGTCTGGGTATTCTGTATGTATTATAAGTATGTATTTATAAATAAAAAAAGTATTCATGTATTCTATCAGTTATCTGACTTCTATCACACAAGCTCTGCTTAGTTTGGGGTCAGATGGCGCTGTGTGTAATGTGTCCTATGATATTTTTATAATCTTCTTCCGATGCTAAAAATTTGGAATAGTGATTTCTGTTAAAAATTACACATAGGGTTGACATCGGTTGGATTACAGTCTTCTTATTCCTAAAGAATATGCACTGCGCATATCATAGCGGGTGAAACTGAGAAGCGTTGCTAATTTCTCGTAAAATGGGACCAATTTTTAACCCCCACGCAAAAAGAGGGGTGTTATAAGTTTGACGTCGATGTCTGTCTGTATGTGTGTGTGTGTGTGTCTATGGCATCGTAGCTCTCAAACGGATGGACCGATCTCGATGCGTTTTTTTTTTTCATTTGAAAGCCAGTTTCCTTGCGCTATGTTTGGTTCATTGCGTAGGGGATTTTTTATGTTTTTATTTTAAATGTTGCAGTCTCGTTTAACTGACTGTAACGAAAGAGACAGTAACTTCACAGTAAATTTGACAACTAAATTCTTTAAAATGAAATATACCTATATGTTGAAAGAAATCGCTTTCTCAACCAATAAATACACAACCTTAGTATACGAGGCTTTTTGCACAGGCTTTTGAGCGCAGCTCCTCTACTCAACTCCAGTGCTACTAAGTACTACGCGCTGGTAGGTAGGCTACAATATACACTGTAATATTTATGTACGTACATATACGCTATGTACGTATGTAACTTAATTAAGAATATTCATAGGGGTTTGAACATAGACTAGTCATAAATTCGCTTGGGTTAAAGGATTAGCCGTTATACTATCTCTCTCTTACTTTTTTTTCTTTATTATAGGCATCATGCTTTGTACATTTTGCCAGTGTCTAGGTATTTCGATATTTTCACAAGGGATGCTTGAGATTAGAAGCTTTGGGTATATTAAGCCTCAAGGAGGTCGATATACTCATTATTATGAACAAGTTTTATTATGGGCATATAGGATTAGCCGTTATACTCTCTCTCTCTCTTTTACTTTTTTTAATATTGGCTTCGTGCTATGTAATAAGTACTATTTTCTCACCAAGATTACAAAAACAAAAATAGTGCAAACATTTAATTGAAGTACAACAATCGGCGGTCTTATCGCTTAGAGCGTTTTCTTGCAGGCAACCTATATAAATAATATTTATATAAATACCTACATTTATTATAATATAAATACATACTTTTTTAATTCTGTTAAGTAATAAAAAAAATGTTTTCAACATTATTTCATTAAAAAAAGATTCCGACGAATTTAGAATCAACTCCTTATTTTGAAGTTGGTTAAAAAAAAACATGAATGACAAAGTCATCATCTTTAAAACAATCTTGGACTTTTGTTTTAAAAAAATCTTTTACAAGTACTTACCTATTTATTTATTTAATACTTTATTGCACACTAATAAAATAATTTATAAGTGTATGAATATGTACCAAAGGAGGACTTAAGTTTATGTGTAGTAAGATACAAATATAGAATTCGATGCTTGTTTGGATATCTTTAGGATTATACCTACTCAATACGTTTTGACCATCATTGTATATATTAATGATATATATTTTTTTAAATTTGTAATTGTACATACACCGAAAGTAGTAAAATTGTAAAAATGCAATATAATAAAATAGATAGAGTTTTACTACATTTTGTTTTAATGTTCATATTTTTTGTTATATGATGTTATTATTATATCTAACCGACTAACCTAACCGTGGTGGTGCCGGCGTAAGAATAGTACCCCACCCTCTCTACCCGTGGTTGCCGTAAGAGTCGGCTAAGGGATGTAATCCGGAAGATGGGCAGCAGCGTCTTCCTTGAACAATCACACCTAACTGCGCTCGCCAACCCGCCTGCCACGCGTGGCGAGTATTGGCAAAACCCTCCCAGGAGGAGGCCTATATCCAGCAGTGGACGACCTAAGGCTGATGATGTGATGTGTGATTATTATACCTATTTGGTCTGGTTTTACAACGTCACTTTCACTAAGTGGAGTGTAACTTACAATAAGTAACACAAAGTTATTGAATTTGATTATAATTTTTGGATTTATCGAATTTGGTTGGGCAGAGATGTAATTAACACTTATTTAAACGGACCTTTGAAACCTAGGCACTAAAGGCAGGAACCTTTAATTTAACCATTAATCCCTGCAACGCAATGGACCTGGCACGGTGACACCATTGAATGCTAAGCGATTTAATTTTCATTCCACATTCAAACAATAAAAAACACTACGTTTTACGAGTCTTTTCTTTTTTATTCTAATTTAATTAAGGGAGTTTTGTGACAACCACATGGTGGTCCCATCGTATTTTCTATAAAGTTTTTCAACAATTTAAATAAAATAATTTGTACAACACATACTTATACACGCTCTCTCATACACACATTTACTCCCCCGCATACACACTAAATTATCAAGGTGGGTCACTTGATGCGACTCACACAACAGCTCCCTGGCTGCGTCAGAACAGGGCTCGGACAGCAGCCTGTTGTACCTACCAACGTCCAGTCTGTTCAAATGGTAAGCCACCTCAAGCGTCCAACTCACGCGAGGAGGTTATACACAACCTCTTCAACTGTTTTATGTGTCGGTATTTCCAAACAAGCAATTTTCATAATACCTATTACCACCACGTGATACACTGTTATTGTATTTTTTGTAGAACTTCTTGTATCTATGTTTTTATCTGAATGTTGGTAGATATAGAGTACTTTCATAATCCTATTTGAAGTGTCATCCGTTGCCTTTATTTATTTACTGTAAGCTTCTATTTAGACATGTATTTTTAATTCAAACAAAACAAACGACTTCATCTATGAAGACGCACTTGTTCAAACATACAAAAACAAGGATCTGCCTACTTATCCCAACAAAAAATTAAATACCTCTCCACTGAAGTTGTTTATTTTCAAAAACATATTTCAAACACGTGGCCAGCCGAACAAAAACGCGGCATCTTTAATTTGTGCAATAATTAAATTGTATGGACTCCGAAAAGCAATGCGTGCCATGTGGTCATTGCCGCTAGCTTCATTCTTATCGATATACCTATCTCGTTTCAGCCCATACTTTTCCATTCAAATTTCAATGACCTTTCTCTTTCGCGCGCGCGGCCGTCAGTCCTCGACTTGTCTCCGTGTGTGATAGTCGTGTCGCTGTGTTTCACGATTCCGTATTAACTTTCGGAAAAAAAAAACAAAATAACTTTTGTTAGTTTTTTGCGTGTTTTCGCGCGATACCGTTATTAATATCGCTCATTCTGTGAAGTGTGTTTCTGTAATAGATTGTTAGTGAAAGATTGTGTGTTTTGGAATGTTGCTGAACTTAGTGAAATAGCGAGCGAGTGGATTTTGCTAACTTACAGTAAGTATTTTATTTGTTCATTGTTGCCAAATATACAAACTTGAAGAATACTCACGTAGGCATATTTTGTACGTTGTTAGAATATATCCATCGCTGCTGTGATAATTTTTATCGTTTCACATGATAACAATATTGCATGAAAATATGTACTTAGTACTTTTAATATGTGTTTGCACAGTTGCAATCACCTATAAGTTAGCGTGTCTACAGTTCGATTTAAGGTTAAAAAAAACTTAACGATACGCATTTACAAAAACCTGCCTAAAGTTTTTTATAATGCTTGTTGAAATATCCAAAAGCTTTCAAGGTTTTTTCTAACAAAAACAGGAATTTATCTTCTTTCCGTGTTAAAAAGACATAATAATCCATCTGAATAAAAACCAAGGTTGTTCGCGCAATAAAAATAATACCTAGGTACATAACTCGATTATAATTGCCAAAGAGAAGAAATCGAACGCCTATTTGCCACTAGGTAGGTATGCTTACCTAGGAAAGGCGTTACTATAGGTAATATCAATGATAATTTTTAGAGATAATTAGATTTATCGTAAGGCTTTTTCTTTGTTTATGGCAACGCATTTTGTGTATTTTGCCAGTGTCAAGTGTTTAATCGTAAACTAAGTAAAATAATTACGAATTACAGTCAAAGACAGTACAACACAGTAAATCGAAGTCGAGTTCAGTCATGCATTAGTAAATTAACAGATACTTTGACGGAGTTTTGGGAACAATACAAAAAGATAAGTTTCACCACATTACATCTCTTTCCCACTCTCATACGTGATTCAACCCTTTATGAATTAAAACACCACTATTTTTATACATTAACACAAAATCAACAATAGCTACCCCGCGTTGAAATGATTTTTCCGCGTTCCCGCCAAAAACGGTTCTTGTCACACCACTTTTGCTGCATCGACGTCTTGACACAAAAATGACGTATCTGCGCTTTATGATATTTATGCCGAAAGTAATGTCAACAAACACGCCTTTACTTTAATATATGTGCAATTTTGCAGTGAGTTATTGTTTTATATCACGGTTAATTTCATGATAATGGCATTTTCGTGCTGACGTTTGCATTATGCACTTACGTGAATTTATTACCAGAGATTACGGCATATCATGTTAAGCACCTAGAAACCTAAGTATACATATATTTTTATTTGAATTCTGTAGGTACGTAATCAAGTAGAGTTGGCACCACACTCCGCAAACCAGCAATCTTATCAACGAGGCTAATCTCTTTCAGATAACCTCTACATTTACAGCGATATTCGTGATCAATACTTTTATTTTCCTTTAATATTAATATAGATAAATGTTTGAATATATAGTCAATAACTAGACTTTACTAAAACTAGACTAGAAGTTAATAACTAGACGCTTAACTGCAAAATTCACTGTCCAGTAGCAATCTAGTTATCGATACCTACCAGACGGTCATCAAGCATCTCAAAGGAAAACAACCAATTATTAGTTAATTTACAATGTTTATACACATTTACATTGTTTGCCCTTCCTTGTTACCTAACTTAAGTAATAAAGATAATGCTTCGTAAATGAGGTCCGATTGTATTTGACGCAAATAACAACCGACGCGAACGGAATAAAAATGATACGAGTATACTTAAAACAGAACCGATAGTAACGCACATTTATATATAGGCCTACTTACATAATTATAAATATATAAATAAATAAATGTATTTAATAGGTAAATTATAATAGTCTTACCAAAACAGGTTCTAATTGAACCCTTTTGAATTAAAAACTTTACTAATTAGTAATAATCGTGACAAATTCATCTTATTAATCCTGATAGACAAGTTTTTTTTTTTCACATATCAGTCGTAGATTCGAGAAGATTTTATGTCATAATCATAAAACATACTCGTATCTATAAGTAATATTAACAATGATTTGCGACTTCTAAATGATCCTGATTATATACCGTACCTACGATTTTCATAATTTTTACATATTTTGCTTTTTTTAATTAGAATTAGGCTTACGTTTGACCATCATCTCACCTGATGTTAAGTGATGATGTGTTCTAAGATGGAGCACGCTTGCCTAGAAGATACCGATTCGACTGGTAGACAGTGGAAGGCAGCGCATTCCACTGTCTAGCAGTCCGCACAATGAACGTGGAAGCAAATCGTTTCGTTCGAGTTTGAACACTCTAAAAAATTTAAGACATAGGTACTTTAGCACTAAATAATGCCAATTTATTTTTAATAGGAACTTCATGTACTAAAACTATACAATCAACTTTACTTTATCTTACATATCTATTTTAAATAGTGCCCAAGATCATTTTCATTTTCAGTTATCAAGAAATTTTTACTAGGTGGTAGATCTTTTTAGCAGAAATTCGTCTATATAAGTACCACCGTACTCTGCAGTATCAGCTATTCTACCACCAAGCAGTAGTATGTAAACATTATTGTATTTCAATTTGAAGGGTACCGTATTTAGCGAAATTACGGTGCTATAGAAACAAACTAACCATAGAATATCTCAAAGTAATGACCGTCAAAACAGCGATGCTCTGCAGTTTTGTTTGTTTTGTTATTTAAACTTTTGGATACCGCTACAATGATTATAGATATGCGTTACTTCTTGTCATTAGGAGATCGTTTCATTCGTCTCGTTACTTTTATATAAACAAAACTTTGTTTACTTGCATACTTAATATAAAATCCCTAAAATGACTCAAAATAGGGGATAAACTTAACACAAACATATATAAAGCTGGCTTGGGAAAAGTCATCACACTGTTTGATTTACATGCTGCTTTCCATATCTAGAGTGATAAATGGGTTTGGAGATGCCATAATTTGTTTTCACTCGCCATAAAATGTCCGTCATTTCCGGAGTTAAACGCTCTACGCGGTGATATCATGAGTTTCCGTTGTAGTCATTAGCTTATTTAAGGAAGCGATTCTGGCAGTAGGATCTACCTTAATATATACGCTACAAGTATTATGTCCACTACCAAATAAGTAACCATACATACCTACCAAAGCATCAAAAGTTTCTGTGAAATTACCTACATATGTTATTTTACTATATTCATATAACAACTTACTTTACTATATTCTACTTAGGTAATGAATACACAATATAATAATCTATTATACAACTAACTCTGCAGCAGAAAATATAGATACATACTTTTTAACTTATCGTTGTAGTAGATGATTGTTGCTGCTGATGCTAATTTTTTTCTGCTTTGCCTTGCTTATAAATATGTATATTACATTACGCAATTTTTACTTATATAAATATAGAATTTACTCTTGTTTTCAAAATGAGTTACTAAAAACTTAAATTGAGAGAGGCATACGAACAAGCATTAATAAATATTATATTGCATACAAATGTGAATTAGGAAATTGAAATTTAGATCTATACGGATCCAATTTCCGAATTCAAAGGATGGAAGTCAATACGTATAGTCATACTTACTTCCCCCTACATAACTACCGAATTGAGTCTACTGGATTGAGACTTTATACAGATTGTTTTTACCGTTACATCAACCGTGGCTACTATTGTGTTGAGTTATTTATTCAGCTTTGAATTGTTTTTATGGTTCTTTCAGCTTAGGACAAATAAAACGGAATTTCCGTACGGAAATGGCTCGAGATTTATCTTTAGCTAACAAATAGTAAAGAAATGGAAATCGTGTAGACATCTTCCTTAAACATACATAACTACATATCTGCTCACAAACTATAGTTATTACTTATTATAGTAATGATGAACTTGCACCAAAATGCGTAAATATTAAGCAGAATTGGCATACATTTTGCAAGACATATATTACCAAAGTTAAAACAGAAACACCATTATTACCATTATGTACCTAATGTTCTTATTTTATTGTGCTTGTTCTTTCTCAAACGTGTCTTCATAATGTTAAGTAATCCAAATCAAAACTCTAGATTAACTCCACCAAATACGCTAGCTATTGAATTTAGTCTCTTCTCCGAAATATAAAACTTGTAATATCTTCAACTACTAATCTATTTTATGGATAAGAAATCGATTTCTTGCTAGAAATAGACATCCAGGTAGCTATTAAGTTTCTCAAACCGCAAAGGATTTGTGGTCAGTTCGCAATCAACTCCACCTACTGTTTTGTTACCGCGTGTTATATAAATTATACTTCGAGATGCAATATTATCCTTGTGATTATTGTTCATATGAATGCATAGAATTTACATTTGTGTTAGTTTTATTGCGTCTCTCAGAACTAAAGTTACGCTCGTTTTACTTTTAAAATGTTCCTTTTTATTGTCGACTGCCCGATATCTCAATCGATTGTACCCCTGATTTGTTTTGTAGGATATGTGTTTAGTTCCCATCCGAACATACTTTATCTTTACTTTATATTGTCATTTTTTGATTGGTCATGAAATGGTCATGAATCAGTGTTTTTGACACATTTAATGATATAGGTACATTTTTCAAATGATATTACGTAATTTGACTTGTAACTTCGGTGTTATCAATAAAATATTTGTATTTGCATCTGACGCTAATATTTGTTTTACTTGGTGGTAGATCTGCTTAGCAGGAGGTCGTCTAGGTAGGTACCACCGCAGTATCAGATATTCTGCCGCTAAGCAGTGTGTAAACAATACTGTGTTCCGGATTGACGCTGCAGCTAGCGAAATTATTGTGCTGTTGACACTAACCATCGAATGTCTCAAAGTAATGAGCGCCAAAGCGGCGATGCCCCGGACTATATTTTGCTACACAAAGTTTTGTGTATCGCTGCAATGGTCATACATACGCTGTCTTACCTTCAAGAGAGCGCCTCGTTAGTCTCATACTTTTACATTAAAAAAATTGCTTAGTTTGAGGCTAGATGGTGCTATGTTAAAATGTCCGCCAATATTATGCACGTTGACACTCACTACCGAACAAGTCACTGTATCTTAGAAATAATGCCTTCAATTCCCTTGCTCGGTTTTCAATAACTTTTTACTTCACAAAATCTTACGTAACATGTTTTTGTGGGAAAATATTTTGCCCTTCTTGCATAATACTAACCATTTTCTTGCTACTAAAATGTTCTTTTTTTTTGTGAGAATTAAAAACTAAAGCACGCATTGAAAATAGACCTCCTGGACCTAAGTTTGTTATTGGTTAGCTTCTCAGTAATTCATGTCGAAACAAAGGGCTTTCGAAGAACTTCTCGTAACTTAGTACCTTGTGGGGCATTCCTAGAAAAAACTTAGCCTGTAGTCGGCGTTACAGTTAATTATTACAAGCTATTTATGATCCAGTTTCGAATAGCATGTTATTGAATTATTGCTTTAACTGTGATTAGTTTATGTTTCGGTTGAAATGTCAATCAATTGATATAATTATTACATATTATTATCATTGTTGTAAATATTAATTGACGACACAGAATTCGTGACTTTTGTTATCATAAACAAATTAAAAGAACGTAGCCCTGAATTTGGAAGTTTTATTCTACTGTTACTATTATGAAGTAAACTTATGACAACTTATTTCTAAAAACAGAGGTACGTGAGGATTTGAACCCAGGTTGGAGGCCAGACAGTCTCCCACCTGGGCGCCCAAAACTTTTAATAACATTTATTATTATGCTTTTACACATAAACATTTATTATTTTGCTTAAATTTTACAGTGTACAAAAAACTAAAACTCGACTTATCGCTTTCTTCATTACCACGCCGTTGTGCGCACGAGGCGTTACTTAACAATCGCGTGAAAATTGAGCCACAGATTACAAACACTACAGTCGACTTACTGTAACTTGACGTTGAAGGTCATTACTCCATTGTGTTCTCTAACTTATAACAAAGGTAAACTCCGAACCCTTTGAATTGGAATTATAACATGAGTAATTTTGACGAGCTCTTTGTTTTGCCGAACCTTTTCTGGAATCCGGAATAACCGTGGATTTGTATATACGGCTTTTTTAATGGTGGCCGTCTGCACAAGAAGGTAACCTAAGATCATTACTAATTTAACCCTGGGTTCATGTCTTATAATATAGGATGACAAGCGGCAATTAATAATTGCGTTGCCTATGGACGAGTATATTGGTACCTATAAAAAAACTGTTCAAATTCCCATTAAGAAAAATGACGTAAATAGTAACCCTGATCTTTGTATCAATGGATGAAAACAATTTATGACGCATCAAAATTATTTAAACGTAAAAAAAATTGTTTTAGTAAAAGTAGCAGCAAGTATTTAAGTTTTACTTTGTGATAGATTTGCACCACCTCAGTAACAGATATTACGCCGCCAAACAATAGTGTGTAAACATTCCTCTGTTACGGTTTGAAGGGTACTGCAGCTAGCGAAATTACCAGGGCTATTGAGACTAACCATCAAAAGTTTCAAAGTAATTAACGCCAAAGCAACGACACCCTGCTTCGTTTTTGTGTTTTTACTTACTGCTTAACAGTTCTGCTTTAAGCTAATCGTAAATAACTATGTGATGAAACTTAATATGCAAACCCTATCGTCATTCCTATTTACCCAAGATTGCCCACTTTATTTTAAATTCAAAAGCTCCATTTTAGATTCTTATCTCTAGTTGAAAGACGGCACGGCAAGGAAAAAACTTTGCCAAATCTCGTACGCTCCGTGCATATTTGATGATTTGATCACATTCCAAGTGTCCAAATTCTGTGTATCACACCAAATCACATGGGAAACTCAATTTCGCTCTGGTGTATTCAAGTATCGCCGTGTGAACAGTCGAATCTTTGAAAGATTTCGACGTTGATCAATATTGCTGAAGTTCGTGCACTGCCTCATAAGTTTGCAATACTATTTATATTTCACAATTGTAGAAGTTGTATGCATTAGCTTATTTTTGTTTATTCCATATCCGTCTATACAGTAAATATTTGTTCTGTGTATGAATGTTCTGTATTTATTATAAGTATGTATTTATAAAAATATTCTATCAGCTATCTGACTTCTATTGTACAAGCTTTGTTTAGTTAGGGATCAGATGGCGCTGTGTATGATGTCTTACGATACTTTTATTTTTTATAGTCTTTATAAAACTACCTTAGTGAGACGATTTAGAAGAAAGCATTTTGTGTTAAGTGTTGCCCGAAAAACACAATGGGTGACTTTTAAATTTAGAGTACCGAATGTTCGTCATGAAAACATACATTTTAGCACCGTTGCTTGAGTTTAATCAATATATATCAAATCTAATCCAATTAATATAACTTCCTCACCTTAAAATATAGAAAAACTTAAGAGTGAAAATGCGGTACTCGGCGAGACATAGCCAGTTTCAAACTAACTGCTTACTTTCGAATCTAATGCGGGTGCTATAAACTTAAGCATCATTGTCCTTAAAAGGTTTATATTGCTTGCTATTCTTAAAGGATATCAAAGGTCATGTGAAATCTTAAGGTGGTACCTCGGTAGAAATTTGATACTGTCATTGACGATATTGAAGACACTCTCAGAATCTTAATGAATCACGGGATTTATTTTAAAATTTTGCTGTGACCTACTGTTTTATTTTTTACATTTTTGCCGTATTTTTTCGATGTAAGAGGTTTCCTATGACCTTCATAAATGAGATTGTATATCGTGCATTTGTGATGAGATATACATATACTAACCTTGGAAATACTTTTCGTTGAAAGTCAAAAACGGGCTTCCGCATTGAGGTTCCACAGACCAAATGCAAGGACTTGTGGTTGCACTGCTTGAGCACAAGCTATGTAGATAGACTAATAATTACTAAACATATGGATGAATGATATATATACTCGTATTTTGATATAGTTTATCATAATTTTAGCTTTTACTAAACTCCTTTCAAACCTATCGCGCTTATCTAAATACTCGAAATTTGGGTTTCTCGATTACGCTCTAGTCGCTGTTTATGTTTGGTATTACTTTATGAAATATTTTACAAAAGACCAGAAATTTTAATTCAATTTATCCTAACGAACTCTTACGTGGAAGATGATGAACTTACGTTATTTTCCTTAACCTACGAACGCAAATCATTTGCCTACCAATTATTCACACAAATTAGCCTTCAATCTTCAAGTCATCGGCGCGGAAAGGTTTCACACAGCCACACGAGGTCTCAGCAAAAAACCCATTCAATAGTAAGGTGTAATGTCTTATTTGAGAATCGACGTAGGGATTTCATTATAATCTTAAGTCTGTTTTGCTTACAGCTGGTAAAACCTCTCTCTTATTGAAATACTTCCGGCTATTGCTTTCCTTGAGTAGGAACGTAATTTCTAAGAATTTTACTTCTTCTATGTATTCTTACTATGTATTTAACTGAAATTTTCAAAAAATCATGCCTTAGTGGTGCAGCGAATCTTACATAGCTAGGATGACACTTGAAATTTATTTGAACTAATAGGAAGCGTGTTTCTAGTAACTGGAATAACAGATTTAAGATTTGACTAACCTTCTGAGCTCTACAAATATTTTGAATATTTTCTATTGTTCTAGTGAATCATTTCTTATCTATAGAATTTGTTTTCCAAATTCTTTACTG
This sequence comes from Biston stratarius, assembly GCA_950106695.1. NCBI lineage: Eukaryota > Metazoa > Arthropoda > Insecta > Lepidoptera > Geometridae > Biston > Biston stratarius. The sequence continues at coordinate 12,775,082 of OX467110.1, read as the reverse complement.
AACTTAAAATAGAGTCATTTTCTATCCCCTTTAAATTAAATTTTAATGAGGCCACCATTGTTCTTGATACACGATTCAGATAAAAGTTTTCTATAGAACAAAAATCAACTAAATTACACAAATAATTACTAGATAAAATTTAAATTAATTAATATTTTAATTATATTTGACAGCCCTGTTGGCTCATTGGGAGTATGTCTGCCTGAGCTGTAGGGCGTGGGTTCGATTCCCGCCAAGGACAAATGTTTGTTTGGTATAAACAAATGTTTGTTCTGTGTCTGGGTGTTCTGTATGTATTATAAGTATGTATTTACAAAAAAAAAAAAGTATTTATGTATCCTATCAGTTATCTGACTTCCATCACACAAGCGCTGCTTAGTTTGGGGTCAGATGGCGCTGTGTGTAATGTGTCCTACAATATTTATTTATATTTATTTATTTATCAAGTATGTAAGTTTTACGGTACTCAGGCCGCGCAGGTTAGAATTCGAGACAAAGCCTAAATAACTGGTTTGAACGGATGAGGCAAAAACAACAGCCCGTGTGGCCGTCAGACTAGGTTTATGGCATTAAGGATGAGACAGTCGAATTCCTGACTACTCGAGCGAATAACTACAGGTGGTGATGCAGGATGTGTAGATTAATGAACTTCAAAAGGAAATCCTAAGGCTTCGAAGGTGTGACGTTTGACCACACCTTGTCTGACGTAGTCTATTGTAAAGCACAATTAACTTTGGACTTTGAGATATTACCTAGATTTTTATAACACAAAATCCAGTAGAGTTCCCTATATTCGCTGCATGTACTAAATAATGGAATAAAAACTAACGCCATTTGAATCTGACAGATTTAGAAGTTCCTTAAAAACTAATTATTACATTTAACAGAGGTATGAATAACGCTTACTGTAAAAATGAGATTTTTGTATGTAAAAAAATAACGACAGACAGTTTCTAGAATATCATATAATATCTTTATGTATACATAAAACAATCATTAAAATGCACTCAGAAGAACGATGCTTACAAAATTTCGCTGGCATACTTTCTCACGAGGCTTTAAGATATAAAATGCGTTAAAATATTGAAAAGCTTTCGTTTTCTGAATACACTACATTGTCCTATTATAGCTGTTTATTTCCCAGCCAAATATATCTATATCTATTTTCGGTCTAGCTGCAGAACATAACTGTCACTATCTTAGCTGCGACCTTTGTTTCAAAGAGATTTTGAAAAAAAAATGCGGAATACAAAAAGTCCTATGTGATTTAAATTCTTATTTAATGGTTTGCACACAAACCAGAGCTCCAGCTAATTAAGAAGAAACGTACCTATGGACAACAAAATAATCTGTTGTTATCTACATAAGTACGTAGATCGTTAAAAAACAATACAGCGAATACTGAACTCCGGCCGATTAAAAATCTTAACTTGCGAGTAAAGCTTTTTTAAATGTTTCTACCTATTATTTCTGTCTTACAAGTCTATAATTTTATTAGATAGATATTTTATTGACATAAAAATAAATTTAATCTATTATTATCTAGTGCGTAATAATAATAATAATTTTGTTTATGTACTTGTCCGGTTTTACATAATTCTTGGCGTAGAAATGCAGTGTTACTTAAACTAGTATTAAGAAATTAAAAATTATTAAAAGCTGTTCAGAAGCTAAACAAATTTAAGCTATTTACAGCTTAAATCAATTCATATCAAAAGTTATTAAAAAAAATATTTATATAATAATCATCAAACTATTAATAAATCAACGTAATATTTATTTAAAATTCATTACATTAGTCAAGATTTTAATTTGTAGTCACGATAATAATTTTGAATATACTCGTCTACTTTGTATAAAGTCTCATTGGGTTTTTGTAGCAGATTGAGGACGTCCATTAAAAAGTGTAGTTATAAAAACTTTAATATTCAGATAGGCAGTTTTACTTCGGGTCGGTGAGGTCTGTGATCAGTGTAGCCAACGTAAGGTTTTTAGATTATTTTCTGTTTTACCCCTAATCTATACTTATTTGCCCATCAGTTTTATTTGATGTTTTCATCAATAACATCATTTAGACGAAAAGCGGTAGGTTTTTTGCTACAATATTTTTAGAACTTCAATTTTTCGCTATTTTACAGCGATGTTAGGTCAGTGGTTAGCGCGGTCGGTTCGTATGCCGAAGGGCGTGGGTTCAATCCCCAACAATGACCTTGAACTGCCAGTGAAGGAAAATATCGTGAGGAAACCATAGTGTGGTGGTAGGGTACTTTCTAGTACTCGGCTGGCTAGCTACAACCCTCAAGTTAAAGATCTGCCGGCAAGCATCTAACGGTGTGTTCCGGTACGCTTTATCGTCTTCGACCACACCGTCACTTAACATCAGGTGAGCTATGGTCAAACTCCAAGCTTGTCAACGATGAAAAAAATGTGGGTTGGCAACACTTTGTGCTACTAACCACCTACACATGGACTGTTTTTGCATTCACTTCAGTCTTCCGTCTATCCCTTTCTATTCTATAGATTCTCGAAATCTCACCGCGGCCTGCTTTCTCACGAGCCTGCCATAATGGTCATGGCCGTTTATTGCCGCTACGCTGCTAATTTAAATGTGAATTGGAACTTTATGGGTCTTAATTCTAACATTATTTATTGAAATACTAAAAAATGCGGTAATAAAAATTATATCACGTTTTTAACACTGTATTTCTGTCGTGGTGTTTCTGTTTGTATTATAATAAGTACGTATTTAAAAAAAATGTATTCTATCAGTTATCTTTTACTTGGTGGTAGATTTGTTTTGTGGAGGTCGTCTTGGCACCATCGTAGTACCAAATATTCTGCTGACAAGTAGTGGTGTCTAAACATTACTGTGTTCCGGTTTGAAGGGTACTGCAGCTAGCTAAATTACTGGGCTTGTCGAGATTAACCATCGGAATTCTCAAAGTAATGAGCGCTAAAGCAGCGATGCCCTGGACTTTAGTTTGTGTTTAGTTTCTACTCAAAATTATGTGCATCGCTGCTACGGTCATGCGTTTAAAATTTAACAAAAAAAAAATCTCTCATGGTAGAAACTCTGCTAAGTTTGAGCTGTGTGAAATTTTCTATGATATTTATTTATTAACGTTGTAATCATTGAAATTGGCTGCAGATCTTAGTGTCGTATGAAAGATTTTGTTAATTTTCCAATATTTTTAATATAATCGTGCCGTGGTCAGCGCTTGACCACGGCTTTTGCAACATAAGTAAAACGTAGAGGTTAATAAACAAAACTACCTAATTCCATAGTATTTTGTGCGCGATTAAATCCCGGTAATAAACATAATAATGTGTTCAAATCGCGAAAGCTTAAAAACTCAGTTGATGTTAAGTGACGTTGTGGTCGAGGATGGTAAACACGCCTAGCCTGGAATGGAGCTGTACGACTTAAACATGAAATACACAGTCAGAGATTTTCAACGTGTAATAAATATTTTTCATAAAGCACCCGACAACGAAGCTTTATTATATTGCTTTCTTTCAGCGGCAGCTTAAGCTCATTGTTGGGATTTGAATCTACGATACCCTGCGTGTAAACCGAACGCACTAACCAATGAACCGTCATCGGTAACAAAATCGTTTCTTTCTTTATTATTCATGCCAGAAACAACGACCTCCGTCGGGACCCCGAAGGGGGCATGGTCGCAACCATCATTCAAAAATACGCTGAAACTCGTGAAAATAGACTTCATCAACATGTGAACGTCGAGGCTATCCAGCTCCTCGACAACACGGACATAGTGTGAAGACTAAAAAGGACAAAACCTTTTGAGTTAGTGTATAGTGTGGGTTAGTTAATGACAGTGCAGTGAAGTACTACATATTATAGAACACATGAACAAAGTGTCTTCCCCTTAATAGAGACAGTAAGAAAAGTGTTGATGAACGCATTCTTCGATATACTCAACTTAGCAATTTAAATTACTTATTAGTCTCCACTTGGCTAGATTATAATAACAATGAGGTATCTAACAACAAACAGATACCTACATCATTAGAAGAAGAAAAAAAGCCACAATAAGCAGGTCACATTGTTTCTGTCATGCAGAAACTGGTCAAGCGTAAACAAATGACAAAATAAAAAAAAAACCGTAATAAATTACCGAGAAATGTGAAGTAGGTGCTAAGGTTCTATAGAAATACTAGTTTGTTTGTGAGTCTTTGTTTTGGCTATTAGTTATTTTTGTTCCCTTTACACTGACTTTGTAGCATGTTGTAGCATACATCTCGATTCGATACCGGTAATTTCTATTTGTTTCGTTACCGAGAATCCAATTTTAGAAATACCAAGAAGGATCATTTGCGTTCAATTCTTATTTTTAACCGACTTGAAAAAGGAAAAGGTTCGCGATTCGACTGTAAGTTTTTTTTTGTATGGTAGATCATACTTCAGAGGTCCCATATAAATTTTTGGTGACTCAGGTAGAATAATTTTTGTTCCAATAAACTTGCGATTCTCTTCTTCTGCGATACCGCGATTTAGGGCAGTGATTTATTATCCTAACAGTGATATAACCTTATACTGATTTGACATTTGACAGTTTTTTTATTTTTTATTTTGCTTAAACTAGTATTTGATTCATGGTAATATAAATTACCTATTATTAGGGTTTTCTCTATAAATAAAATAAACACATAATTATTCCAAAACAAGAATATTATTTTACAAATTTTTCAGAAGGTAGTAATTGACCATGGCTATAGCATCATGTAGGTAAATAAAATAATGTTCATAGTATTTTGAGCACGATTAAAACTCGGTGATAAATATAATTCACATCATCAGCCATAGGACTTCCACTGCTGGACATAGGCCTCCTCCTGGGGGGTTTTTGCCAATACTCGCCACGCTTGGCAGGCGGGTTGGCGAGCGCAGTTAGGTGTGATTGTTCAAGGAAGACGCTGCTGCCCATCTTCCGGATTACATCCCTTAGCCGACTCTTACGGCAACCACGGGTAGAGAGGGTGGGGTACTATTCTTACGCCGGCACCACCATGGCAAAACATAATTAAGCATAATTGAATTCCATAAAAGCTGTATTTTTGTCATACATAAATTATCTCATGCCACAAAAACAAAATCAATCTTTTTATTTCCTATATCAGTCTTGTTTTTGTGAGGCAAGTTATCATACCAGTCTTAAACTAATCCGTCAATATTGAGGCAATAAATTATCTCAAGACCACATCATGTCACTGATCAATCATTCAAATTGATCTATGACGAAACACCTGTTCTCAAATCTTATTATACTCTGTACCGTTACTTGTACTTAACAAGTGATGACTTACTAGCTACGCCCAGCGGTGTCACCCGCTGTTTTAAATAAAATAAATCGACCGTAGCAATAATAAATAATAAATAAATAACTCTTTATTGTTCACACCAATTATTACTATAACAATTTTACCTGTAGTTATCGATTTTAACCAATTCCGTTTTTATGAAATTTAGCACACATAATTATAAATATACAATATGGGTCGACGATATAGTTACCGTCGCGGGTCGAACCTGGACCAGATTGGCACAGGACCGAGGCAGATGGCATAACAAGAGACGAGGCCTATTCTCAGCAGTGGTATATAAAGAAGATGGATGATGATGATGATGATGATAGTTTATTACTTAAATAAACTATATGTGTGTTAAATTTCATTCAAATCCGTTCAGCTGTTTTTGAGTGATTAAGTAACAATTTTTCTTATGGCTGACAGGCTAGGTATTTGACCACAGCTCACCTGATGTTAAGTGACGGTGTGGTCGAAGATGGTAAAGCACACCTAGCCTGGAATAGAACTGGCTCTCAAGTGAGGCTGCCGGAACACACCGTTAAATGCTTGGCGGCAGATTTTCACTTGAGGGTGGTAGCTAGCCAGCCGAGTACTAGAAAGTACCCTACCACCACGCTATGGTTTCCTCACAATGTTTTCCTTCACCGGCAGCTCAAGCTCATTGTTGGGGTTTGAACCCACGCCCTTCGGCATGCGAACCTACCGCGCTAACCACTGAGCCATCATCTCTAACATCTAAACATACAAACTTTCACAATAATATTAGTAGGATATGCTCATTGTACCTCACAATACTTACAATTACATAACACACTATGATTTACATCCGGCACTGCTCAAAATGCTCAGATGCAATTAAGATTGGCTACGCTACCTTTGGTAACTGTAGTTAGATTGCTTGACATATAATTTTCAATGCAACTTCCTTATTAGTTTAGATTCTTGAATAGATCTAGGCTAGTTCCAATTTTATTAAGTGAAGCCCTGGAAATTGCTTTGTCTATCAAGATCAGGCATTGAAACGTGTAAGGCTTCAATGAATAAGTATCAGTAAAATGTGTTTTATTTTAAATTGTTTTTAGGGTACCGTACCCGAAACGGAAAAAATTAAACCCTTTGTTGTGTCTGTCAAGACCTTCTATCTCCGAAACGCTGTTATGAAATCCCTTGCAGCTGTGAAAAAAAAACAATCTTCTCAGTTATCGTAAAAAAGTTACAGATGTCGAAAAAAAGAGCACACAAGGGAATCAAAACCTATAACATACTTCCCGTTGATTTAGAACTATGAAAGGTAAGAAGCATTATTTTATAGTACACAAAGGAAAAGATCCAAAAACTGCACATTTTTAATTTAATAACAAAAAATAGGATCAAGACCATAAACTTCAACACTCGATTCCCGAACTATTTATCATGTATACATGTATGGATGTATGGAGGTAGCTGACACCCTGGATTACACATGGATTAGCTTTTTATCCTGAAAAAATGTAGCGGGAAACACCGCGGGGCACAGCTAGTGTTATAATAAAAATATCAAATTAAAATACTAATACATTTAAATAAGTTTGCAAAAAATCTAATTGCGTAACAGGTCATCCTTACTCCGTATTCCCGCGGAGTTACAACATTGGATTGTTCAACAGGCGTATTAATGGAATCTTAAAAAGTCTGCAACGTATTTGTTGTGCCCCTGGTATTTCAGATACCTTAGGCGACGGTGACTGCTTACCATCAGGCAACCCACCTGCTTGATTGCCACCTGTGGCATAAAAAACAAGCCACTTAAAATACAAGAAAAATTCAGACATCTTAACTTATTGATAAATCTTTTTATTTTCATAAAATCGCAAAACAAAGTCAAAGTGAAAGTCCGGGTTCACTTTGGTTAATTTGTTTACTCAAAATAAAATTAATTATTTTACTAATTACGTGCTAAGCCTCGTTGATTAGGGAGCCTTGTTGAAAACGAATTACCTGATTTAAAATGTTAATTACTAACTGGCGTTGATTTAATATTTGGATATTTATGCTCTTGATAAAGCTGTAGCGACTAACGTTGTAAATGGCAAAGGCTATTTATTGTGTATTGTGATTACTTAATGGTAGATATCTTTAGTCTTTATCTTTTCTTTATCTTTCGTCTAGGTAGGTAACAAGTAACAGATATTTTTCCGCCAAGCAGTAGTGTGTAAACATTTCTTCGTGACGTGGGTTCGATTCCTACTTAGGACTAACATTTGTGCGACTATCATAGATGTTTCTGTGTCTGGGTCTTCTGTATGAATTATCACACTTATATTATAAAGGGGATAGTTGTGTATCTTTGTTACTTCTTCACGCTCAAACGGCTGGATTAATTTTGATGAAATTTGATATAGAGGTAGCTGACACCCTGTATTAACAAATAGGATAATACTTTTTATCACGAAAAATGTATGGGGTAACAACGCGGGGCGCGGCTAGTAAGTAGTAAGAGATTAACCAGCTAATGTCTCAAAGTAATGAGCGCCAAAGCAACGATGCCCTAGATTCAAAGCTCTGTGTGCCGCTGCAATGGTCATGGACATGTGTTTTACATATAGATATTAAGACTCAACAGCCTAATAATTTCGCTAGCTGCAGTACACTTCAAACCGTTACATAGCAATGTTAACACACTACTGCTTGGCGGCAGAATATCTGGTACTGAGGTGGTTTCTACAAATTAATAATAGATAAAAAAAAAATAGATTGGAGATAAATTATGCTAAATTGAATTATTTACTTGAAATTTTGAATAATATTATCATCATCAGCGATAGGACGTCCACTGCTGGACATAGGCCTCCTCCTGGGGGGTATTGCCCAGTACTCGCCACGCTTAACAGGCGGGTTGGCGAACGCAGTTAGGTGTCATTGTTCTAGGAACACGCTGCTGCCCATCTTCCGGATAACATCCCTTAGCCGACTCTTACGGCAACCACGGGTAGAGAGAGTGAGGTACTATTCTTACGCCGGCACCACCACGGCATAATATACAAGCAGTTTTTTCTAATACAGATAACAAGTAAAATCGTCTAGCAACGCTAGTCGTAGATACTTAGTAGATTTTGATTGAATGAGGTTTCATTCTATAAAATTATCTTTCCTAGAGTTCTATGCCAATTATAGCTGGAATGGCATTTATTATGATGACAAGGATAACTGCCTGTTCGACTAAAAGTTCAATTCAAATGTCATGTATGAGAAACTAGTTTTTATAAATAAAACAGATATTTTAAAACATATACCTATTTTATACTAGCAGACCTGGCCACGCGGTGCTGTGGCCAAAGTATAAGTAAAATATATTATAGTAAACTATTCAATATTAAGTGAAATAATAGAATATTGCGATTATAAATTGTGTCGTTAGTAAATTTTGAACACACGCGTGTAACGTGAAATAAATTGTAGCGCATATGAAACGTTTGAACTTTTAACGTAGCGCCATCTATTGGATACTTACTCAATCCAGTTAATAAAAATTACCTTACACTGCCATCTATTAGAATTTTATGGAACTCACAGATAATTATGACCTCTTTGTCGTACTTATTACACAAATATTTTCAATAAAAAAAAAAAAATACGATTATAAATTGAGATTTAAACTATCCTATCTCTCAAGTTGGATCAAACTGCACACGGTGTGCAAGATTTGGTTAAAATCGGTTCAGTAGTTGAGGAGTTCATCGCGGACAAACAACGTGACACGAAATTTTTATATATAAAGATGTTTGGCCGCCATCTCACCTGATATTAAGTGATGATGCGGTCTAAGATGGAGCACGCTTCCCTAGAAGATATCGATTCGACTCGACTTGAAGACACCCAGATTATATTCAACGGGGAACACCCACCCAGGCAGCGCATTCCACTGAATAGCGGTCCGCACAATGAACGTGGAATCAAATCGTTCAACAGGATACTACATGCCTTGTACATATTACAAGCAGCTCAAGCCCTTTATCGGGACTTAAACCCACACCTTTCGACTTGTAAACCGACCGCGCTAACCACTGAGCTATCGTCGCTCCGAATAATAATGGATGTAACTTACATCCATTTTTGTTTCTGCATTTAGGTCAAGTGGTGTGGGTGCCGTCTACATTCGGCTTTTATTCTCAATCCAATATTTTTAAGTTAAGTTTAATGTATAAATTAAACTAATTAGGTAGTTAAAATTGGGGTCATCAGACTTTAATGTTTTAAAAGTAGAATAACATCATTTGAAATGTCTAAAACAGACTGTAATTAGTTTTGATAGTAAAAAATTGTAATTCAATACAAAAATAGCTCCCTCACGCCTCGTTTAATGGCAAAAACTGTTGTAGAAGAGTGATCAGGAAAATGTATTTTAATTCTTAGTTAATAGAGATTTAAGTTCTGTGAAATCAAGATTGTATTTTTGGAAATAATGTGGACAAACGACAAAATCAATAAAGAAAATGATTCCCAACGTCACATTTCTTAAAATTCATGTTTTTTTTAAACCGACTTTAATTAAACAGCTGAATAAGAATCAACACGAGTATTTATAGTGTGTCGGTACATATTATTTTATTAAGTTATAAAAAAACATTGTAGAAAATACGATAGGATTGCCACGTGACTATAGTCCCTTAATTAAGTTGGAATTAAAAAAGTTATTTGTTGATTATCGAAGGAAGTTCCATAAAAGTCCACGGAAACAAACCGCCATCCTAAGTCAACACGGTTGACCTTGGAGCGCTGTCATAACTTTGCCAAACATGTGGCAAATATGGCTGGACAAACAGGTGCAGGCTTTGACGTAATAAGGGTAGGGACACTATAGACGACATTGGTCACTAAGGTAGAAGACAGAAGATCGATTTATTTCTAACGTTTTGACCTCCATGAAATAAATAAATCGCCCCGTAAGTCTCCAAAGCCTGGAACATCGACGCAAAGTAGCTTGTTTTGTTTTGTACCGGACAAATTCTAGCTAGAGTTTTTTTTTGTGAACTGAATCTTATGAGACGCTTTCCCGATGTTAAGAGATGACCATTGCAGCGATACACAGAACTTTGAGTAGCAAAACAAAGTGCAGGGCATCGCTGCTTTAGCGCTTATTACTTAGAGACTTTGGATGGTTAGTTTCAACAGCCCTGTAATTTCGCTAGCTGCAGTAACTCTTCACACCGGAACAGTAATGTTTACACACTACTGCTTAGCGGCAGAATATCTGGTATTGTGGTGATACCTACCTAGACGACCTCCTGCTAAGGAAATCTACCTACTACTAGAAACTATAGTGCACACCAAAAAAGTGTGTTTTGTAGCGATGATAGCTCAGTGGTTAGCGCGGCCGGTTCGCATGCCGAAGGGCGTGGTCTCAAACCCCAACAATGAGCTTGAGCTGCCGGTGAAGGAAAACATCATGAGGAAACCATAGCGTGGTGGTAGAGTACTTTCTAGTACTCGGCTGGCTAGCAACCCACCCTCAAGTTGAAAATCTGCCGCCAAGCATCTAACGGTGTGTTCCGGCAGCCTCACTTGAGAGCCAGTTCCATTCCAGGTTAGGTGTGCTTTAACATCTTCGACCACACCTTCACTTAACATCAGGTGAGCTGTGGTCAAACACCTAGCCTGTGAGCAATAAAAAAAAAAGTATTATTAGTGAAGATTCTGCAGACCTGTATTGAAGAGCATTCTTCACAGTTGCATTGCACGATATAATTGGCGAGATCAATGTAATCATTCAATACTTAATGAAATGCGCTTTCACATGCCTTCACGTAACACATGATAATTGCTAATTGTCCAAAAGTTGTTCAGGCATTCGAAAGTGAACAATTATATATGAGAAATGATACTCTTTGTTGGCAACCCCAACTTATTTTAGTTTGATGTTGATAGATATTTTAGGCAACTAGTCAAATCGAAAGACACGGCACTCAGACCGACCTTCAGCATTTCACTTTCAGCTACTGTCTATTGTATTTCGTATATCGTCTCAGGACGACCTACACTATGTTTTTTGATTTCTGATCTCCACTTGAGAACACATATCCCAATGTTATCCTATGGCACGTGTCCGGTTATGCCAACGTAGCGGTTTAGCTGCCATCGTTTAAAAACTCATCCACATATAATTGATTCATGGAAATCGCACACTGTGCGATTCACGCGATCCTTTTTGCCATACACTTGAATATTGTGGAATGATCTTCCTTCCTCCGTATTCCCGCGGAGTTCCAACATTGGATTGTTCTAAAGACGTGGTAATAAAATCTTAAAAGGTCGGCAACATATTTATAGTGCCGATATTGATAGGTAACGGTAATTGCTTACTATCAGGCAACTGCTTGAGACATATAGAAAAAAAATGTCCAAACCTATGTCGATGAGATGACTTTACTTCTCTGCCAAATCTTACAGAACTAAATATACCAAGCTTTACAATAAGTTCCTCGAAGTCGGCGTCATTATATCTCCTGGTAACTCATTCAAAGCTACAATGTCCATTCTAAGCGGATCACGGATTAAAATGAATAAAACAACGCTATAAATTATGCACATATATAATAATATGTTGTGAACAACTGTGTGATGACGTCATACCAGCAAAATTCTAATGATTACGATACAATAGGTTTTCCTGATAAAGCAAGCCTTTTCCTTCAAGCTTTTTGTATTATGGAACCACATATATGAGCCATCATCGCTACAAAAGTCCCTTAAATAAATTGGTATAAAAAAACTTACAACATCCCTCTTTTTGAGTCGGAGGTTAAAACGATCGGTAAGTAAATACACACAATCTTGTTCTCGACACATAATTTCAACATTTTCTAAAACAAAGTTATAAAACTTTTGTTATAAAACAATTAATTCGAATTGGCCAATTTCAACTTTGATTGCTTTTAATCGCCTAACCACGATGTCTGAATTCAAATTAAATGTCTAAAGTCTTGAGTTGATAAAGTTTTTAATTATATTGATCCTGTTTCTCATTCACAGCACATAGCAAAAACTGCTACAAACGTAAATATTGATGAAAGTTGTAAAAAGTTAGTACCGGTTCTGTAATACTTATTGGTTGCCAATTGATATTCCATGTTACTGTTTCCATGGTACACCGAGAAATTATAAAATATACTTAGTAGTTGACAGAATCGCCATTATTAATTACTGTAGTAGAATCTCTGACAATCCCTATACAAAAAATGTATTTTTTTACGCGACTGACCAAGAAAAGTGTAATGTTTTCAGGGTTCATGTATGTGAGTTTCTTTATTCCACCATAACTTTAAAATTCATGAACAGATCTGGATGTAGATCGTTAGAATCCTTACATCATCTGAGTAACACTTGCTATAAATCTTATGGAAAAAAACCTTTCTTTTGTGTTTTGTCTTCTTAATTAAGTGTGTTACCTTTATTCTACAAATGAAATCATCATTTCTTGTTGTGGTTCTGGGGTTATTGAAGTATCTTTAAGTTAACGAATCGGTCTTAAAATACAATATACATAATATAGATAAGTCCGCCTTCCTTGCCTTTTTTTTATGTAACAGTTATGAGACGATCGAGACGCTCTCCTGATGTTAAGAGATAACGCCTGTCCATGACCATTGCAGCGATACACATAACTTTGAGTAGTAAAACAAATTCCAGGGCATCGCTGCCTTGGCGCTCATTACTTTGGAACTAGATGGTTAGTCTCAATAGCCCTGTAATTTCGATAGCTGCATTACCCTTCAAACCGAAAAACAGTAATGCTTACACACTACTGCTTGGCAGCAGAAAATCTGGTACTGCGGTGGTACCTACCTAGACGACCTCCCGCCTACCTGTAGTATATTTATTTTACATTTTTGTCTTTTGTAATGTCAATAAAATGTTATTATAATTATTGTATTGTGACTTAAGTTGAAGTGACTAAAAATCTCCAAGAGTTGAAGTAGTTTAAAATTAAGAACGACTGTGCGTTTTAATATCAGAAACCAAGGCACATATTCGGTTGCAGCGCCTGTAAAGTTAGTATGGTATTGTACAACTAAAGACATGACTTTTTGTTAATTACAATATGTATATACTTATATCTAATATAAACGTGCGGATTCACGCAACTTTTGGTATGTTTATCGTGTCCTATTAGCACTTAGCCGATTTATGGTCCTTCGAGCCTTAACACACTGGGCAAGTGAACTGGAAACAAACTACACTTTCACGCGTATGAAAGGTAAATAAAGTGAAGTTGCATGATTGGGCGTCAACTGTGACGTATTGCTTTACAAATGTCGCTGTCGTGAGCCCGCGGGCAAAAACTGGCTCAGAGATAGTCAATTGCTTCGTTGATCGACGGTCAATTGAGATGTTTTTATTACACTCGTAATTGTTGGAGTGAAAACAAGTCTTAACTCCTTAGTTGCAAACAGGACACTAGAAAAAAGGTGAGCAAAGGTTTCCCTTGAAACTTTTAAAAATACTACGTATTGATTTTTTTTAAATATCGCGTAAGACCCAGAACCCGGACAGCGGTGCATTGTTTTAAATACGAAATAAAGTTACGAAAGATTGCGATTGGCAAAATTTCTGAAGATAGCATTGCAAATGTACGATTTTAATCCGATCAAACTCTCGTAAATACATAAAAATTAATAGGCAAGAGATAAAATAAAATTTTATGTTTTGCTTGTTACTTAATCTCAGCTATTACGCTTAGACATGGTTCAAATACTTTAACCATACTAAAACTTACTCCTGGCATTAAAATTAAGGTCCTCACGTAAAGGTGTCTTCTGGCAACGTTACTTTTTTTTTAAATGGTTGTCATGTTAGCTTTTTGACCACAGCTCACCTGATGTTAAGTGACAGTGTGGTCGAAGATGGTAAAGCACACCAAGCACCTAACGATGTCTTCCGGCAACGTTACTTGAGAGCCAATTCCATTCCAAGCAGTATTGTTTATCATCTTCGACCACACCGTTACATAACATCAGGTTTTACTTGGTGGTAAATCTTAGCAGGAGGTCGTCTAGGTAGGTACCACCGCAATACCAAATATTCTGCCGCCAAGCAGTAGTGTGTAAACAATACTGTGTCCCGGTTTGAAGGGTACTTCAGCTAGCAAAATTACAGGGCTGTGGAGACTAACCATCGAAAGTCTCAAAGTAATGAACGCCAAAGCAGCAGATGGCCTGGACTTTGTTTTGTTACTCAAAGTTCTGTGTATCGCTGCAATGGTCATGGACAGGCGTTATCTCTTACCTCGTCTCGTTCGTCTCATTACTTTTACATAAAAAAACTAACCTATCAACTAATTAAAAAAAAAATTACGATGAAGAAATTTAACGGACGCTTGCAGCAGGTTCGAACTTTGATTGGGGAATTTTAATATTACATATTACTTAATGGAACACTTTATCTATTTAAGTTATTCAAAAGCAATGTCAAAGCTACCATCCATCTTATCTTGCCAAAAACCGGTTAAATGATCTTGAATGGTTAACACTTGCATGCAAAATTAATGGGCATCAAACTCGCTAAACTAGATCCAAACTGCTGGCAGACACGGATAAGTCATAAACGTAAGTAACTATAACTCGGAGATGGTACGATCAGGTGATTCGACGCGGCCATCGAATAAAATATTCTAGATTTTACGTATTATTCTAAAATCAGTAGGTAGACTTCCACGCGTGGAAACGTGACAAAAAATAAACATAAGAAACACGAATTTTAGTTTTATTTTTACGGGCTTCATCGCGTAATTACGCACTCAATATCGCTTCCGCACGCAAGGTCATCGCGCGCGGCCCGAGCCAAGACGTATTCTGTTTGCACTCCATGAAAAAGGCCACCGAAAGTGATAGCAATAGTCACGAGTTTTCGGCTTGAAAAAAAACATTCTTCTACCGCAATTATGTAGTTGCCATAAAAGAATAAAAATAACATTGATTGCGAATTTTAGTTGCCAAATTGACAAAGCTAGAATATGGATATGCCTAGATTTCATTTCGCAAAGTGGAAAAACTTATATCACGGCCCTTTTTAGCCGCGCCACTCCTCGCATTTTTTTATGTTTGTCAGGTTAGGTGTTTGACCACAGCTCACTTGATTTTAAGTGACGGCGTGATCGAAGATGGTGCACACCTAGCCTGGAATGGAACTGGCTCTCAAGTGAGGCTGCCGGAACACACTGTTAGATGCTTGGCGGCAGATTTTCAACTTGAGGGTGGTGGCTAGCCAGCCGAGTACTAGAAAGTACCCTACCAACACGCTATGGTTCACTCACGATGTTTTCCTTCACCGGCAGCTCAAGCTCATTGTTGGGGTTTTAAACCACGCCGATCGGCATGCGAACCGACTGAGCAAACCTCTGAGCTATCATCGCTACAAAAATTCAGCATATTTAAGCTTATGCTTTTCAGTCACTAACAACTATCTTATCTATACTATAGTTCCTTATTGAAAGAGG
The DNA here is from genome assembly GCA_950106695.1 of Biston stratarius. Taxonomy (NCBI): domain Eukaryota; kingdom Metazoa; phylum Arthropoda; class Insecta; order Lepidoptera; family Geometridae; genus Biston; species Biston stratarius. The sequence goes on along the minus strand of OX467110.1, from coordinate 12,759,280 downwards.
AGCAAGAGGTCATCTAGATAGGTACCACCGCAATACCAAATATTCTGCCGCCAAGCAGTAGGGTACTGCAGCTACCGAAATTACAGGGCTGTTGAGACTAACCAACGAATGTCTCAATGTAATGAGCGCCAAAGCAACGATACCCTGGACTTTGTTATGCTACTCAAAGTTCTATGTATCGCTACAATGGTCGTGGACATGCGTAATCTCTTACCATCAGGAGAGCGTTTTGTTCTTCTCATTATCTTTGTATAATAAAAATAGTAACAATCTCCATGTGTTGAAAATGAAACGTCACAGATCGTTTACTAAAAGAATTGAAGCAATCTTTTGAGCAACATTTTATTTCAAAACTGAATTACAATTTCAATAAAACAATACAATGATTTCACAAAAATCCAAATTCTCGTTGCATTCAACAACACTAAGACAGCTTCAATGGTTAGTTTCTTTTTTACCCGACTGCCAAGGAAGGGTTATGTTTCTAGCGCGTATCTTGTATGTATGTAATTTTTTTTAGTACCTCGTATCTTACAAACGGCTGGATGAATTTTGACAGTTAAGGTATCGTTTCGTCTTAAAACCCAAGTGTTCTTAGATAGGTGTTACTCACAGACTTAATTTATATATAATATTGTCACTAAGTTACATTCACTCCTTTATAAATTACATTTGCAATTATGTCTCAAGGTTACCGATTTCATACTAATAGTGGACCAACTAGAGCTTGGGTAGGAAAATATGTCCAGTATATCCAGTCACTTGTGAATTCTTAGCGTCAAGTGTTTTAAGTATGTTATAAAAGATCAAGTTAAATAAGTCTATGACACAGTCAAAGTCATGCAAGTTAAATCATGGTCGAGTCCAGTCATGCCATAGTAAAAAAGTGACTTTACTATAAGCACCGATTAAGTTTTAGAAATATACGAAAATACTTGTTTCGCTACATTATATCACTTTCTCACACTAACGCGCGATGACTTCGAGCTGCTTCCAACATTCCTTCCAGTAGAGGAAACTTCGGATGCATGGCCCATTCGCGCACTGAGTAGTTAGCCCTATTGTCAAAGTCGGGCCACCCCAAAGGTATGTCATAGCACATACAAAATAACTCAATTTTTTTTTGTCAAAGGATTGAAGATAAAATATCCGGCAAATAAAGTATCCAAGTGTCGTAAACGAAGTTGCTCACAGCTGAATATAAAATTTTACTCATCACTTAAAACACGTTCTTACTTAGGTACCATTTAAACTTAACAACATTTTCATTTCGCAGCCAAACTCGGTCATTGCCTTCAAAGTGCTGCCAAATTGCTACCAGACACTATAGTTATAATAATAACTTGCTTACAGACAAATACTCGAGATTTTACTGAGATAGTAGGAAACAGGAAATATTTGTTCCTACTTTAAAGTCTTCCGAATCAGTACTGTTTTTATAAATTACCCCACTGTTGGGCGCGGACCTCCTTTCATTGTGAGAAGGGTAACGCTATAGTCCACCACGCTGGACAAGTGCGAGTTGGATGACTTCACACATCTTTGGGATCTTTTTAGGGTTCCGTACCTCAAAAGGAAAAAAACGGAACCCTTATCGGATCACTTTGTTGTTCGTCTGTCTGTCAAGACCCTTTTTCTCAGGAACGCGTGAAAGTATCAAGCTGAAATTCATATCAAATACTCAGGTCTACTGTCGCTTGGAGCTGTGAAAAAGTCAAACTTCTAAGCCAACGCAATCAAAAGATACAGCCGCTTATGCTGCAAATTTTCGACACTCGCAAGGGAATCAAAACCTACAGGGTACTTCCCGTGAACTCAGAATCTTGAAATTTGGTACGAAGCAACGTCTTATAGAACAGATAAAGAAAAAATTGCGAAAAGCATAAATTGCCATAAAAAAATACCATAACTTTTACTTATATACCTACAGGTTTGTACGGAACCCTCGGTCCGCGAGTCCGACTCGCACTTGGCTGGTTTTTTTAATGAACTCTCTGATATGATTGATTAACCCTCTATTAATATATAATAATTATATATACCATAAGCGCGCATTGTAAGTGTAGGTACATGCTATATGACAAATAATCTCGTCACAGAATAACAAATAGTACCTATTGTAAACTCGCTTCGTATTTGGTACGGCCACAGAATAGATAGCAGTGGATAACCGCGCGGGGCGTTAAAAACGAGACAGATACAGTGATATATATCTTTATCCCTCTCGTTTGCGCATGGCTCTGCGTTGTTAAGTCGTAAGTGTGCGTGCCGTAGATGTAAATACCCGCGCCGTCGTCGGCCGCACAGTACAGTCGGCAAAACAAATAATTGAAAATAATTTTATCTTTTTTTTTTTATATAACTGACAGGCTTGGTGTTTTACCACAACTCACCTGATGTTAAGTGACGGTGTGGTCGAAGATGGTAATGCACACCTAGCCTGGAATGGAACTAGCTCTCAAGTGAGGCTGCCGGAACACACCGTTAAATGCTTGGCGGCAGATTTTCAATTGAGGGTGGTAGCTAGCCAGCCGAGTACTAGAAAGTACTCTGCCACCACGCTATGGTTTCCTCACTATGTTTTCCTTCACCGACAGCTCAAGCTCATTGTTGGGGTTTGATCCCTCATCCTTCGGCATGCGAACCGACCACGCTAACCACTGAGCTATCATCGCTATAAATGCATGCGTGTTTGTTTTGCAGACAAATATTTATTATGTATTTTATTATTAATGTTAATTTCGAATTATGAATGTATACAATACAGTATTTGCTATTGAGTAGCATAAGTACTTTCGAGCGGTAGTTCAATATTAGCCTAGGTACTATTGAATACTATTTTACGATACTTATTTATTTTAATCAATATTCTTAACAATGAGGATTTGTAGGATTCTATACTTTTAATATGTACAACGGTCCTTTATTATACGCCTATCATTTTCGCTTGACTGTCTCACATAACCTGTATCTTCTGAATCGTTTTAGGTAGTCAGTTGAAATTTTCACAGAACACGCATAATTATTGTAATTAGATCGGATTTAGGCAATCACACACTCAGATACAGGGCTGGATCGTTTATCAAAGGCTCGTACCGCTCTGTGATTGGGTTTTTTGTGTTTTTATCAGCTGATCACAGATTATTGTTATGTCTATAGTGCGTCTACATCGTTGGTTGGTGTTGCCCGCTAACACGATGGAACAAAAAAGTTTAATAGAATAAAAGACATTCTTAACAATTTTTTTAATTTAATTTCTCTGAATTGTAACTAGACATTACACACTTTTTACATATAAAGTATCCAATGTATTAGGTCCATTGTAAAAGTAATCTTTATATTTACTAGTTAAATGGATTAAATTATTTTTTTACGGAATGAATCCCTTAAAAAATATTTCTAACTAGAATAGTCTATAAAACTGTGAGGCGTCATTTGTTAAAGTAATAAATTTTAGACCTACGTAAGTAACCTAATTTAACCTTACCAAACTTAAAAAATTATTGTCACAAGTCTTCAAACTCTATAGCAACTGTCTGATTGTATATTGAAGTCAAAAACTGAGGGCTTGATTAAATAAAATGCACAATGTCGCTTAAGCCAGCGGGTCTTCTTTTTTATTGATTTCAAGTCTCTCCACTACCACAAAACTATAGACGTATTTGTCATTACTATCTCTTATAAGGTATTTTGATAAGTCTACTTCTTCATGTAATGTTACAGCTCTATCATGTTTGTTAACTTCTTTTTCTTCTTGAACTTTTGTATTGTCTCCTGTTACATAACAATTTCCATCATTAGCGTCTATTTTAAATCGTTTTTTCAATACATTTTCTTTACTTAATGTCACTACTCCATCACTTTTGCTAATACTTATTTCTTCGTCAATTTCAATATTGTCATATTGCCCTTCTGTCACTTTTCCAGTTTTTTTTAATGTTACTTCTACAAGTTTTAGGTCGTTTTCTTAATCGCTTTTTACACAATATCAATTCATCTTTTCTAACGATGTCTGCTACATTACTCTTTTCATCTTGGCTATGACTATCATTGCTAATTCGTTTTTTTAAATCTCTGTCCAAAATTTCAGTTACATCATCTTCGCTTAGTCCAGTAGCATCGGAAGTTCTTTTTCTGATGTTACCCAAAAAATTTAAACAAAAGCATTTTTTGTGTGACTTCACAATTATTATATCATATTCTTTTTTAAGGTAGTTGTATAATCGAGTTACAATATCACGCCCCTGAAAATAATAGAAATGTTGAGTATCTAAATCTGGTAAAAACTCAGTCAAAAGACATTTATTATTATTAATTAAGTTATTTAAAATGTAAGATACTGCTTTGGTGTTACTATCACACGTTTACTTATATGATGCTTCAATAAACAAACTTACTTTATCACATAGAAATTGGCGTTCGATTTTTTGATTTTCCCATATTTGTCGGTTTTCCATTGTGCAATCAACATAATTCAGAGTAACATTTGATGCTTCGGCAACTCGTTTTCTAACAGGTTGCAAAGATTTTTGGTTACACCAGGTATTATGATGCAGATAATCGAATTCTCTTTGAAGGAAATCAACCATTTTGATAATCATGCCCCGAACCTAAAAATTATTAAAACTATATGAAATATATACTCTTTAACACTATTATACAGTAAGTCACCCCTACAGTTATTAATGTTAACTCTATATAGCACCAAACTAATGTAATTAGTACCAGTATATTTCTAGAAGGTATTTTAGTCGTCTCTTTTTTTCTTCTTTCATCATATATTGTCACCACCTCTCCATTATTGCTAACTCCTGTTTCTTCTTCAACTTCAGTATTCTCTTCTGCTACATGACAATCTTCATTTGACTTATTGCTGCCAATTATTGTTGCTAATTCTTCTTTGTGTAATGTTATAGCTTCATCAGGTTTACTAACTTTTGTTTCTTCTTCAATTTTAGTATTCAGTTGTTCCATATAATAATCTTCATTAATGACATTATTGTCAGTTTCCTGACTTATTTTCAGATTTTCTTTGTATATTGTCATAGCTATATCATGTTCGAATATTTCTAATATTTCTGTTTCAACTTTAACTTTAGTGTCTAATTTAACTGCAAAATAACCTTCATTAATGACATTAATTTCAGTTTCGCGTGGTATTTCCAATTCATCTTGTTTGTATAATGTTCCGGCTGTATTATTTTCAATCCCTTCCGTTTCTTTTTCAACTTCAGTTATATGATAATCTCCATTCCTCCTCCATCGACCTTTTATATTTCGTTTTTTCATTCCTTTTCCCTCATTATAATTTACATTATATTTGCTTTTACATGTTTCTACGTCACTTGCATTATTCACATATGTTTCACAACTAGTTGTGTTGTCTTTGTTTGAGTTACATGTTTTCCCAAATTGTTCGTCATCCTTCAAAGTCGCAAGTAAATCATGTTTATTATCATCTGTTTCTGCCTCAACTTCCATTTTTACTAAACAAATATTTTCATCTAAGAAATGTCTTCTTTTTTTCTCTTCTTCAAATATTATTGCAGTTACATCATATTCACTAACTCCTGTTGCATTGGCAGTTCTTTTTGTGATGTTAGCTAAAAAACTTAAACAACAACAATCGGTGTGATTCTGCTCTTTCCTTGAATCATATTCTTTTTTAAGAAATCTGTGTAATTTAAATATAATTTCACAACCCTGAAAATAATATCAAGCTTAAAAAAAAATTGAAAACGCGGGAAATATTTCTGAGATAGCGTATGTTAATTAATGAACTTACTTCGTCACATATAAATCGGCACCCAGTTCTTGGTTTTTCCTGTTTTTTCATTAAATCTCTCATAATTTTCGATATAGTATGAATGCTGATATTTGATGCATCAGAAACTCGTTTTCTTACAGGAAAAAAATCGCGTACACAACAAAAGCTATTCTCAAGTAGATAGTCGTGTTCTTTTGTAAGAAAATTGACCATACTGAAAATCATGTCTCGAATCTGGAATTATTACAATGTAAAAGTCAATGAGACATTTTAAAAATATCAAAATACTTGTTTAACCACTAACGTATAAAAATATCTAAATACACTGCCAAACTGCAACGTTGCGCCACAAAATGTTTGCCTGCTCAATCATCGAGGTTCAGTTAGAAAACAGACCAATATAATATGCACACGATAAATATAGTCACAGCAATCAGTCGTATAATAACCTTTTTTCATAATGTCGAAAACATTTAAAAAGGAATCTTTGGAATAGATATGTTTACCTGTTCTGATCAAGGTTTAAGAAGGAAATAAGAAAAAACTAGCAGTCTGTCCGTTTACACCCACGTTATTCCGCATAAAAGTAGCAAATATGTTAATCCAGTGCCCAGTATAAGCTATCTACATTCCAAATTTAAATTCGTTACACTGTTACAGCGATAAGAAGTAACAAACATACATGTGAATTTAGTGTGATATACAAAAGCTAGGTTTGTTAATAAAGTGCTGTACAAAAGAAATTATTTATTAAAGAACTTACGACTTCGGTTAAAGCTTTGTACGTTTTTGTAGAACTTGACATGCCGACTGTACTTTTTGGCAGACAGCCACGTGGAAACAAAACACGAATGATCCGAGCCGCGGCTGGATTTCTACTGAACTTACTGAGAGGTGTGTGTGTGTGAAAAAGACTAACCGAGCGCTTATACATGTTGAGCGTTTCGCACACCACTATATTGCTGTGCTTGCCACAGATTAGGTTATATGAAGCTTTGACGACTCGATTACGCTGTGGACGGTTCGCGACGTAACCGTCAGCAGCGAAGTAATCAAACCGCTTCAAATAGTGGAATGGAATAGGAGAGTTTATTTTTTTATTCCATCAATATTGCTGCTGCTGTGTAGGTATGTTATAAAACAAGAAGCAGCAGCATTATTTAGCAGATACTAGTACATTAATTGGTAATTTTGTTTAATAATATTGTTTTAATTGATAATTATGAAACGTTAATTACTTATTTAATTTATTAATTAAATAAGTAATTTCATATTTGAAATTATAAAAATTCTCACCTGGTCATTATCTTGAACAAGTGTAGTTACAGTACTTTCACTAACTCCTGTTGCTTCTGCAGTTCGTTTTGTGATGTTAGCCAAAATAGTGAAATCGCAACTCTCGTGGTTATTCTCCTTCATATAATTATATTCTTCACGTAGAAAGCGAAATATTGATACGATAATATCTTGCTGGAAAATATAAAATGACTATAATCTTTTTACAGGCCGGACATAAAATTTGGCGGGAATCTTTTCACTGTAATGTTTTTTTTTAATATAAAATTAATGACAGGACCGAGACACTCTCCTGATGGTAAGAGATAACGGCTATCCATGATGCAAGTTCAACAGTCACTAGGAAACTAAGTAACTATAGTTGAAGTTTTCGTCTTAATCGTGAATATTCCCATAAAAATTCAAAGAAAATTAAAAAAAATGCGTGTCTTTGTAATATATCTAACTCACTTCATGATAATCAGGATTGCTGTCCGTTCTTTCTGTTTTGGGTTCTTCCTCTTTACAATATTTATATGTAGTAGTAGTACTAATATCCAAAGCGCGCTGAATTCGTCTCTTTACACCAACCAAAGGTCTTAAATAGCAAAAGTCGTGATTATTCTGATCTAAGTAATGATATTCTTTTTGAAGGTAATTGTACACCCTGGCGATCATTTTACGACCCTGTAAATAAGAAGGCATTAGTAAAATATATCCATAAAGTTGAACCAACAACTATGTGCATCTTAGGTGCAGTGAACTGCCAACAATCATAAAACTATAAAACATACGAAACATAGCGGAAAACAAGCAAAAATTTAGTAGTTTAAAAACGGTGTTTTTCTGTTTTGTTAGATCAAGTTAATTCAAAGAGAAAATGAAGACATAGCTTTAACTACTCCATATTACATACGCGTAAATAGAATAAAAACATTTAAAAGTAATATAAACAACTTACATTCCAGTTGTAATATTTGGGCGGTTTTGATTTTTTATCTTTAATTTCGGCGCTTTGCATGTTGATGGTACTTTGAGAATAAAGAGATACAAGTGACTTGTGCGGAGACTCGTGTGCGACTGACGCGACAGAACGCTGGACTGGATTGTGTTCAAGGATCCAACGTTCACATTGAATTGGCTAGACAGAGAGGACGATACTGCTCGCGCCCGCGTGGCGCAGAGCTCCCAACTGCCATTCCCGCCATAGATAGGTATGTAATATGTTTTTCATTACTCATACTCGGAAAGTAAGTATAAAGTTGCACAAGGAGCGGGTTGAAAGTAATACCTTTCAGCCCTAGGGAGAATCATCTTCAAATGACAGCTGCCAAAATATTTAAAAAAAAACTAGTTCTATTTTCTTATTTCTATTGAACCATGTTCCAACTTTCTATACAGCCACTCAATTACAGCGCGATGTAAAATTTAAATAACATAAAGTTAAGTATTAATTAAACAATATAATTATATTTTTAAATGACTTTATTTTACATTAATTTCAAACTATTTCTTTTAAATAACATAGATATGGGCAAAATATTTACTATTTTTTCAATGACGAAAAGGAAAAATAATGGCAGAATAGCTGGCCGGCCACAAAAAAAATGGCGGGAAAGCGGCAATCAGATCTTCATTTGTTTCTTTAGCTAATTCATGTTTTTATTTTTACTTTTCTTGTATTTGTAATGAAAAGCACAGTGTTTACCTTGGGGTTAAAGACTTATTTAGTCCCTCGAACTATTGGCCCGTCACTAAATACCTAAGTTACTTTCACCCCTAGGGTCCCCGTTCACTAGGGTAACAAATGTGTACTATTTTTGAAGTTGCAATCACGGAATATGTAACAGTAATTTACATTACGTTTTCAACATGGTTGGTATGATTTAATGACTTGGTGGACTAGACCTTAGCAGGAGATCGTCTGGACACTGTGGGCAGATACCACCGTACCAGATATTTAAAATTTTCGTCTAAATTCTAGCCACCCTTCGGGTTCATCCAATAGCGTAGTTAGTTGGGCATGGCTGCAACCACAGGCGCTCAATCGACGCCGGTCCCGGCCTGAAGCATCATGAGTTTCGGCTTAATTTAAACTACGGTAAACAGTTGGCATTTTATTTCGTAGTTTTTTTATGTTTTGACAGGCTAGGTGTTTGACCATAGCGATTTTAAGTGACGGTGTGGTCGAAGATGGTAAAATACCTATCCTGGAATGGAACTGGCTCTCAAATGAGGCTGCCTGAACACACTATTAAGAGCTTGGCGACAGATTTTCAACTTGGTTGGTAGATAGCCAAGCGAGTACTAGAAAGTACCCTACCACCATTGGTTTCCTTACTATTTTCTTTTAAGCTCAAACTCATTTTGGTTGAACCCACGCTCATTGGCGTGTCATCCGACCGCGCTAACCACAAAGTTATCATCACTACAGACAGAACTCTCAACCGGCTTCCAACCGGTCGTCATGGAAATTATTGGGGGAGGCCTATGTCAAGCAGTGAACGTCCTACGGTTGAGATGTACGGTTTATTCCAGAAAATTTTATTCGCTTTATCTTGCTTACTTCATGCAGTTAACAATATATTAACCTTACTTTTATTATTAAATTACTAGTAAGTAATTATGTTTTTTTTTTTTATATTTTATTATGTTGACAATATATTTTATATTGACATACATATTTTTATATTGACATTCTTTATTTTGGCATTTTGTTGTTATTTATTGACATGTAATCAGTGTTTTAAAACTCTTTTATTGATATATTTGAAATAATATTAAGGAATTTGACTTATAACATTGCTTTTAACTTCAAATCCAGACAAAATCATACCTAACATTCGATCCCATATAAATTCAATACATAGTTCACACGAATGGAATCGGTAAATTTCATTTAAAAATAAACTTTATGCTACTAGTAGAATAAATTCAATTTACGTTAAAATTTACCAGTGCGTGTTAAATTCGATCCGAAAGGCACAACATATGGCACAGATACGGTTTTTGTTTGAGTTTTGGTTTACAATTTATTTCTATAGCCGTGTGAGGTAAAGATGGTTTTCGATAACTTTGATCTAGTTTAATGTAAAGTTTCAATAGGTTAATATTCTATGAATAACTATAGCAATTTTTTAATGAACGGTTTTATTAAGCTTGCCTTGTTTTTATCTTGTGTGGGTAAAAGTAGTAATTGAAATGTTGCTTCCTGTTCACCAATTGGACTGAAATTTGCACATTTTACATACTTTAGTTTTGATAACAAAACAATTATGCGTATTCAGTATCATTGTAAATCTAAGATGGCCGCCACCACAAAATGGCGGATAAACATTTTTTTCAACCCCCTCAATATGGGAATTATATGGAATGTTATGGAATCAAAGGGTTTCTAGTACAATACAGGACACCATGAAAAAAAATCCTAATCCAAGATGGCCGCTATTACAAAATGGCGGATATTTTTTTCCACCCTCGATATAAATCTAAACAAAGACTAGTAGATTATATTTTAGTCTGATCAATGCCCTATATTTATGAGGAGAATGTTGTAATTAATGATACCTACCTAATTATTTTATAGCTTTTAATACATTATCTGCATTATTATTATGTTTCTTTACAATAAAACAGTTTAAATGTCTGCTAAAATTATAGTTCAATTGTTTGTAATAACGACAAGAATATTTTGAACTACCCTACCCTACTTCGCGGCTCCTTTAGCATCTTCTTCCTATCTGTCCAACTCACAGAATTGCGACTGATAAAGGTGTGAAGTTAAATCCCATAGGAGAAACAAAATACTGCAAGGCTCTGGAGACCCGTTGGCGTTAGGAATGCTAATGGAAGTTATTTTTAGAAATTTGGGAGTACATATTTAGAAATAGAAATTTGTTTATATACAATGTCTAAATGGTTACAGTCATAAACAAAACATTATGGATTTCGATTGAACAATGATTTTCGAAAATTTCTTTGTAATTCCGAAATCACTAGAGTAAAATAACTTTTATACTTTGACTATGTACTTATATTATGTTTTTACTATGACAGACAATAAGTTAGTATGTGGGTGAAATCGAAGGCAAAGGCAGTCATAGGGACTGCCGACAGAAGTGAAAACTTTGATAAGAGAATGTTGGTGATGTGGTCACATTAGCATGTCGATGACGCAATTCTGTAAGTTTTGCCCCAACCAAAATAAATCTCTAAATGCGGTTAAAGAAGTTTTCTCTTACAAAATTCTATACAATATAAATATGCCTCCCTAGATAATTTGGTAACATTTACTAACTTCGACAGCTCTGTTGGGTCATTGGCATCAGCCTTAAGAGCTGTAGGGCGTGCGTTCGATTCCCACTCAAGACAAATTTTTTGTGATATAAACAAATGTTTGTTCTGTTTCTGGGTGTTCTGTATGTATTTAAAGTATGTATTTACAACAAAAAAGTATTTATAGTATTCTATCAGTTATCGGATTTGCTTAGTTTGGGGTCAGATGGTGTTGTGTGAAATACTAACATTTAAATAAAAAAAACTGGGTCTCGAGGCAAAATGTAGTAGAAAAATAACGTGGTAACGTTTCTCTCATAATTTAGTCTAAAATCTAGTTCTAGATATTCTGCGTTTTAAATCTACATAGATTAAACTAAACGTAAGGCGCTTCCCCAAGGCTCTCTACTTTGTAAAGGATCTGAAGTCTATTTAAGTAGTTTAAATTTAATAGCATTTAATAACATGACAGCGTCTAGACGGTCACTGTTAGTACTTAAAGAGCATCTGGAATAATACCGTTATCGTATCGATTTCCAGTTAATAGATCAATTTGAAACAGCTAAATAAACCTTGAAGGCGTTGCTGGATGATTTCTATTCATGTCTAGAACTTACTAAGTTAATTAATTTCAATGATTCTTTTTTTTTAAGGTTGACAGGCTAGGTATTTGACCACGGCTCACCTGATGTTAAGTGACGGTGTGGTCGAAGATGATACACACTTAGCCTGGAATAAAACTGGCTTTCAAGTGAGGCTGCCGGAGCACACCGTTAGATGCTTGGCGGCAGATTTTCAACTTGAGTGGTAGCTAGCAAGTCGTGTACTAAAAAGTACCCTACCACCATGCTATGGTTTCTTCACAATGTTTTCCTTTACCGGCAGCTCAAGCTCATTCAGTCTCAGTCAGGAAACGATAGCGTGGTGGTAGGGTACTCTTTAGTAGGTACTCGACTGGCTAGCTACCACCCTCAAGTTAAAAATCTGTCGCTAAGCATCTAACGATGTGTTCCGGCATTCTCACTTGAGAGCCAGTTCCATTCCAGGCTAGGTGTGCTTTACCATCTTCGACTACACCGTCACTTAACCTCAGGTGAGCTGTGATCAAATACCTAGCCCTTTAGCAATAATTAAAAAAAAGAACTAACAGATCTTTTCGACATTCCTAAATCGGGTGATACTCGTTTAGAAATTAATAATGACTAGTTGCGCCCTGCGCTGTTACCCGCTGCATGCATGTCAGCTACCTCCATACCAAATTTCATCAAAATTGGTCCAGCCGTTTGAGCGTGAAGAAGTAGCAAAAATACATACACTTACACACTCGCAAACTTTCGCCTTTATAATATTAGTGTGATTATCTAAGTTTTTAATAGCAAACACTGAGATTAAACTCAGCTAAATGATATTAAGCTTAAACAAGACTTAAAGTTATCTAAACAAGACATCGCGGAAGCGAAGATAAAAGTCGTACAGCCACACGACCGGCAGGTGTGTCCGGAGACGGGACAATACACAACCAAATGGCATTGTGTATTTGTTACAGATTTACAGGGCTGACAGGAAAAAAATAAAGGTATCACACATATATTATAAAGGCGAAAGTTTATGAGTGTGTTAGTGTGTTTGTTACTTGTAAATGTAAATTAGTTCTTGCTGCTATTTGAAGATATGGAAATGTACTGCAGTTTGATAGCAAGTGAAGTCATAGTATATATAAACAAATAAATACACACTAAAATTATAAAGGCGAAAGTTTATGAGTATGTTTTTTACTCTTTCACGCTCAAAAAGCTAGACCAATTTTAATGGAATTTGGTATGGAGGTAACAGACGCCCTGGATTAACACATGGGCTACTTTTTATCTCGAAAAAATATAGCGGATAAACCCGCGGGGCGCAGATAGTCAAAAATAAAATTGACTTACGCAAAACCACAAATATTTTTAGATTCACGAGCTTTCTTCAATGCAGTGTCGTTATTAAGTTATATAAGTAAATTATAACTTAAGATACCTGCTTAAGTCTTAAAATAAATTATTGTTGGACTAGCGGCGTAACTATCGATTTTCTTAGCAGAATGTCGTTTAGGTACCGCTGCAGTACCAAATATTCTGCCGCCAAGCCATAGTGTGTAAACATTACTGTGCTCCGGTTTGAAGGGTATTGCAGCTAGCGAGATTAAAGGGCTATCGAGACTAGGTGTGTTTACTATCTACGACCACACTGTCACTTAACATCAGGTGAGCTGTGCTCAAACGCATAGCCTGCCAGCCATAAAAAAAGACAAACCATCGTAAGTCTCAAAGTAATGAGCGTCAAATCAGCGATGCCCTAGACTTTGTTTTGCCGGTCAAAGTTCTGTGTATCTTCTGCAATGGTCATGGACAGGGGTTATCTCTTACAATCAAGAGAGCGTCTCGTTCGTCTCATTACATACACATAAAAAAAATCAAAGGCACAGGCACAAAAAAAAGTAGGTATCTAAATTAGTTCTAGCTGCGACCCGCGGTTTTATCCGCGTGGTCATGGATGACGATGAAGATTATCCTATGTCTTATTCCAGGGCTTATAGCACCTACATGCAACATTTCGTCCAGATCGGTTGAGTAGTGTACGCGTGAAGGCGTAAGCAAACAAAATAATTTTGAAGTATTCTATAAAAGTTTGAATTGATTTTAATTGAGTTTCCATGATTATAGTTACGTTGCAACCTGTCATAATTATATCTTAAAGTTGGGAGAAATTATAACAAGTTCGGTTTGCTTGGCGGTCAGGGTCCGATAGGATTCACTTTTAGCTTAAGGGCCTCGGTGCACGACACCACCTAGTTCAAAGCCTCTTAGAAGCTACACTGCTAGGACTTTAATGCAAGTTGTCGAGATCGTAAAAATAACGTAAAAGTCATAAAACCCCTAGATTCTTAATTTTGTGTAAAATCGATGATTTTATGATCATGATTTCGATGATTTCGAATTGTGTTTTCCACACACCACATTGCTGACATTAGATACCAATGACATTGCTATCAACAAATTTTAGAGCGGAGCTCGATCAAAGGAAAATCTAATTAAACTTAATTTAAAACTACGACGTAATTAGGCCATCCTCCTCATTTTAATTAACCTTAAAATTGAGCCCTCCAAATTGCAAACGCCCAGAATCTAATAACGTAACATTAATTAAATCCTATACGCTCTAGTAACTGTGTTATTTATTGCTGTTATCGTTAATGGAGCAATATGAGCGATAAAAATTGTAATATTGTAGTTATTTTTTTCGAAGCGTGACAGCCCTGAGCCATCTGCTGTATCGCGTGTGACGTCACAGTGGCTTGCTTTGTGTGTGTTGCAGATGCAAGCGTATGTCTTATCTGTTTCATTTCATATCTCTATTTTTTTTTAAAGTGGGTGCGAAACTAACCTTTTTTTTGCAAGCAGATGTATCTCTGACAATGCTAACTTTTTGTTGTTTCTCAAGTACAGTTATTTCTCAATTTTATGACAATCGTTAAGAAGTCCAAGGTCTGTAAAGTAATACGGCGGATTATTGAGTATAAAAGCATGTTTTTACGTTAAACAAAGATTTTTGTGAGATCTTTTGTTTAATAAGAATAGCTGTCCGCTATCTTGACCGATTTGTCCACGATGTAATAAATACCTACTTTATCTGGTTTATTTGTGCAACTGTTATTGCTTACCCCATTGGCAGTAGTAATTGTATATAAATGTTTTAGATTAGAATACATTATTCTATACATTTTGGTAAGTACTCCATATTATTTATTTACTAAAATAATTCCCTACTAACATGCTGTGGTATCCTGGCGACCTTTTCCTTCTGCAGCAGCTGAAGCTTCATGTTGAAGTTTGAACCCATGCTCTTCGGCGTGTCATCCGACCGCGCTAACCACAAAGTTATCATCACTACAGAACTCACAACCGGCTTCCAACCGGTCGTCATGGAAATTATTGGGGGAGGCCTATGTCGAGCAGTGAACGTCCTACGGCTGAGATGATGGTGATGATGACGAAGATGATAGTTTTAAGTAAATTTCAAAATATCAATCAATATATTATTATTATTGTGGTATAAAAAAAAAACAGCTGCAGTGAACGAAACGTATTGGGGTGTGAATATAACGGGGAAGATAAATTAATACATATCCTAGATTATTTAATGGCAATACTTATTACGAATTGGTTGCATAGAGCGTTCAATTATATTTATATATATTGCAGGAGTATTTAATAAAATACTTTTGTTATACATTTGTGAATTAATGATATCTAATACCTTCCATTTTCAATTTAACATTTATTAGTTTAATTGTGTAGAATTTTGTAAATACCTGCATATCAATTTGCCGTGATTTTTGTAAAAGACGGAAAGATGTATGAAAAGTGAATAAAGTAGTTTGTTTTCACTAAACTGCTTTTTTATACATTTGACTGTCATTTACGTTCTAGGTACGTACGCAGTACAACTTTTCAAACGTATGAAAAAAGCAGTTTGTATTTATTAAACTGCTTTTTTTCATACATTTGACTGTCGTTTACCACGCACGTAATTCTCGCAAATTGATATGCTAGAGGGTGTTAATCGCTTCATGTACATAAGAATATTTGCGTGTATCATGCCACTGCTAATCATATTTACGCTTTGTGCAGTTTTCCCATAAAAAAAATACTTCCATTTTTCCAACGCCAGCATGCTAATAAGCAATTAGTTTACATAATATTTCCGATAGAGTTATAATTTTTACTTGAAAAATAAGGCTGCACGTTATACAAGCGAACACATGCGGCGTACACGTGAATGTTCCCGCTCAGCTTTGTGGAAATTTTCTGTTATTTTATACGTTTTCTAAACGTGTAATTACAATTTATATATTCTACCAATTGGTACTGATTCCCATAGTACAAGCTTTGCTTAGTTTGAGGCTTAAAGCGATGTGTGATATATCCGATAAGTTTTTATTTATGTACAAAATGCTCCGTTTGTAATTAGCCAGTTTCTCTTTCAAGTCTTGTCTGTATATGCATATATAAACAGTTTCTCAATAGTAAATAGAGACGATTTAAAGGGAAGTAGTAAAGTTAGCTGCACGAGGTGTTCGTCGACAGATACAATCTGGGTGTGTTCAAGTCGCGAGTGATTCGGTTTCTTCTAGGCAAACATTCGCCATCGTAAACCACTTCTCAAGATGACGCTCAAATGTAGTTCATAGTTATTTATTCATAAGCTTAAGTACAAGTATAAGTACAGATGGTTAATGTTGACATATGCTTTTCCAAAACTTGCCATTGAGTTTATTAGTATAAAATATATATAAATGTAAATTTGAATGTACTCAACCTGATGACTTAATAAAGTGGTCTAAGATGGAACTTGTTCTTATATAACGCGCTCACTTAAAAATATCATAATAACTTCAAAACACAACTTTAAAAACATTCAAAACTATAACAACAGTTCGTTCCACGCCTACTTTCTACTTTATTACGTTTGCCCGCTTCGTACGCTTACGCTCCCGCCGGTACATAACGCAGACCCTAATTCTAGAAAAACACATTTGGCTGACGGAAAATGTTTTAATTACACTTGAATTTTTAATTACCACTTTCCGGGCATCGGTTGGGGAAATACCTTTTTTAATATGCATATGTCTAATGGTGAAAAGTTAGTCTTTTTTATCCAGGTACCTACTTTTCATCCAGTTTTAACAGGTATTCCCTAAGGAAATAAATACGAGTAATTTTTGAAAAAAAAATACTTAGAAAAGTACGGTTAGGAACTTGTTACTAACCGTTACTTAGTGTATATATATTATACACTATGTATATTTTTCCATGGAAGCTGCAGTGGTTTCGACACATTTTTGTTTTACTAATGCGGGATTACTCACGTTGTTTAATAATATCGGATACTCCGACTATAGTTTCGGCGACATGAGGTGAAATCTGTACTATTTACAGTCGGAATAAATAAAATAGTTTTAGGCTTTTTTCAATACGTAACTTAGAAGCCGATAGTGAGTGAAACCGCCGAGCACAGCTAGAGAAAAAAAAAGTGTTAATCGTGTCGCAGCTATTGTTCCATCATTTTGAAAATCAAAATCTGGACAAATTCCGTACAGAAAGCCTAACGTTCGGACTTTTTCCGGACTAATCCCGGCGTTTGGTATGTTACTTAACAAAAATATTAAAAATTACAATTAAAATTTGAAATCGAAATTTGAATTTTTAGTATAAAAATAATTATTAACATAGACAATCGAACATTGAACATGCTGTATGTTAACTATAGTCGAAACTCAATCAATAATACCCAAACATTATTTACGAAAAGGTATTAATCACCCAAAATCCACGAGCCATTCTGCAATCCTCTTTATTGACCTCCGGGGGACTATTCTGTATTTATTGAATTCTGCACACTTGCGGACCACATGGGGTAGGCTTAATTTGTTTCGTTTTTTGGGGATTTTAGGGGCTGGAGCCATTTTGGTTACTTTTGTGTACTACTGTGTATGTTGAGTCAAAAGATTTAACCAATATTGTTTTTTTTGTAGCATTGTAGTGACGATAGCTTAGTGGTAAACGCGATCGGTTCACAATGCTCGAGTTGCCGGTGACGGGAAACATCGTGAGGAAACCATAGCATGGTGGTAGGTAGTAGCCGGCTAGCTACCACCTTCAAATTAAAAATCTGCCATTAAGCATCGGTGCGGTGTCTATCTTTTCAATGATAATTGAATTGAATTGAATTGAATTGAATTCAGACAACAGAATCAGTTGTTCCATAGACAAAAGTTAATCACTCTCGGCAAAATGTATAAAGCACTTTTAAAAGTTGACAAAGGTCACTGACCTTGGTGTCTGTGACCCGTAAATCACTACATAATAAAACAAAGTCGTCCGCCGCGTCTATCTGTCTGTCTGTTCGCAATACACTTAAAAACTACTGACCGGATTATCATGCGAGTTTCACCAATAAATAGAGTGAGTCAAAAGGAAGGTTAAGGTATATAATTTCCCAAGGTTTTGTGTAAATTGGTTGAAATAATTGTTGGAAGTGTCGGAAAAGTCAAGCCACCTGGGAGCTTTCATCGAAAACGCTGCCTGATCCCTTTGAGATAGATCAAAAGATCCGTGTAAACCTGTGTGCAGAGGGGGCGGGTCGCTAGTATTAAATAAAAACAAAACACTAATAATATATAACCAATTATATCGTTAAGAGTCTCGCTTGGCGGTTGGGTCGAATTCAGCAAAGCAAAAATCAGCTGTCTATATATTTCGAGGATAATAGAAATTTTTATACGAAATAATTTATTTTTTTGCGTAAAAAAAAAACTTAAACAAATTACAAGACTCCCTTTCGGCTCATTACACCTCAAGCTTATATAACGCTGTACGGTACCTACTTATAAAAAAATATTTAAAAAAAATGTCAATCAATTTTTGATTTCCAAAATGATATCCACTGATGAAATTGAAAGATCGAAGTACGTCCTACGTTTCTAAAACCTCAGAATCGTTATTTTTCCAATGCCCCTAAACTTTTTTAATTTGTAATCTCGCTGTAACGCCGACCAGTCTGTTTAATGCAAATAAGTCTATAACTTTGTGTGTTTAGGATCGAAACAGAAATACTTCAATGAGGAAACTTGGGATTGGCCTTTAAAAGGGCCTCTGAATGTTTAAATTTACTCGACTCCGTTTAATTCTTTATTAGTTCACAATATATAGGTATCAAAAACATACCTCTAAGTAATTTATCAAGTGCGATAATGGACTGCGTAATTTCATACTGGAATTGACCTTAAATTATCAGTAAAGGAAAACATGAGGAAACCATAACATACTATTTAGTACTTTTTTGTGGTTCACAGGCTAGGTGTTTGACCTGAGCTCACCTGATGTTAAGTGTTGGTGTAGTCGATGATGGTGAAACACCTCAAGCCTAGAATGGAGTTGGCTCTTAAGTGAGGTTGCCGGAACACAGGTGCTTTTCCTACACACATGCAAGTTATTCGACAGTCCACACTTTACAAAAAAACTTACTTTCGAAAAAACAGAAGTGACATTTTCTCACGTTCCCGCGAAAACTCTAAATCATACTTACCATATAACAGTTAACTATTAAATCTTCCAATTGCAAAGCGTTGTAAAACTTGCTCTAACGATTTTTCCCCTTGTTTCAGATCTATGAGTGAAAATAGTGTTACAGTGAAAGAAATAAAGCGTTAAACAATGTGTCAGTGATGTGCTAGTGCGCGATGTCGCCGCAGTGGCGCTGCGGTCGTGTCACGTGACGTCACAAATTCAAGATGGCGGAGAGCAGTCCCGCCACTTCTATTATAGAGGGCACTGTAAAATTCCGCGATGGGAAAAAGGTAAATATAACTAAAACTTACACAAAATCCTACACAATTATTTTTAGTAACCCGTAGTCAAGGCTTAAGGTTAACGAATAAATAAAAATTGGTAGACATTTCACACAACGCCATCTAGCTCCAAACTAAGCGAAGCTATGGAACCAGATAACTTAAAGAACATATAAGTACATCTATGTTTGCCACATAAATGTTTGTCCTGTGTGCCCAGCTTAGCGACGAGGCAATCATACGTCTCCTATGCAATTATTTTTACCTTAATAAATTGTAGTAGATGCCGTGATATGTGTTTGTTTTGCAAAAACAAAAAATAACACTATGAAATATATTTTTACATTTAAGTTTATTACTATGCAATTTGTAACACAAAACCTAAACACTGTCGTCCGGCATCATCACTTTCACATACGAGCAAGATTTCTTAATGCGTAAACAGTGTGTCACTTCACTGAGTTTGACGTAAAATCACTATCTGCCTTTTTCTAACATCTGTGCACATGTTTTGCTAATAATGACGATAATATACGAGCAGTAATGTAATTGTTAAATGTGTGAAATATACTTTTTTCATTATTTACAAAATTTTTAGCTATTTTATTTGTATTTGTTTTTATTAAACGATTGCCTAAATAATGTTTTCATGTAGGTATGTATGTACATAATATGTGAGATTATTTATTTCACCATAACTTTTAAATGCACAGATTTGGATGTGCTGATTAAGAATCCTAACATAATCAAGACTGACTGAAATGACTGACTGAATGAAAAAAAAAACATTCATTCGTGTTTTTAAATTTTCTTAATTATCCTTGTTTATTTTAGCCACAAGGAATGGTTATCTATTAAATAATAATAATTGTATCCTAATATGATGGAATTCTATGTCTGGAAGGAGGAAAGAGACAAATTTGCCCAGCAGTAGGTCATTACGAGGCTGAAAATAATAAATAAATAGTAATATGATGTTTGCCGTGGTGGTGCCGGCGTAAGAATAATACCCTACCCCCTCTACCCGTGGTTGCCGTAAGAGTCGGCTAAGGGATGTAATCCGGAAGATGGGCAGCAGCGTCTTCCTCAATCACACCTAACTGCGCTCGCCAACCCGCCTGCCAATCGTGGCGAGTATTGGCAAAACCTCCCCAGGAGGAGGCCTTTGTCCAGCAGTGGACTTCCTATGGCTGATGATGTGATGTGAATATGATGGTCTTTAAAAATAGTCTTCCACCTCTAGTCTCTAGCATTAAATATTCGATCAAATATTCCCAGAATCAACTACCGTATATGTGCGTTGTTATCGACTGTCGACATAGTTCCCGATATCGATATCATTATCTTAGATATGCAAACAACACTATCTCGAGTATCGCGGGAGTTGCCCGCCAGGTTCCCAAAGTGTTCGTTGTTATACATTTTGAATGTTTATAACATACTTTGTAAAAGCCAGTTTCGTTATCATTCCACAATAGTTAATTTATAGTGATGATAGCGCAGTGGCGCGGTTAGTTCACAAGCCGAAGGGCGTGGATTCAAAACCTACCAATGAGCTCGAGGTGCCGGTGAAGGAAAACATCGTGAGGAAACCATAGCCTGGTGGTAGGGTACCACCCTCAAGTAGTAAACCTAAAAGTATGTTTCGACAGCCTCTCTTGAGAGCCAGTTTCATTCCAGACTAGGTGTGCTCACCATCACTAAACATCAGGTGAGCTGTGGTCAAACATCCAGCCTGTCAATTGCTTATAGACGATCTCATTGCTAGAAAAATTGCAGTGACTAAACAATAGCAACCGTACTAAGGTACAGTATAAGCAAGAAGTCTCTTTAAAGCGAATGTTTGAGTTCAAACAAAATAAAAATAGTTGTAAATAGATTCGGACATTGTACACGAGCACATTAATAAGCATTCTATGAACTTGAATAGGGCGTGTTTTGATGAGATTAGATATTGCGGGTTACTCATTGCATTGCTGCATACTTTGTCATGTATTACTGCGGCTATCATATAATATTCTATGATTCCGGATCTGCTATATAAAAAGACCTAAATAATAGTTTACAGCAAACCCTATGAGAGGATTATTATCACCATCATCGCTCTATCGTAATCAAGATGCGCCACTTAACCCGGCATTTGGATTTTCATTTCCTTATATCGTCTTAAGTATATCGCCACTCCATCGCGTCCTAGGGCATCCTACAACGTCAGTTTGTCGATTTGTAGTCTCTATTCTTAAACACGTCTACTAAAACGGTTGTCGGTTCTGTGACGGATAAGTCCAGTCTATTGCCACTTCAGCTTGCTAATACGCTGTCTTCTTAGCAGGAGGTCGTCTAAGTATATACCACCGTATTACCATATCGACGCTTGAAAGGCAATAATTACTAAGCGACATGTTGGCAACTTTACACCAGAGCATTTTTAAAATAAGGAAAAAAATTCATAATTTTTAAATGCCAGTTGATTAAGCCTTTAAACTGCATTTAAAATTCATTGAAATCAAATAGTTATGATTAATAGGCGATTTATACGATTTTTTTTCCAAAAAAAGAAAACTAAAATGCTCTAGTGTAAAATTGCCAACATGTCGCTTAGTAATTATTGCCTTTCAAGCGTCGATATATTCTCCCGCCAAGCAGTAACGTGTAAACTTTACTGTGTTCTGGTTTGAAGGGTCAGGCAGCTAGCTGAGTTACAGGGATGTTGAGGCTAACCATCGAGTCTCAAAGTAATGAGCGCCAAATCAGAGATGTCCTGGACTTTGTTTTGTTAAAAGTTCTGTGTATCGCTGCATGGTCATGGACATGCTTCATCTTTTATCTTCAGGAGAGCGTCTCGTTCGTCTCATAACTTTTACATTAAAAAACAAAGTAAAAAAGCATAAAAATATCTATGATGAAATAGCCTACGCAATGTTTCTTGTACGAATAATTCCACGGGCGGATTTAGCAAAAAGTTCTTTAACACAATAAAAAATAAAAAGTTATTCATATAAAATTAAAACTAACAAAGTTAAATAAAGGCAGAAGTATTATGATTCACTTTGTTTACACATCTGATCAAAGTCCCACACATGCTAGCCTACTCAAACACGCACGGATTTAATGAATTAATCTACATTTATACGAACACTACTTACAACAATGTTGACAGACTCAGATACTTATATACAGGAGGTTCATAATGTATTATATATAATTATATAGATATATATAACAAAACAAAGTCTAGGGCATCACTGCTTTGGCGCTCATTACTTTGAGACTTTTGATGGTATTGACAACCCTGTTATTTCGCTAGCTGCAGTACCCTTCGAATAGGAACACAGTAATGTTGTAACAATACTGCCTAGTGGAAGAATATACTGCGGTGGTACCTACTAAGACAGGAGATCTCACACCAAGAATGTTAATAATTTAATAAAATTTAGCTGTTCTATATTAAGAACGAAATGAACTATTTGTTTTAATGCAATAGTAATGAGACGTCCGAGACGCTCTAGTCTATACCCACCGCGTTTAGCTTATACCTACTTTATGTTATGGGTAGTCATTATGCTATGATCGCCAAATGAGCGCCTTAGAGCTTTCGTCACTAAGAAACATAACTTTTTAATAATAAGAGTGTAAATTGCAAAAAAAATATGTTGATAACTAACTCTCCAAATAACAACTTTTACAATACTTGCAGCTATTAATATAGCATCAATCATGTTCCTTACGTTTTAATTAAAATTTGTACGGTTTCTTTTGCACATTCCTCGTCAAGGATTGAAACTCGGATTAATTAAATACCAACATTGACTTTCATAATAAAATGATTGCTTTCAAATATTGAGTACTCACCCTTTGATATTTAAAATTAAAAGTAAACGTAGGTATATTTGCTAAATCAAACATTTATTATGGTACTTTCTTTTCTTCATTGGTCTCTGGGAATAGATTATATTTTGAGTTGTGTTTTGTTTTGGGACTTCAATTATCTTCTTGTGTTATTGCTTTTTTATGTTTGACAAGCTAGGTGTTTGACCACAGCTTATCTGATGTTAAGCGAGGCTGCCGGAACACATCGTTAGATGGTAGGATTTTCAACTTAAGGGTGGTAGCTAGCCAGCCGAGTACTAACCTTACCACCATGCTATGGTTTCCTCACAATGTTTTCTTTCAACGGCAGCTTTTTGTCGGGGTTTGAACCCCTGCCCCGCGTGTGAACCGACCGCGCTAACCACTGAGCGATCATCGCTACAATTTTAATAAGAACATAGATAAAGAAAACTTACAGAAACTAAATAATAAAACTTTCACAAACACAGACAGTAAATAAAGTTTAAGAAACTGAACCCAAACTTTTATTAATTATAACTCTATTAAATAAGTTTAACTTAGATAATTAATTTGTGTATTTCTTTATTAAATAAACTTTTAGAGTTAATTAACTAGTAGAACTGGAAGCCCCACATTCATTTCTAAAACTGATATCCTTCAACACTTTTAATATTTCTATTCTAGCTTCAAACTTCTGTTTATCATTAAACTTTCTAAAAGTTGGAATCAAGGACATGAGGAATTGCTTATCCTCATCATCTTCATCCTTCTTAACGTCTTTGAGATATTCTATTATTTTCCCATCAGAATTTTGATTGTTATCGTAAATTTGCTGGAATGTACCTTGTTCTAGAATAACTTCTTCGTGTCTTGAAGTTCCTTCGTAAGATTCAGCTTTTATGACACTTTCTAGAGGGTCGTCATCTACATCCTCATCATTGACATCCATGTCTTGGTCGTTTGAATCCTCATTATCAGAATCCTTTGGTGGACGACAGCCCATATTATAAAAAGGTAGAAGAAAGTTCATGACATTAAAATATCCGTATACTTTTCGTCGCTTCAGTGGTAAATTTTTCTTTCGTCTTAATTCTTCTTTCATCTGCGTAGCTACTTCTCGACCGAAACATGTTCTGAGACTCTTCCATCGTTTTTGTAGCTCGTGACCTGTGAAGACAAATGATAATTATTATTTGAGCAAGTTACCCGTGCAAGCCGTGGTGGTGCCGTGGTTGCCGTAAGAGTCGGCTAAGGGATGTAATCCGGAAGATGGGCAGCTGCGTCTTCCTTGAACAATCACACCTAACTGCGCTCGCCAACCCGCCTGCCAAGCGTGGCGAGTATTGGCAAAACCCCCCCAGGAGGAGGCCTATGTCCAGCAGTAGACGTCCTATGGCTGATGATGTGATGTGATGTGAGCAAGTTACCACTGCCCAGAATTCGTTTTAGACGTCATTATAAATATTATGATAGAGGTATTTTATGATACGTGTTATTTTCTCTTATATGATTTTTAAAGTTAATTTAGGTAATACGAGTATAATTATAGTACTGGACCGGGCTGAAAATGATGATGATGATACCTTGTACTAGAACTGCCTGTGGTAAAGAAGTAAAAATCCATAGAAACTGACGTAGTTTTGTCAAATTTTTGCTTCACTTATGCGGGATTACGTACGTTTAATAAAACAAAAAAGTAAAAAGCAAAGTAGCTCATGTTCTATGTGCATCGGAAAGTCCGGGAGGCTATAGAGGTTAGTAAGCATCCTAATTTTAATAAAGAAGGAGGGTGGAATCTGCCACAGAGTTGGAGACCTTGTATTCATTGAGCTCGTGAGAATGGGCGCGGATCTGAAGACGTCGTGGTGAACTCTGTGTGCAGGAATATTTCTGACATCGTAGAGGAAGACTCCGGTGAGGAAGGGTGCTCTAGCGCATCTCGGTACACTACCCGCTCCCATTCCCGCGCATCAATTGCTATTATTACGTGCGAGGCGCGTAGCGGCCCGCAGTGCAAAGCAAAACGAGGCCCCGCGCGCATTGTACTCAGCATCGTATCCATCCTTCATCATGGATACGATGGCCACCGGATGTGGCCGAAACTATAGTCGGAGTTTCCGATAAAATTAAACGTGGGTAATCCCGCATAAGTAAAACAGAAAGTTAACAAAAACTGTTTATTTATTTAAACTTTTAGAAGTGAATTAAGAGCACAGGGCCGAAAAACCTTTAGCACTTTAATTCAATACCTGACTTTCATCGTTAAGCCAAAGAACTAGAAAAGGGTAAAACAGCTCCAGAACAACCCAACACCCTCGTCAGTTTGTTTGTTTGACAGATAACTTTGTGGGAACGTGTAACTAATGATTGTGGCGATTCTGACATCCGTACCTACGTAATTCCTCGGTTCCTTTCATGTCTATTGGAGTATTTGATTTATTGCCTGTCTAGTTCTGTGAAATTCTTTATTGATCATAAATATCGTAACGATTAGCATATGTAATTTATGTGTCTAGTAATTGAAATTCATAATCGTAAAGAATTAAATTTTCTTGGTTATTAATCATAATTATCCGAGGGTAAATTAGTTTGCACCAAAATGTGTGCGAATCCTACTTCCCATCACGATGCAAGCATTTCTTTCTCTTTCACTCGTCATGTTTAATTTTACAATTTACGAATACTTACTAGGTGGAACTACTCGGATACCAGTAGAGCATTCTGGAGAACAATTAAGCAACCAAAGACCATGACATATTATTTATAAATAACTTTTTTATCGTTGATATGACTATGTGTTTGACCACAGCTCACCTGATGTTAAGTGACGCTGTAGACAAATATGGCACACCTAGCTTGGAATGGGATAGGCCTCATTAGGCTGTCAAGTAAGGCTGCCGGAATACACTGGTAGGTGCTTACATGCTCGGCGGCATAATTTTAATTTAAGGGTGGTAGCTAGCCAGCTGAGTACCAGAAAATACCCTACCACCATGTTATGGTTTCCTCACGATGTTTACCTTCACTGGCAGCTCAAGCTCAACCCCAACTTCGTTGTCTTCAGCATGTGAACCGAACGCGCTAACTACTGAACTATCATTGCTACTTAAATCAAGCCAATGAAAAGTTCTTTAGTCTTCAAAAGGACGCAGAATAGGTAAATTATCTTCATGAGATGTTTCTGTGTCCTTTGTTCCCAATAAATCAATTTTATTATCAATACCATAGCTAGTAAGCTAGTAGGTATAATCGCTAGCGAGACTATTGAGTCTTAATATTTTAATCAATGGTGATTGGTTATTATTTATAGCGTAACGCTATGTCGTCAATGTTAACTTGCGTTGCATTTATGTACTGGTTTGTGTGACTACTGTATAAACCACAAAAAAACATTTCTGTGAAGTACGGTAGTGACAACCGCAAATGAACTAGAAAAGAATTCTTACAACACTCCACTTTTTCGTGAGGCCGCATGCTCTCCCAATTCGGTATGACCTCCTTGCAGACCTCCTGCCAGCACGCCGACTTCTGCTTCTTATTGTGGAAATAATGAGGGTCTTCCTTGTCATATAACATGCGACGTTTTTTGACCGCCTTTATCAGTTTGGCGGGGTCCAGTTGGACGTGCCTCCATATACTTTCTGATTCTGACATCGTAAGATATCCTAATATTATTTCTTAGTTCATCATTTGTAAACTTAAGATTTTAATCGTAAGTTCTTGCCACTTTTGTATCAGAATTAATGTGGTCCAATTTGTTTGTATGTAAAAGTACTTAAGTATAATTTTTTCCTCTCATTTCAAACGCGAACTTGTAGATGAAAAAAGTAGATTTTCACTTAATTATGTTTACTGTGACAGTTATTTTTTTAAGGAGATATGTGTTTTTTTTTTTAATATCAGTGGCCTGTGACGATTATTTATATAATAATATTTACCATCGTACACATATAAAATTGATAACACTTGGCCGTTGAAGTTGGTGACTCACATAATGTCTTGAATGCTTTGGCTAATACAGTTATTTGGATCCATTGTACAGCTTTGCACTTTTTTAAACGTAGGCGTAAGTAGTTTATGTGCGTCGAACTATTTGTTTATTTTGGTTTATTTATATCACTTTTGCAAGACACATGCATAGATTAAAAAGTTGACCAGTACAAAACAAACTATTTTATACAAAGTTGATTCATAACAGATCACTGACAATATAGTGATAAAAGATAGAATTAGTAAAACAAAAAGTCGCGACACTTTTTAAAAAAATTTGCAAAAAAAAGCAGCGTGCGATCGCCCTTGCACACACTGGGCAACTAAAGATGGCGCAGCCGCGGCGCCACCATCGTGCGACTGTGTTTCGTCGCTCGTTATTGACTAGTGTGACCACAAGTTGAAGTATAACGTATCTGTGGCTGAAAGTTATTGCTTGGCCTATTACAAATTGATGAAGATGAAATTGATAAAAATGCATAATTAACATAATAACCACAAAACATTTTTTAATGATGACACATGTTCAGCCATAGGACGTCCACTGCTGGACATAGGCCTCCTCCTGGGGGGTTTTGCCAATACTCGCCACGCTTGGCAGGCGGGTTGGCGAGCGCAGTTTGGTGTGATTGTTCAAGGAAGACGCTGCTGTCCATCTTCCGGATTACATCCCTTAGCCGACTCTTACGGCAACCACGGGTAGGTGGGGTACTATTCTTATGCCGGCACCTTTAATTTTTTTAATAATTTGCATTTTTTGCGGCATTTTTTAATAATTTGTAGTGAATAATTAAGATGTATGTTATTGTTCGTCAATCGTTATAATTGACCGCATTAGACGTATTCTTAGAGATCTCGGTATCTACAAAAACAAATCTGGATTAGTAAGTACATTTGTGTGTAGGATTTTGCTAAGTAAAAAGTTATTTAATGTTTAAAATCATTTAGTTATACTATCCGATAGTCTGTCGGATAGTATGATTTTCCTCGCATATTATTGACTAAATGGTTCTCTTTGTACTTAAATGAATACTTTACTCGGTGGTAGGTCTCCATAGCAGGAGATCATATAGGTAGGTACAACCCCAGTACCAGATATTAATAAAGCAGTAGTGTATAATCATTACTGTGTTCGGGTTTGAAGGGTGCTGCAGCTAGTGAAATTAAAGGGCTGTTAAGACTTACCATCAAAAGTCTCAAAGTAATGAGCGCCAAAGCAGCGATGCCCTGGACTTTGTATTACTGCTCTATAATATCCCTGCAATGGTCATGGATAGGCGTTATCACGTACCGTCAAGAAACCGTCTCCATCATCTTATTACTATTACAGTAAAAAAATATACTTGTACAGTTTTTTTAATGCTACAAACATCAAAAGTTATTGTCACCCTACGCTACGTAAACGATAACTCGAGAATCGTCGGGAGCGAGCGAGAGCAATGACGGCACGTTGGCAACGTCCGCGTCGCCTGCAGTCTGGCAACGCGTGGCCGACTTATTGCGCCGCCGTGTCGCGCAGTAGATTCAGCGTGGCGCGATCTGTCGACCACAGGGATTTACAGACTTGCCACAAAACAAGCGCATCGTCTTGATATCAGACGGTTCACTCGGGTGAATGCTCAGTCAAGTGAACGATGCCGAATGCCGTAATATTGTTTTGACTTGTTTAATAATGCAAGCATTCCTTGAGCAAGAAATAACTTATCTGATAGGATTTAACTCAACCACAATTCAATTTTCATTCCAATTGTGTTTTAATTTTTAATAAATGATGTAGATCGAAAGTTTAAATTGTCTGAAATACTTTTTTAAGCCACACGTGGCAATCAAACTGACAGGTTGCCTGATGGTTAGCTATCGCCGTCGCCTATGGATATCTGCAATGGGGCGCAACAAATATGTTGCCGGGTTTTAAGATTATATTAACACGTCTTTATGAATTATTTATTGTGTTTGAAGTGATTTCAAGCCAAATAGTTGCTGCCAACTTTGACGGCAATATGTCAATGTCTACATTTTTCGATTTGTTTGGCTCTACGAGGCTTTTGCTTATGCCAGAAAACTTTATTACAATAATCTGTCTTAAATTGGAAATAAAGGGCACGTGATGATTAATGCGATTTTCGAAAAAGTTATTTTTGCAAAGTTATTGTCTTATTCCCTATGCGTTTTCATTTGTTTAAATTTTAATAACCATAAATTGTTTCTAATTGTTGGAAAAAACACACATACAGTTAACACCCACGGTTCTAATGCAATTTTTATTTTCTTTTTTCAGTGGAAATCGCGATGGTGTGTCATGCGAAAATTATCTCCAGTTGCAGGTAAACAAATTTCTATTTTTTTTTTATTGTTGAGTGGATAAGTGTTTGCCCACAGTTCCGATGATGTTAATTTAAATGCAAATCAATTTAAATGTACAGAAATAGGTCACTGAAAACCAATAAAAAAATGTGCTTACAAATTTTACCCACAAAATTTGGTCACTCATAAATTTCGGCAATTTTTTGAACCCCCATATGCTCTCAACTTATCACTTAAACCGAGAACTATAAAGTTGACAAGTTGGCTTTTTCCCGCGTTACTTAAGCAGAACTTATCTATCAACCCTCCTAAAGTTGGAGATAACACTCCCTAAAGAGGGCACCTTTCAGCCTAGTTTACGATACAGCCCTTAACTCAAGGGCAATAGAACTTTGTTTTCACTAAGAAGTTAGAGACTTGCTACGCAAACGCTAGGTTAGGCTACTTAAAGAAAATAAGCCTATAATTTTACTATGTAACGTCGAAAGATTCTTAAACGTAATTATAGGCTTTACTTATGCGGATTACTTACTTTTAATTTATCGGAAACACCGACTATAGTTTCGGCCACATCCGAAACGCGCGTGTCAGCGCCCTATATTAACGATTACTTCATAGTTCATAACTTGTAACAGATTAATAAGTAGTGGCAGCTCCCTTTGCCATAGATTACTTAGCAGTTTGTATAAGAGTAGTTAAGATAAACAATCCTTATGTTCTGGGGGCAGACGGTGCCAAGCCTGTGACGTGATTAGACGATTTTAAAAAGGAACAAGTTGTTATTCATTTCCTCTCCTTCTGTCACGCGCGAAGCAAGATGAGGCCGCGCGCGCGTTGTTCACAGCTTTGTCTCCATGATGAAGGCCACCGGATGTGGCCGAAACTATAGTCGAAGTTTCCGATAAAATTAAACGTAAGTAATCCGCATAAGTAAAGCCTATAATTACCTTCAAGTATCGTGCGACGTTTCGGCCTGAAGAATGCAGATGGTCTTGGCGGAAAATGAGGGTTTTTTAATAGTGTTTGTGGTGTTTGACCAAAGCTGATCTGATTTATAGTGACGGTGTAGTCGAAGATGGTAAACACACCTAGCCTAGAACAGAACTGGCTTGCAAGTGAGGTTGCCAGAACACAACGCTCGATTAGAATACTACTTTATTGTACACTGACTATTAAACAAGCAGAAGAGTTTAAAAAATCTATAACCCAACTGCGATTTAAATAGCTATAAATAACTGAAAAAACTTTTTAAACAAATTTATTATTTTTAATTCGACTTAAAAAAAAATATCCTCTTTTAATTGCCTTTATTTAGACACCCTAATTGATAGGTTTGTTTTTTTTTTTTAATTTACGTATTATTATTTCTCTCCAAAAATCCATCTTGATTTTTTTTAAGCCGTCTTAAGACACTTGGGTTATTGAGAAGAAACTTTGTCGTAATTCATGCGGCCGTTTCAAAGATACGAGTTTTTTTTTTTTACTTACATACAAGATACGCGCGAGAAACATAACCCTTCCTCGGCAGTCGGGTAAAAAAACAGAACAACAAAGATTAGAGGTAATACAACGGCGGCCTTATCGCCTAAAGCTATTAATTACAGGAATATTGAATGTTTACACACTACTGCTTGGTGGCAGAATATCTGGTACTGCGGTGGTACCTACCTAGACGAACTCTTGCTAAGAAGATCTTGCACCGAGAATTTGCTGGAACACTATTACGTTACAAGTTGCAACTAAGGAAGCTTGTATACGTGTGTTTAAACAGTCTAGGACAGACAACGGATGCATTCAGCCGCGGTCACTGCTCTTTAATGCATCACTAGCGGGGCAGTAGAACTATGAATTCAAGACTAATTTTGCGACTGATGAACGTTGCAGCCAGTACAGTAAGCCCGCAAAGGTTTAACAGATGAAGTGCAAAACATTCATAACAAACCAGAGAAAGAACGACTTATATCTTTTATAGTTAGTGAGTGACGAGATGAACGAGATGCTCTCCTGATGGTAAGAGAAAACGCCTGTCCATGACCATTGCATCGATACACAGAAATTTCAGTAATAGAACAAAGTCTAGGGCATCGCTGCTTTGGTGGTCATTACTCTAGCTGCAGTACTCTAGTTTTGTAGCGATGATGGCTCAGTGGTTAGCGCGGTAGGTTCCCATGCGGAAGGGCATGGGTTCAAACCCCATCAATGAGCTTGAGCTGCCGGTGAAGGAAAACATCGTGAGGAAACCATAGCGTGGTGGTAGGGTACTTTCTAGTACTCGGCAGGCTAGCTACCACCATCAAGTTGAAAGTCATGCATCTAACGGTGTGTACCGGTAGCCTCACTTGAGAGCCAGTTCCATTCCAGGCTAGGTATGCTTTACCATCTTTGATCACACCGTCACTTAACATCAGGTGAGCTGTGGTCAAACACCTAGCCTGTCAGCCATAAAAAAAAAGTACCCTTCAAACCGGAACATAGTAGCTTTAGAAGCGGCACCGCTTCATGGTGGATATTCCAACAACTCGAACTAAGCGGTTTGGTTCCACCTTCTTCATACGAACCGCTAAACATTGGAATTCGCTGCCCGAGTGGGTGTTCCCCGATAGGTACAGTCTGAGTGCCTTCAAGTCGCGAGTAAACCGGTTTCTTCTAGGCGAGCGTGCTCCATCGTAGACCGCATCTTCGCTTATCATCAGGCGAGATGGCGGTCAAACGCAAGCCTATTCGTTATAAAAAAAAAAAAAAAAAAAATTGTAATGTTTACACACTTTAGCTCGGCAACAGAATATCTGATACTACGTCGGTACTTACGAATAGACGATCTCTTGCTAAGGAGATTTACCACAGAGTAAATAAGCGAAGGTGGACAATATCCATCGTGTACGGATGGCGTTTTTATCGTGTATGTCTAACCACCTAGATATCAAAGCGCTACCAAGATCAAATCATAAACAAATTTTTATTTCTCACTAGCTGCGCCCCGTGGTGTTTACCTGCTAATTTTTTTCGGGATAAAAAGTTGCCTATGTGTTAATCCAGGGTCTTAGGTACCTCCATATCAAATTTCATCAAAATTGCTGCAGCCGTTTGAGCGTGAAGAAGTAACAAAAATACAACAAAAAAAATTTCGCCTTTAAAATATACGTGTGATAAACACATATTCTTAACAATTCTGCCGTCCTTATGATAAGTGAAATAACTCGGGGTTTTGGGCTATCTGAATTAAGTACATATCTGTAATCAGTAAAATGAGCCGAATGTAGCCGAAGCCAAGTTATTGCACTCTTCATAAGGACGGCATAATTGTGATCCATAGGCTCACAAACTAGTCTAAGACTGTCGGGAGCCAGAAGATGAAATTAAGCTGTGCAAACTCTACATCAATCTCAAGGCTTTGTACCAGTGACTTGGCCTAGTCGTTATAGGCATACCATTTGATATGATGACATCAACTTACTAAACTGATCAATGTCTATAAATATAAACAATTTATAATCTCTGATCACATATTAAGTTCTGTGAAACTGATGTAAGAGATGATTCTCGGTAGAAGGCAGGGCTATTCCGAATAACGCCAAAGAGTGTTTCGTAGAAGCGTCATTAGATTTGCCTATTAAAAGAAATGCGATATCGTCAGAATCATTTCTTGGCCATAAATAACCACGATTGTTACAGGCAAGTCAATATAACAATAAATAAGCGTTTTAAAACTAAAACTAAGTTATCAAAACAAATAATATCTTGCTTTCTTCGTGCTCAACTGATTTGAGTGAGATTCGGAACGCTACTTTGGATTAACACTTCGACTTTTTTTAACTACCGTATTATTGTGGGTAAAATGACGGGGTGTTATTAGGTTTATTAGCTATAAATAATCTGATGAATGGCAACAAAGCTATTAAAGAAATGCTTGCAAACCTGCCAGCCAGCAGCCAGCAGCAGATGGCTTGGTGCAGCCAGTACCATTCCATGATAGGTTTGCTTTACCATCTTCGATCACACCGTCACTTAACATCAAGTGAGCTGTGGTTTAACCTAGCTGAGTTTCTTGCCGGAGTCTTCTCAGTTGAAGTGTAATTACGAGCCGGTGGTAGATTCAAACATGTAACTTAACGTTCATAAGTGCCTTACCAGGGCCTAAACTGAATAAATGACTTTTGATTTTGATTTTGATTTTAGCCTGTCAACCATAAAAAAACCTATCGAGCTTAGATTTAAATAATATACCTACAGTACACCTAATGTTAAATAATGGTGTCGGCGAAGATGGTAAAGACACCAAATCCGGAATAAAACTGGCTTTCAAGTGATGCTGCTGGAATTCACCATTAGGTGCTTGGCAGAAAACTTTCAACTTAAATGTGGTAGCTAGCTAGCCGAGTACTGGACTACCACCGTGCTTTAGTTTCCTTCAACGGTAGCTCAAACTCATTGTTGGGATTTAAACCCACACAAGACAAGACAATTCTGAATTAATTACCAATGATGCATATTATGCGTTCACATTTACACTCATACGCATTTTTGCATAATTCATTGCGTAAATGTATTATAATAATGTTTTCATTATACTAGATGATGTCAACCCGTATGACATAACATATTTTAATAAAGAACTTACATTAGAACTTACTTTTTACTTACATTAGTTTAATATGAAAGAAACCCCATGACTAAATGCTTTTTGGCTTAGACGTTAAGTATTGGGTGAATTAGAGAAAATTTCGCTTCTGGTTGAAAATTTACTTTCTTATCTTTGTACTCGTTTGCATTCTATTTTGATCGCACGATTTATTTTCTGACTGTCTCTTCTTTATTTAAACTCGTTCAAGGTAAAGTGCTTCCTAAAATACATTGTCATGTCTGCGCATTTAGGTATATAATCTATGAACGTTTAGTCACAGTTTACATGATAGTTGCTACGACTTTTTTGTACGACCTAAGTCTTTAAAGTTGTCAGAGGGAGCCATAATCGTATTTACTTTCAACAATAATCTTTATCGATAGAAACTTTTTAGTTCCTACAATTGGTCACCTCTACAATGGTTTAGTGTTTGACAATAAATGTGTCAAGAGCGAGCCGGCGTTATATTCGGTGGGTCCTCGCTTCTTGTGAATAGGTGAATTGCGCAATTTGAATGATTATTTTATTTGCCAATTTGTTTGACTGTTTAGAAATGCTTTTTGACATTTTATTTTAGGCACTAACTGGTTAAATACATAAATTACACGTAGCCAAAAAATAAGATATCATATAACAGGTTTTTTTTTCTTTTTTCTTTCGCCATAGGACGTTCTTGCATTGTGCTAATTCACAAGTGTTACAAAACTATTTCATTCCCCTGGATAAATACCTATTAGTAAACGGAAATCTTTCTATTAATCCAGAAAATCCAAACTATTACGCTTCTTCTGTACTTACAGAATCTTTTTAATACTGTGAGAAAGACATTTTTTGACAAAAACACCTTTGTGTTTTTTGTGTTTTGCAACGTTTGTGTTTCCTATTACGTGTAAATACAAATCATCATCACTATCAGCCTATCGTAGTTCACCCTCTCTAAAGATACATTACTTAGCTGTCCTACGTATATCGTCACTCCATCGAGTCACAGGGCGTCCTACGCTACGTTTGCCGACTCGTAGTAAGCACTCTAGAACATGTCTACCTCAGCGGTTATCGGTTTGGCGATGGATATGACCAGCCCACTGCCCATTTAGTTTGCTAATACTCTGTGATACTTTTTGACGATTTTACTGGTTCTAAACCAAGCAACGAATTTTGACACGGATTTCATTGTCATAAAAAAAAAATACAAAAGATATTTGTAATCAATTCGCCAAAATGAATTGTACCTGTGCAAAGTGGGGGAGGATCGCTAATAAGAATACAAATAAGTCGACTACGTTAACTTAATGCTAGCTTAAATTTGAGATACCTAAGTTAGGTTTAAGTTCAGCGGTTTGCCTTGAAAGCTTTCCGAGAAACTTAGTGACATCACGGTCTGCACACGTTAACATGCACTAGGACAACTTGAAACTTAAGATTATTTTCTTTGTTTTTAACCGACTTCGCAAAAGGAGGAGTTCCTTAATTTAATTGTGTTATAATTTTAATTTTTGTATCCCAGAACTCCTTCACTGACTGCCCTGTATAAGCTCATTTGGTAAAATATTTGACTCAAGAGTTTTA
This sequence comes from Biston stratarius, assembly GCA_950106695.1. Taxonomy (NCBI): domain Eukaryota; kingdom Metazoa; phylum Arthropoda; class Insecta; order Lepidoptera; family Geometridae; genus Biston; species Biston stratarius. The sequence goes on along the minus strand of OX467110.1, from coordinate 12,723,259 downwards.
GGACGTGGGTTCGATTCTCATCAGAAGAAATATTTATGTGACTATACATGTTCGTTCTGTGTCTGGGTGTAGATACGGTACCCTAAAAACACAAAATGTTTGTCCTGGATGGGAATTGGACCCACGCCCTACAGCTCTTAAAACAGATATGTTGCCAATGAGCCAACTGGGCTATCAATACACTCGTAATTTTAAATAATCGTCAAAGTCATAAAAGAAAGTCTTTAAGCAAAGATCTAAAGTCATAAAAGAAAGTCTTTAAGCAAAGATCTTAGAAGCACGCGATGAAGTTGAAGGTGCGTTTCGTTCGTCTCATTACTTTTAAATTAAAAAAAAAAACATTTATTTATACTGTTTATTTGTTTTTATAAAAGAAGCGTGCGGAACTCACCTGTCACCACCGGGTGTTTTTGCCAACCTGCCATTCAACATCACGAGCACACTTGTAAATTTATGCAAATGAGAATATAGATAAACAATCAAGTTTGAATAACGGTCTAGTCTCAATGTAGTTTTTTGGCAAACTCGTAAACTTAAATTAACTCGTAAAATAAATGTCGCTTGCTCGTCTATGTGCTACGTTTTTAAGTTTTTAATTTTCATTGAACCTGTTAATAAGGTCCCAGGAAGCTCTTCTAAACCACTAGGTACATATTATGAAACAAAGTCCGCCGCGTCTGTCTGTCTGTCTGTATGTATGTTCGCAATAAACTTAAAAACTACAGAACGGATTATCATGAGAGTTTCACCAACAAATAAAGTGATCATGAGGAAGGTTTAGCTATATAATGAATTTGGAAAATTGGTTGAAATATGACGATAATTGTTGGAAGTGTCGGAAAAAATCTAATCCCTTTGAGATATAATAAAACAGTGCATGGTGGGATATTCCTCTTTTATAGATCTACAAAAAAGTCCGCGGTGGGATATATCTACCTTGATGTTAGCTCAGTCTACCTTTTAAGTATAGCTTACTATACCCAGTCTTACTACCCGTGCGAAGCCGGGGCGGGCCGCTAGTATAGGTATATTTATGTTGATATTTTAATCTAACTAAATTAATTAATTATTTTCGACGATATTGTCACTATCGCGGGTCGAACCTAGACCAGATTGGCACAGGACCGAGGCAGATGGCATAAAAAGAGAGGCTTATACCCAGCAGTGGGATAAAGAAGGCTGTGGATGATGATGATGAAACTTTTCATTATTTACATATGTCACATACTACATAAAAAGTGCATTCATAAATCCATAAAAGGAAGTGCAATATTTTGTAATTAAGGTAGAAAGTTACAAAATTACATTACTAGATTTTGCACTTGGAAGAAGAGAGTATAGTTAGAGAAAAGATCTGACCATGACCATGTGACCAAGTGGTACCCAAAACTTTGAGTAACAGAACAAAAATCAGGCCTCACTGCATTAACACTTATTATTGTTTTGAGTTTTTGTAAAGGTTTTTTTTAATGTTTGACAAGCTATAAGTGATGTTGTGGTCGAAGATGGTAAAACACACCTAGCCTGGTTACACACCGTTACTTCATTCCCAGGGTGTTTCTTACTGGTCAAGGTAGGTGTTTGACTAAAGCTCACCTAATGTTTAATGACGCGGCGTGAATAAACCTATATTACGTACACCACCGACCTTGTTAGCTCTGATATGTATCCTATTCATTCGCTGAAGAAATCACATTAAGCGATATGGCCGCCGTTTTACTACTTCATATGTAGTATATTATGTACTACTTACTAGCGTTCAGTTTGTATTTCGGTGTACAATAAAATTATATCTTACTAGATTATTTTTCTTCAAGCCATTTTAAATTCACCTGCAAACCTCCGCTTATAAAGAAAATGTTAACAATGAAAATATAACCAGAATCCCGACCTCAAATTAAGTTTATCTCTCGCATTATCAAATTATGCGGAGTTCCGCAGAACAAAATTCCTTGAAAATACTTGCTTTGGTAACTTTACTACAGCATTTAACTGACTTATATTAAACTTTAATGCGGGAGGAACAAGGGTTATGCTGAAATCTGGACGCTGTAGGCTTCCAGGCGGGTAACGCTTTGAGACTTCATAAAAATAATTTTGATGAGGTGGACTAAATTTAGGTTTTGACTGCTACGACATAAAATTCAAAGTGTCTTTGCTGACAATAAAGTAAGGTAATGGCTCTGTTTTTTTTATCGATATCCAATATAAAAGGGTAGATAAACTAACCGTGGGCGTGGTAACCCCCAGTAACTGCTAATACCTACGTATATTTTTTCGTACCTACACGCCGTAGTGGGAACAAATCGTTAATTCTTGCCAGTTTTTGTCACATATTTGTGCGGAAACAAAAAAAAAATGATAATTCTTCTGTAGAAGAGATGGGACTTATGTTATCGATATTTTCGAAATTGTACACGGTTCTTGTTGAGACCTAAATACTGTGTTCTAAAATGTTATAATATAAAATTCTATTATTTCTCGTAAGTTGTACAAAAGTAATTTTTTTATATTATAATATTATAAATGCCGAAAATTTATGTTTGTTACTTTTTCAAAATGTATCTTGTAACTGCTTGACGGATTTAGTTGAAAATTAAAGAGGATTATACTAGAAAACTTAAATTCTGGCAAACAAACAAACAAATAGGCTATTTTTACGATTTAACAAATTATAATTAATATTTCGTATGCATCTACTACTTGAACTACTTCTCTGGATTAACATTAAATAGATATAGGCTACTTATTATCTCGGTAACCGCGTATGAAACCGCAGGGAACGGCTAGTAACTTGATAATAATTATGTTTATTAACAGAACTTAATCGCGACCAAAATACTTTTTTTAAATGTATTTTAGAAACAACAAATTAAACTAATTCGTAGCACAAACATATCTATAATATGTATTTTTTTCTATAATAATGTCATAGTTATTAGATCAAAATCGCGAAAGTGATAAAGTTACATAACTTTATAATCTTGCAATATATCGAATCCTTCGATATCATGGAAGTAGGTAATATAACATATGAATGTTAATTCTTTTTGCATTATTTCAACAATTATGTCGATATATTTAAGTTGTCACTACCCCACCACTAGAGTAAGAAGGTCGTTCACGACGACACGACAGGTGAGTATACTTTTTATCTTGTTTGCATACAAACAGACGGATCTACTACAAAGTTTTTTGTTAGCAAGTTATTATATCCTATTATTTCTTTTTTGATAAATCAGATAAATGGTATAGTATAGTATAGGTATATATACGGTATAGTAAATTATCTTTTTCAGTCATGAAAAACGTAAGATTTTACACAATAATTAAAGTTTTAAAAAAATTCAGAATAAATGCAGAAAATTTCAAAAGACGCAAATATAGTACTCTGGTTAGTGGGTACATATTTGAGCCTTTTGGGATTTAAACTTTGGGACAGTGGGGACATGTCTGATCGGCGCCACACGTGAACAAAACGCTGGCCTCTATTTTGCCTTATGTTTGAGTATGGCCATACAACGCGGCAATGAGGCCAGCCAGCGTTTTGGGAACTATTTCCATTGATGCTACTTTTAGAATATTTAAAATATTTTTTTCTGTAGTTTGTATGACATATTTTTATAGTTGTCAAAATAGTTATTTGTCCATAACTCATCTGATGTTAAGTGACGGTGTGGTCGAATATGGTAAACAAACCTAGTCTGGAATGGTACTGGCTCTCAAGTGAGGCTGCCGGAACACACCGTTAGATGCTTGGCGTCAGATTTTCAACTTGAGGGTGGTAGCTAGCCAGCCGAGTACTAGAAGTACCCTACCACCACGCTATGGTTTCTTCACGATGTTTTCCTTCACCGGCAGCTCATGCTCATTGTTTGGGGGTTTAACAGACGCACTTTCCCTATATTTAGCTATATTTAAAATTTATTTTATTTTCTCAGTCTTCATTTGATATATTTTTTAAATAAAATAGTGTTGTGTTTAATATTGATGTTGCAATGTAACATAGTCAACGTCAATCGAAACGAATCGGGTCACAAAAAGACGAACAACTTCTCGAGGCGTCAAACTCACAACTTGAGAAATAAATAACAGCGTTAATCCAAGGAGAAAAGGTTAAAAGTGGCATGTTTTGATTGTACAATGATGGATTAAGGTCTTTAAAAGGTGTTTTTGTAGTATTTCGTTACGAAAGACATTTTTGTACAGGTGAAGTCTGGTTTGATTTTTTGTTGTGTTTGGATAATGTTATTTTGATAGTTATTGTAACTGTAACACAGATTAAACAGTAATATGTTGTATAGAATTATTTTTAATGGCTAAATGTAAATAAGTATTTTTAAGGTTTAGACAAATATGATAGTCCGGTCAATCTAGGTTTAGGTCTAGGTATCTCACCTGATGTTAAGTGATGATGCGGTCTAAGATTGAGCACGCTTGCCTAGAAGATACAGATTCACACTAGACTTTTTTTTTTCTCTTTCTTCTTGGCATTGTACTCTGTGCATTCTGCCAGTTTCAATGTTTCTGTATTTTGTGTGCAGTCTTCATTTTTCAGCTTCTTTATCTTCACAGTCAAAGTCCATTCTTGGTCAAGTCCAATCTGTGTCGGTCAAATCCAGTGATGCCTTAGTAAAGTAGTGGCGACTTTACTATAAGTTTTGATGGAGTTTTGGAAGCAACATAAAAGTCATAATTCAACATTATATCACTTTCCCACACTCACGCTTGTAATTCGGCACTTTATGAATAAAAAACTATTTTTATATATAAACACTCAAAAACACTAGTTTTGGAAAAAAAAACATGGGACGACACGACTCTCCGCGTTCCCGCCAAAAAACCACTCTCGACTTGAAGACACCTAGTTTGTATCCATCGGAGAAAACCCACTCAGGCTATTCTTGTGTGTGTTCTTTTGTTTGTTGCGAAGTTCTTAATCAACCGAAAAAAAAGCAGATTGAAGTGCGTGTTCATCACCCTGTACATGTATTCACTCTTCGTAACACAAAATATTTTGCACCAGAAACATTCTAGAACATCAATCGATCATTTTCTGCACTCCATCTGTCAAGCGTGTCAGTGATAACGTCCGTCCTAAATTGCATCGTTATCAGCCCAGCACTTGCATCCATTGTTTAGCTCAAGTGGCGTGACGTCAGTGTCACCGTGACGGCTGGCCTTGATTTATTTTAGTACACTTTTTATCTTATGCAAAAGTTTACTCTATTCACAAGTGTATGTAAACGATTTTTGTTACAATAAATAGGCTTGCGTTTGCGCTATCTCACTTTTCTTCTCTTCCATCTCACTCAAGATAGGGCATGCTCGCCCTAGAAGATACCGATTCACTCTCGACTTGAAGACACCTAGATTGTATCCATCAAGAAACACCCACTTAGGCACTGTATTACACTGTTTAGCGGTTCGCACGATGAAAGTGGAATTAAATAGTTTCGATCCATTTTCTGGAACGTCGACCACAAAACGATGTCGCGCTTTTGGTTGTCCGATAGAAGAATAGGCATGGCGGAATTAGACTATTTAGATCTGAAGCACACTCTGAAAGGAATCCGATAAAAACCGATAAAGTAGCAAGATATTTAAAGCTATTTAATGTAACATGTGCCGTGGTGGTGCCGGCGTAAGAATAGTACCCCACCCTCTATCCGTGGTTGCCGTAAGAGTCGGCTAAGGGATGTCATCCGGAAGATGGGCAGCAGCGTCTTCCTTGAACATTCACACCTAACTGCGCTCGCCAACCCGCCTGCCAAGCGTGGCGAGTATTGGCAAAACCCCCTCAGGAGGACGCCTATGTCCAGCAGTCTTAAATTATGGCTGATGATGATGATGATTGTTTAAATTTGCGACTGATCGCATCTCTCTTTACTCCAGTATAACGAATGACTACAGCTTTTACCAAAGACGACGTGATCCGTTTAACTTGGCTTGGGTTTATGGGTTCGGTAACTGGTGTCATATTTCTGCCAGTGCCCGATTTATGATAACTTTAAGCTTTAGCTTGTAGCGATGATAGCTCAGTGGTTGGTGTCGTCGCTTCACACGCCGAAGGGCGTGAGTTCTTACCCCGACAACGAGCTTGAGCTGCCGGTGAAGGAAAACATCGTGAGGAAATCATAGAATGTGATTGGTGGTAGGTTACTTTCTAATACTCGGGTTGAAAATATGTCGCCAAGCACCTAACAGCGTGTTCCGACAGCCTCACTTGAGAGCCAATTTCATTTCAGGCTAGGTGTGTTTTTTTATGTAACTGTAATTAGGCGAACGATACGCTCTCCTGGTGGTAAGAGATAACGCATATTCTTTAATTTCGCTAGCTGCAGTAAGTACCCTTCAAACCGGAACACAGTAATGTTTACACACTACTGCTTGGCGGCAGAATATGTAGTACTGCGGTGGTACCTACCTAGACGACCTCCTGCTAAGGTGATCTACCACCAAAATAAAATTACAATCTTCGACCATACCGTCGCTTGAAATCTGAAAGAAAAGAAAGGTCAACTGTGATCAAAAAAAGTCTACAAAAGTCCAGTTGGTATATTCCATTTAGCTCATACTTATTCAGAACTGCAATAACTTCTAGTTTTTTCAAAGCTTCTTCGTATTCTGTGTCATATCTGACGTTGAATGGCGGAAGCTGGCATTCTCAAACAACAATGATCTAAATGCAAATCTCTAGCTCTCACATTCGTGAAACTATCTCGGATCTAACGTCCTCACGTGCAGCCGTAATGCGTGCCGTATCCGACGCGACAGCTTGCTTTTCAGGGCACGACCAGATTCAATAGAGGTCAATATGTTTTACATTATAATCTTAGATTTTGTGTAGTAACAAATTGTGAAAGGCATTTCCATCCCACGATTATAGCTCTTATGGTTAAGAACTCCAGTTTTTTTTAATAGTAGTGAAACGAACCATTACGCTCACCTGATGGTAAGAGATAACGCCTGTCCATAGACATTGCAGTGATACACAGAACTTTGAGTAGCAAACCAAAGTCCAGGGCATCGCTGCTTTGACGCTCATTACTTTGTGACTTTCGATGGTTAGTATCAACAGCCCTGTAATTTCGCTAGCTGCTACCCTGCAAACCGGAACATAGCAATGTTTACACACTACTGCTTGGTGGCAGAGTATCTGGTACTGCGGTGGTATCTACCTAGACGAGAACCTAGACTGATCCTATGAGGGTTCCGTTTTTTCCTTTTGAGGTACGGAACCCTAAAAACATAGATTAGAAGCCTAACGGTCTTTCAAGCAGGCTATCAACACTTCAAATACAAACTAGCACAATAATAACAAGGACAGTTTTTATCAAACAACGCAATCCAAAACGAGATGGAGAGCTATAGCAGAGATTTCTGTAAACATTATAATCTCAGCGCTATAAAGTGACTGGTTCTGTTTCACATATTATTAACCCGGATTCGTAAGAATGGCAACGCTGTCTCAAAAGTGAACCGCTTTGTGGCAAAGTCGTGAGCGACGTATGTTTATGTAGCGATGACAGTTTAGTGGTTAGCGCGTTCTGTTCGCATGCCGAAGGGCATGGGTTCAAACCCCAACAATGAGCTTGAGCTGCGCGTGAAGGAAAACATCCTGAGTTAACCATAGCGTGGTGGTAGGGTACTTTCTAGTACTCGGCTGGCTAGCTACCATCTTCAAGTTGAAAATCTGCCACCAAGCATCTAACGGTGTGTTCCGGCAGCCTCACTTGAGAGCCAGTTCTATTCCAGGCTAGGTGTGCTTTACCATCTTCGACCACACCGTCACTTAACATCAGGTGAGTTGTGTGCTAGGTGCCTGTCTGCGATTATATCTGTGTTCTTTGTCGATATTTAAAACTGCGCCAGACATAAACGGCCTATAATAATATCTAATACACTGATCAATCTAGAAGTTTGTTTGTATCAAAACAATGTATAAATAAATATTGGAATAATTTTCACTTATATCGGCAGTCCCCACGACTGCCTATTTTCCGCTTTCCTTTGACATCACCCACATATAAACTTATTGTTTATATGTGGGTGAAGTCAAAGGAAAGTAAAGGAAAGTAGTAAAAACATAATATACTCGTAAGTTGTTATACACCATGAAAGTTTGAACATCAGCAATATCGATACAGGGGGTTCAGTACTAGATTGTCATACCAAATAATAAAAAAAAAAACTGGTTAATATTTGACCTAATTGTCCTGAGCAAACACAAAAATACGGACACTCAAATCACGCGCACCGAAAATGACATGGTAGTCGCGCGCGATCCCAGATTAGATAACAGTTACTATAGTCTACGTATGGTAGTTATGTCTTGCGCTAGCTCGGTGCGTAAGGCTGCGCGCTGTCCATACATTCTGGATTCTTGGGAAAAACTTTAACCAAGGATTTCTTAGTTTTTATTGTATTTGTTTCGATTTTATTTCTTTATACGTTTCATATGACCACTAACTAACATGTCTTTGAATATTACTAATGTTCAAACTGTCAGTCCGTATAAGAAATATTTTGGACCAGTATTCGTTTATGAAAATATGTAAAATAATATCGTACCCATTTATAAGTTACTAACATCGCTCCGCGGTGTCACCCTCTAAATTTTTTTGGGATAAAAAGTAGCTAATTGTCTAGCCGTATGAAGTATACTTTATGACCTATTCTCATATGTACATATACCAAATATACATAATAATGTCATGAAATTCGGTCGAGCCGTATTGGAGGAGTGCGACCACAAACACCGCGACACGAGATTTTTAATATATATTACATATATATACATTCTTGTTATATCAATATAGTTGTTTTAACATTTCTACGACGCTTCAAGTTCGCGTGCCGCCGTATATTCTAGGGAACTGAAAACATGTTTATTGTCTCATGAATTTCAGGTCATTCGAATTTCTCTTTCCCGGCTTTGTTTATTCAAATAAAGCACTTTCGCTTATATGAAATGAATGAATTATGCATTATGAAGGCTTATTTTCGCATTGAAATACCACTGGCGTTTTCTCTTGATTTGCTCGTGTTTCACAATTTTTTTTTATGGTTGACAGACTAGGTCAAAGCTTTTCAAATGTTAAGAGACGATGTAGTCGAAGATGGTAAACACCTCAAACTTATCATGATGAAAATTACTATGGTTGTACTCGTAGGAAATCGGTTTCCTCTAAGTAAGCGTGCTCCAAAGTAGACCGCATCTTCGCTTAACATCGGCAAGTTGGCGGTCGAACGCAAGCCTATATAAAAAAAAAGTTATATTTAGGCGCTAATATATTCGTATTCAGAATTCCATGCATGAATGGCAACAGAGATATTGCCAACATTATAAAAACCTGCCTCCCGCAAACAAAGAGTGCAATCTGGTCTCTTTACCACCTGCTCAGACATCTGCGTCCATGTCGATCTTAATGGCAACATTGTACAAGTTTTTTGAAGCATGGCCTATAATAAATTAAAAAAATGTTTTGAATTAAGAACGCGAAATGGAGTTTTGGCGGGAACACGGAAAAAGCCATGTAGCCCCATTATATTTTTTTCTAAAACCAGTGTTTTTTTGATTGTTTGTGTATAAAAATAGTGTTTTTATTCATAAAATGCCGAATTACAAGCGCGAGTATATGAAAGTGATATAATGTGTGGGAAGATGACTTTTCGTGTTGTTTCCAAAACTCCATCGAAGCTTATAGTAAAGTCGCCACTACTTTACTAAAGCATGACTGACCAAGATTGGACTTTGACTATAAAGATTTAAAAAAAGCTGAAAACTGAAGACTGGACACAAAATATAGAAACATTGAGACTGGCAGAATGCACAGAGTGCGATGCCAAGAAAAAAGATAAAAAATAATGTTGCTAAATATATACGTAGTATTGTTTACAAAAACTTGTGTTTGCTGTTTATTATCTATTTAATAACTAATGTCAAGTGTATAATAAAAAAAATATAAGTAGAGAAATTTAAGAGTTTTGTAATCAAGTCTCCAGAATAAATTGGGCACGTGCTAGCGAGGTAGGTCGCTAGTAACTAAATAAAATATACATTATATCTAAATTATAGCTATAGGTACTGTCCGCAGTATAATGTCATACATATTAATGATATCATCCAGACTTATTCAGTAGTATTTGATCTGAGCTTATTCACAACAATAACCATAAAGATAATTAATTCTATTAAAAACGTTTTTAATATCGTGGTCGACGACTCCAGTGACCGTCTTAACCTACAAGAGGTCTTTAGGACTTAATATATAATACATAATTATTTGAATGGAATATCATTTTACACAGCGCCATCTAGCCACTAAGCAAAGCTTGTGCTATGGGAACCAGAGGGCGTAGAAAATGTAACATTAGAAATATTCGATAACGCTAATAGAAGAGTCAAGAAATGTACGGGATTTATTACGTAAGCTGTTCACGTGACATATCGAAAGCTTATGTCAATCCCGTACTTTTATATTTTTCTATTAGCATTATCGAATATATAATGTTACTTTGTCTAGGCCCTCAGATAGATGATAGAATTTTGTAGCCAAGAAGCGAACGAAGCAAACTACCAATCGAGCTAACGACTGTAAATATTCTGTAGCGATGATAGCTCAGTTGTTAGCGCGCTCGGTTTGCATGCCGAAAGGCATGGGTTCAAACCTTTGCAATGAACTTGAGCTGCCGGTGAAGGCAAAACATCGTGAGGAAACCATTGCGTGGTGGTAGGGTACTTTCTAGTATTCGGCTGGTTAGCTACCACCATCAAGTTGAAAATCTGCCGCCAAGCATCTGTGTGGTCGTAGATGGTTAAAACATCTAGCCTGGAATGGAATTGGCTCTCAAGTGAGGCTGCCGGAACACACCGCTAAGTGCTTGGCGGCAGATTTTCAAGTTGAGGGTGGTAGCTAGCGAGCCGAGTACTAGAAAGTACCCTACCAACATGCGATGGTTTCCTTACGATGTTTTCCTTTACCGATAGCTCAAGCTCAGTGTAAGGGTTTGAACCCACGTCCTTCGGCGTGTGAACCGACCGCGCTAGTCACTGATCTATCATCGCTACAATGATACCTAGTATTATACTCAGCTGTAAATAAAGTAAGAAGTTGCTAAGCAAGTCGTCAGAATCCACATTTAAAGCCCATTTAGAACACATGCCTTTAGTGTTCCAACGTCCCCAAAACTAACTCCATCACGACACACGACAATTAATCTATCCACCAAACTCAAAATGGAAGTTTAAACGGACACTATCTGGCAACACTTCACAACTTTCAACAAATTATAAGTCTGCAACTTTACAAGCTACGTCTCAAAGGGAGGGCAACCTTTGACGATTAACATGAGGGGCGTGGAACTCCAGGGAACAAAAATATACATAAATATTTTTTCAGAGGAATTATAAGTAATTAAAATGTACCGTAAGACATTTCACACGGCGCCATCTAGCTCAAATCTAAGCAAAGCTTGTAATATAGGAACCAGATAACTGATAAATTACTTATATACTTTTTTTTTGTAAATACATACAGAACACCCAGACACTGAACAAACATTTATAGTCGCAATAGCTGCGCCCCCCGGTGTTATTTGCTAAATTTTTTCGAGATAAAAAGTGGCCTATGTGTTAATCCAGGGTGTCAGCTATCTCCGTACCAAATTTCATAAAAAATTGGTCCAGCCGTTTGCTAAAAATGCTAAAAAACATGACGTGATTAATGGACGGCCCAGGTGGGTGTTCCCCGATAGTTACGATCTGCTTGCTAATCGCGAGTGAATCGGTTTTTGCTAGACAAGCGTGCTGCTTAGTAAACAGCGTCAGGCAAAATGTGCTCAAACGCAAGCCGACTTGGATTAAAAAAGCCTTATTTTAAAAACGGTTACAAGGCTAAATCAGTGTTTAAAATGCCCTAACTTCTCACTGACGTTACCTAACTATCGTTTGTAAGTAAAGTCATAAATGTGATGATTTTTTACTTTTAGTAGTTCATAATTTTTTTATTCATAAATTTTAGGTATGAAATATACAGACTGTTAGTGTCGAGATGTGCTATTTCCAAAGATTGGAAAAAAATAATTAAATAAAGTGAAAAGTTGGTGTTGAGTTCCCAGTTGATTAAAGCTAGTAAGAACTAACTTGTTTATTTGTCCAAGAGTATGTAATGGAATAACAAACTTGCGACTGCTCCTTGGGGCGTTGTTTACTACAGGAACAGATTACAGTCTTGAAATAATCTCAACAAGGTGACAATTTATCGTAAACAGTTTACAGTGTTTCTAGTAGCCATTGAGGGCTGCCCAAAAATCTTAAAAGTTAATAAAGACTTGTACATTTTTTATTTTATCTTTTTTAACACGAAGTTGACGTTGTACCACCATTTCGTCTGGTGTAAAGCGATCGAAAATGAAGCACGCAGACTTGAAAGATACCTATTCACTCTGATCTTGAAAAGATCTACCTAGATTGTATCTCTTAGGAAACAAGTAAGCCACATAGTAAAATAAATATACTTGAACTTTACTAAACTTATAAATATATAAAAATAGAATCTGCGTTGTCATCTCTGTGTCATCATCATCATCATCATCAGCCATAGGACATAGGCCTCCTCCTGGGGGGGTTTCGCCAATACTCGCCACGCTTGGCAGGCGAGTTGGCGAGCGCAGTTAGGTGTGATTGTTCAAGGAAGACGCTGCTGCCCATCTTCCGGATTACATCCCTTAGACGACTGATACGGCAACCAAGGGTAGAGAGGGTGGGGTACTATTCTTACGCCGGCACCACAACGGCAAACAAAATCAACCAACAAAGGCATCTCGTGTAATAAACTTTAATTCTGTTAGCTTCGACAAACCGAAATGATTTACACAAAAACTGCTCAAAAAATTTCATGCTGAGATTATAGGTGGTGTGGGTCAAGAATAATGTAAAAAAATCAGTCTTTTCCAAAGACTGTCATTAGTAATAGTAATTGTATTAAAACGTTAGAAAAAGGACTTTTCTGTGAATCCATAGTCTGAGCCTCCAAGACCTGCTTCGATAAAAGCTGCTGATATACCTATATGCGCTAAAATCATAATATTAATACATTATGCTTACTACAATTGTCACTTAGCCAGGGGGATGCAAGTGCAGAGAGAAGCTACTACAACAATATATTCCTGTCTTCCACGTAATGAGCCACCTTATCAATTAACTAGGCTTTGTCAATTAACCTCTGCTTTATAAAATCCTTGAATTTATTATAGGACATTTTAGTTACCTCAAGTAGGATTTTATTATAGAATCTAACGCAATTCCCGAGAAAAGACTTATTTGCTTTATATAACCTGAATCTAGGTGTCATAATTTTATTTTTATTTCTTGTGTTAACAATATAAGTTTCGAAGTTAACACAGCAATTGATCCGATTGACAACCCTGACTGAAGTCAAACCCGGCATGCGCTTGCACTGCCCGCAGCGTTACCGACTGACATTACACCTTTCAACTGCCTATTATATTCATGTGTACCCTGCCTTACTTGCTGTTCTATAAACGGCGCATTGTAAGTGAGTAGTGGTTAATCTGTATCTATTATATTTAGTATGTACTCGCCCTTTATTTGATGTTATAATAGTGTAATGTCGTAACTAGTGCTTATTCTGCGCTGTACTCTTGTTACGTTCTTAGCTTGTATTAATGAAGGCGTCTTTTGTTACAGGTATGTTGAAGGATTAATGGCGTAAGGTTTGTGTTTAAATAAAGCGACTCGCCCCGGCTTCGCACGGGTACAATGTTGATACTAATGTGGTGCATATTTATACATATAAATGTTCCTCTTGAATCACTCTGTCTATTGATAGAAACCGCATTAAAATACGTTGCATAGTTTAAAAGATCTAAGCGTGCAAACGGTGGGAAGCTATTTTGTTTTATACTACCTATTTTATAAGTGTGCAATAAAGTATTAAATAAGAACTTTCAATATTTTTCGCGATTTCTGAGTTATGCGTTCACAATGATGAACCCTTTCCGCTTTGTACATTCCGAGCCTATAAACCTCATCATTAGCGAGTTTAAATACCGAGAGAACAAGAAAGAGTGCGACTCCATTTATTAAATTAAACCCTACTACATTAGTATCCAACCATTTGAATCACGAGACGAAACTCAGAACCCTCAGAAAATTAATGCAACCTTCATCAACTCCACTAAAACCAATTAATAAGCATTTATCTTGATTTAATTAAATCACGTACATCACGTTTCTGTTGTTGTGTACGGAGTTGCTTTAACGAGACACGACATGAACTTGACTACTTACTTGACTTAGCTGATATTGCAATTCAAGAAAAATAGGTTCAACAACAATTTTTTTTTTTAGCTTAGTTATTTTACAGATTCTATGGTGTTAGTTCCTAAATTTCTCTTCTCTTTCTCTCCCTCTCTCTATCTAATCCCCTTAATTCTTACTATGGGTACTGACGTGGTTTTGATCTGATCAAATGTGATTAATATTAAATAAGACGAAAACATAATTCTTATACAAAATATTACGTCGAATACTTACCAAGGTTCTATAGTTAAAATACGAGCGAGTTAGAGAGAACATTGTAAGTGATGGATTATACAAACAAACTACATACATATTTCATAAATAACATAATAAAAATATGGGTAAACGAAATGTTCCTATGAGAGGCCCTTGAGGCAACGCATGTCCAAATTTCAAGTCTTTATCAATAAATAATCACCTCTCAAACATTCTCGTATTTTATCAGAATACATTTTACAATATTTTTGCTTGTATGCAAGGAATATCTAACATAATTCTTAATACGGCAAAGTTCTTTCATCTTAAAGTGTTTGTAAAAGCTGCTAACCTCAATAATGTTTTTTGTAAACAACGTAATGTTATTCAAAGAAAATTATTTGACTTACATAATCTCCAACCTTGAGAATCTGGTTATGATAATAAAGATTGCAAGGTTGACGAAAGGCGCTATCGGAGACTTTGCTTGGCAACATATTTAAATAAGTATATACTCAAATATTGTAATTTATATGTCAGGTCTCTATCAATTACAGTTGTGCCGTTTGCAGGTACTAATCAGAACAAAATTTAATCTTGTTTATCATCCAATCGAAATCGCGGACCTGAATCAGACCTTGAGGTACACCCGTTTTTCTAAACACTGGCTATCTTTTAAACTGATCTCACATTGACATAATGAAAAATTAATATTAGCGAACATTTATTTATTCCAATGTCAACAAAAATAAACACGTTTGCACATTATATCGCTGAGGTCAACGTAATCAAACGCCTTTCAAGAAACGCAAATAGAAACTGCAAGTTAATTGATATGAACCTGCATAAACTGGAAGCTGATCTCATATAACATACTTGCATATTGAAAGAGAAAATTAAAGCGACGCAACAGGCTATTTCAATCCCTTGCTAGCTCCGCTATGCTTTACTCTGCATTCTTGCATACTAACTACAGTAGGTACGTCTTAATCTGTTCCCTTTCATACGATTACTAGTATCAAATTAATTCAGAGAATCGCCAACAAGTCGAGTCTGGACCAGTTCAGAAGCCACAGGTGCAAAATCTACACGCCCGGTGCTTTGGACATCTGTCATTTTTACTGCAGTGCTGAATGAAAATTAATTAGGCCGTTTTGTTAAAATGATGTCCCTTAAAATAAACTTTATCGTAAAAGCTTTAAAGGTTCAAATGTGTTATATTTATGGTGAAAGACAGCTGTTGATTGATGTTATAATGGATACGGATGTTTTCACTGATCGGTATGTCTGTTTCGGGTATTCGCGATTCTTTGAAAAGGATGATATAATGAGGACCCTTTTAATTACAAAAGAGCAGAAAGTTCTGAAGTTTTTAATGATACTTTAATGAAATTACTTCACGTAATTAAACTTTTTCGTGAATTTTAACTTTAATAATAAGATCTCAATGGGTCTTAATTAAATACCTTCATTGATTAGATACAAATATTTGTACTTTATTTAGTATATCTTGATACTTTCTAAAAAATATTAGATTTTGTTTTAAAGCCCTTCACCATCCGTACGTTCTTAATCCTTACTAATATTGACAATGTAAAAGTGTTTTTGTTGACTTGTTTGTTTCTCTGTCACGCAACAAAGCAACTACGATACAACACGATTGTTACATAGATATATTAAAAGTCACAGAGTAACATAGGTTACTTTTTATCATATTCATATTCATATTCATTTATTCATAATTATAAAAATTACAAGTCAAGTTAATTAATTATAATATTCACAATTTTCAAATACAATATGTACTTATTTATAATATTTGTAACTTATTTACATTTCCCATCTATTTATGTCATTTTGAGCTCAGTTAAATCCTTGAAATTGTAAAATGCCTGTTATTATATATAGTTATTGTAAATGCCTGTTATTGTAAATGCCTGTCCTGATATTATATATAGGGATTGTCGCTGGTGAAACCATATGGCAAAGCTAGTTGAGACTTTCACAACGTAGGAGGGCTACACAATCAACCTTTTTAATTAATGTATCAACAGTTAATTTATATCCACGAGTGCACTAAATAACATTTAGCTGCGATAGAACGTACTCACGCAAACAAACGAGCACAAGGCTGGTGAGGATGTAAAGTTTTATTAACCAAGTAGATAATAAACGTGCGTGCCTCTTGAACGTAAATTATCGATTGCTTGTGTTCATTTTATATTTTGTTTAAATTTGAAACAAGACGTCGTAATGATGGTTTAGGAATTCATGGCCGTAGATGACAATCGGTAGAGATCATAAGCATCAAAGGCACGCCACTCAGCCGGATCTTCGGCTTTTCGCTTCCAACCACTGCCAAACCTTGTTATGCACATCGTCACTCCGTCTAGTCTTGATTTTTTTTAAATGTTTGATAAGCTCACCTGATTAAGTGACGTTAAAGTCGAAGATGTTAAAGCACATCTAGCCTGGAATGAAACTGGCAAGTGAGGCTGCCGGAACACATGGTTAGGTGCTTGGCGGTAGACTTTCAACTTGAAGACGGTAGCTAATAGTGGCAAATGCGAGAGGTGCGGCACAGAAGGCGCAAATTCAAACGTGTATGTATAGTGAAACAACAAAATTAGAGTCGCGAGAACGACGCGAACAAGATCGATGTTCGCGCCGCCGATGTTAATGCCAGTATCGACTAGAATGTTTGTTTCTTTAAATTAACCTAAGTTTATATCTGATTCAACATCATCGTATACAGCAAACATTCTATATTTAAACAGTGGAATTGAACCAACCGAACAATTTCTAAACTCTCCATCACTTCCACGGACACTTTGTCTTTAAAAAACCAAACAGATGTCCCGTTAAGAGCGTTCATTTTTAACACCTCCTTGTAGAGATAAACACTTCATCAAACGAAAACACCGCGCCTTCTCTTAACTGTTTACTTTACACCCACTTTGTACTCGGCTTAGCTATTTTTGGTAAAGTTTTAGGAAGTGGTCACTAGTAAGGTGTTTATTACGGGATTGTGATTTAGGAGTTAGAAAACGAAAAGAAGAGACGAATAGGCTGCTATTAAGACGCAATGTTTCGAGCACGTTACTACAGCCGACCATCAGTCCAATGTTTTGTTAGATATGCTCACATTTAGCGCAGCGATTTTAAATGTGTTTTTGGCACATAGTTAGGTTTCTAATTTATACATATGGTAAAATAAATTGACCAAAAATTGTGTATTCCTAGCCTAATATCATGTCACATGAGCCGATATACGAATACAAAATAAAAAAGATTTATAAATTGTTGCAATTGACTGATATTTTAAGCAAAAGGAAAATAAACATAAGTTATTCGACGTCAAAAAAATAAAAAACAGAGCGAACATACAATAAAACATATTAAAAAAATAACATTTATATGGTCATTATAAATGTATTTTGTTAAATGGAAACACAAACTGAAATTGCTAAAATTCGGAGAATATCGCCGTAATATTTATAAATCAAATTGAACTAACAGTTTCCGCAGCCAAAAAAATACATATTATACTTATTATTTAAATTAACCAGCTGGCGATCATAGGCTCATAATAATGATGATGATTGGAAAAATACCATGACCTTAGAACCTAAGATAAAACATATATTTTTTATAGGTACATTGTGCGGTAGTTTTTGTTTCTTTTTTTGTGTCTTATTTTTAGTTTAGCATAGGAACGGGATGTGTGACATACAAGAGAGGCCTAATGGAGGTTGAAAATGATGATGATGACGAAACTTTCTGCACGTATCCCCAATGAAACACATGCTAAAGTTCCGCGTGTAACACGAAAGCTATTTTGTCAAAGTGTTCGTCCGAATCCCGATCTTCGAGCTAGTTGCCGGTCCTTTGTATCCACTTTGATACTCTATCCTGTTGATCTCCATTAATGTTGGAAGCGTTTCCGTACTTCACAAACTTCCGACAAAGAAACCAGTGTCTTTTGGTCTTAGCCCAGGTTTGTTACAATTTTTCTTTATTTAGCATCGAACTTCGTGCACTAGATTCAATGTATTTTGAGTATTTTATAATTAATCAAATCCAAGTCACGGAAGTTAGTTATGGTTCACTCCGGTCATGCTGTAGGAAAGTAGTGAAGTTTGGAAGTAACACGAAAATTCATGATTCACCACGTCATATCACTTTCTCACACCCACCCGCACACATAATTCAGCACTATTTGAATACACTTACTATTTTTATATATAAACACTCGAAATATTACTAGTTTTGAAAAGTAATATAATGCGGCGACATGATTTTACCGTGTTCCCACCAAATTTATTTCTGAAAGTTTAAAATGTATTTTCACAAATAATACATTAGTATTACGAAACCTTTTAACTCTAACTACTACTCTCTCTTTAATTGAGACTAACCATAGAAAGTCTCAAAGTAGTAAGCGCCAAAGCAGCGATACCCCAGACTTTGTTTTGCTACTCAAAGTTCTGTGTATCGCTGCAATGGACATGGACATGGGTTATCTCTTAACCATCAGGAGAGCGTATCGTCTAGTTTTACCTTAGAAAAAATCTAAACAGCGCCTCAAACAGTTACAAAGGTTTGCTTCAGGTTGCTTCTCTTTTAAGACAACAAATACTTTAGTTTATTTATCTAGAGCAACATTACCATATCGTTGGCTAACAAGAGATCTAAAACAAAAGTAAAGTGTGTATGTGCCCTATATTTTGAATAAGCATTTACATACAAATGTTACTAGAAACATAGATATAAGCAAACAAATAATGTATTCATTTCAAATGTAGTTTCCAGATAAATAAGACCAAAAGAAATGTAATCGAAACTCGTACAGGAAGGCAATTTGCTAGGAACAATGTCGGAATGAAAATAAGAATTTTATGAAATTGCAAAGAATAAAAACAACCGCTACGCAGATAGTATTCTTCTTTGCGCGCCAATGGAGAGTACCTACAATTAAAATCATTGATCTATAATGATTAGCTTGCGCCCGCGATTTCGCCCGCTTTGAGTTAAGTACCTAAGAAAAGAGCAATAGTTACATATATTATGAAACTTGCGCTCACTAGATTAATATAGGGAATACCTTTTGTTCCGTGAGACATATCTATACTAAATTTTAAATGGATACCTCCTGTAGTTAGTTTTTGATAATCTCACAGAAACCTAAAATTGTCCCGTATTATTATCCCGTATTTATTTGTATAAACCGTGCCGTGGTGGTGCCGGCGTAAGAATAGTACCCCACCCTCTCTACCCGTGGTTGCCGTAAGAGTCGGCTAAGGGATGTAATCCGGAAGATGGGCAGCAGCGTCTTCCTTGAACAATCACACCTAAATGCGCTCGCCAGCCCGCCTGCCAAGTGTGGCGAGTATTGGCAAAACCTCTCCCTAGGAGGAGGCCTATGTCCAACAGTGGATTTACTATGGCTGATGATGATGATGAATATAAGTTACTGTTTACTTAAGGTCCGCACGAAATAGGTCGGCGGTCCGGATTCGGGCCGCGGTCCGCCATTTGGTGACCCCTGAATTAAGATTATGTAGATTGACATAACACATTCTAACTATGGTAGTTCAGTGTTTAACGCAGTCGGTAAACTGACAGGGAAGGAAAACGAGGAAACTGCAGCATGGCGCTAGAATACTTTCTAGTATTCTGGTGGCTAGTTACTACCTTCAAGTAAAAAATCTGCCATCAAGCATTAAACGATACGTCCCGGAAGCCTCACTTGAGAGCCAGTTCCATTCCAAGCGTGTTTACCCCATCACCTGGCCTGTCAACCATAAAAATAAACCTGTCTGTTTTGGCAAGCTAGGTAATTTAGGTTTATTTTCGCTTGAGCGTAGATGACATCTAATATACATGTTTGCCTTGATGAAATCGATTCACTCACGATTTAAAGACACTTTAGATTTTCGAATAGTTCTCATGTTTCAGAAAATTAAATATCTTTTATGATCTTCGCGGCGTCTCATATTTTGGTGTGAAAGTATTTTCCCCTTGATACTTTATATTTTTGTACGACTTTGTCAACGAGCGTGGGACGTTAGAAACTGTAGCTTTTGTTTGTAACACTTTCATTACATACTCTTATTTCAAACCTTTTTAGTAAATTAGGCTGCCGAAACACACAGATGCTTGGCGGCTGATTTTCATGACGGTAGCTAGCCAGCCGAGTACTAGAAAGTACCCTACCACCACCATGCTATGGTTTCCTCGCGATGTTTTCCTTCACCGTCAACTCAAGCTCATTGTTGGGATTTGAACCCACGCCCTTAGGCGTGTGAATCGTCCGGTCTAACCACTGAGCTATCATCGCTACGCTATTTAGGCCACAAAGAAGAGAATTCGCTTTCACATTTTTGTAATTGTATCTCGTATGGCAAAACTTTATTTATATATGATAGGGGCATTGTGCCTTAAAGTTTTATATTGGTAGTTAAAGTTTTAGGCGTTTTTATGAGGGCTTTAGAAAGGGTTAATGCCCAGACGTGGGCTTAACTCGACTTGTAGTAATGAGTCAAAGAAAAACAATGTTTATTAGAATGTATTAATTATATTATTTATTGACCTTTCTTTCATGATGACAAATATTTAAAAAAAAAAGAATCTTCTTAGAAGAAGGAGAAAAGAAATTCTCAAGTTATGCGCTTACTTAACTAACGTTCGATTTTTATTTAAATAAAAATGAAAGATGATGATATTTGTTTTTTTTTTGTTTAGATATTTCCAGAGATATATAAAGTTGACTATATTTAAACTTGTCCCAGACATGCGGCCTGGGGTTAACTACGTCTGGGCCCAATGTAACTGCCACAGTTTGTGGTGGCGGGCGCGGCAATTCTCAGCGACGCCTGTTCCACACAAACACACCTTTCAGTAGCGGCTAAATTCGCGGCTACCACCATTAACGCTGCCACAGCACACTCCCGTGTGTCACAGAATTTATTCGTCTATTTTAAAGAGATAACAATTAGGTTTTCCATCGGATACATTTCGGAAAGTGTGCCTTGGAATTGCATAATTTGGTTCCGCCTACACGTTTTTATTACCGGATCGCTAAGCAGATACGGCCAAAGCGCCATCCGTGCACAGGAGACATTGCCCAAGTACGGACTAAACGCTTCGATCCCACATTCTTCATACGTACAGCGAGGATATGGAACTCTCTACCGGCATCTGTTTTTCCCGTGAATACAAATCCAAAGTGTTTTCAAATCCAGTGCAAACAGATTTTTGTAAGCGTGCTTCATCTTAGAATACATCCTGCTTAACATTAAGCAGAACGTAGTAAACGCAAAAAAAAATATGCTTAAAACACGAACAAAAATCTTCAATCAAAAGGCCATTTGATTCACTGAAGGCCAAATCCTATTCAATCTATTCGCACTTTGATCGACCTCAACAATGAAATCAATTATACAGACGAATAAAAAGGTGATTACGTCGTAATTCTTTAAGGAAGACTTCTAGATTTATAGGGAAAAAATCGAACCCCTTCCGGTCCCTTTTGGACCCCCTTTTGTAGCGACTTCATTGTTTTAGGCCCCAATGGTTCGGGAAAAACATTCTTGGATTGAAAAGAGTCATTTGGGATTTCGGACAAAAGCTCCAATTGTAACCTTTCATGCTAGAAATGGGGCCATTATCTGTTTTTGCCGAATATCATTTATGACATAGAATACGAGCGTTAATTTTCAAGGCTTACAACTTTATTATCTACTAAGGAACAGCAAGCGGTTGTATTACAAACTTTAACACAAAATATACACTCATGTTATAAATGGCTAAATTTGTGTTTACACTGGAGCGTCGATTTCCCGAACGGCGATCAACTGAACGACCGTTTATCCTAACTACGACGCCTGCCCGCTTCGCACATGTCCTTCTCCCGCGCTAACCTGCCAGTGCACATAACTTTTTAAGGGTTAATTGTAGTAAGTACCTAATACATGTTATATTACAAAACTGTCTGCACTTTTTTAGTTTTACCACAAAAGATATAAATATGATTTTCATTCACCGGTATATAATATGACAGTTCAATTATCCGAAAAACCGGCTTTCCGAACACCCATGTCCCCCAATTAGTTCGGATAATCGACGCTCTACGGTACTTATTCACAACACGATTTAACGAATTTGGATAATCAGGGTCTGATTTTTCATTTATTTTATTTACACAAAATAATTGCGGCTGCACTCTAGAGCCAGTTACATTCCAGGCGAGGTATGTTTACTATCACTCAACATCAGATAGGCTAGGTGCTGTCAACCATAAAAAAGTTCAGAACTGAAATAATGTTTTTTGTCAATTAAGAAGCGCTTTAAGGTCTTCTTCATGATTATAGAAATGTAATATATATTTTATTTTCTACATTTTGTATTAGTTTAAATATTAAATAGTTTTGTAATTTTTATTTATTATTTTAATCTTTTTATATTGGTCTTTATTTACTATTAATTAATGTAACTGGCTTTTGGCTGTTTTCATTAAATAAATTAAGTGTATAAATTGTTCTGAAATATTGGCTATTTATAAAAACTATTTTAGGAATGCACCTCTTTAAAGTAATTTCCGGATATTTTAATACTTGTCGGAGTAAACGGCTAAACTTTATCCGAGTTCATCTCTATCCCATTTCTACTTGGCTGTGCCACTGGGTAATGTGCATCCGATCGGAAAAAGATTGCTTTCTCTGCTCATTGCGGATTTAGAAGTAAATTATCGGGTAATGTGTTTGCCACACGAGAAATCTTATTTTCGCAACGTTTGCGGTTTGGCTTTTGGAGAATACTAGAAGGATATCAGTGTTATTTGTCTGAAGGTGAAGGTTATATTGGAAAACGATAAAAACCTAAAATAGTTTACAGATAAAAAAGCCGTCTGCTATTTCTCTGCTTTGAGAACTTTGAGACAGTTGCTCTCAACCTTTTTACTTGAACTTAAGACAGTCGCTCTCAACCTTTTTGCCATTTGAAACTTTTACACAAGTCACTTTATCTCTGTTTGTCCGAATCAGTCTAGTTTTATATAAAGCTAGCTGTTGTCCGCGGCTTTGCTCGCGTGTGCATGTGTGTATAAAATAACAAAAAAGTAGCCTATGTTACTCCTACTACATACATTAAATGCTGTTTTACTTGGTGGTAGATCTCCTTACCAGGAGGTCGTCTGGTTAGGTACCACCGCAGTACCATACATTTTGCTGACAAGCAGTAGTGTGTAAACATTACTGTGTTGCGGTTTAAAGGCATTTGCAACTCGCAAAATTACACTGTACTTTTAAATCTACCCTCATAAAAGCATATACCTCAGGAATAAGTAGGTATTGCTTCGGCTACCGTACGGCGCAAATTATTAAACTTACCTTAACTTAACTGCCACCCAAAATATTATGTTTTTTTTTTATAAATTAGCTTGTTAAATAGATGAAATAAATATGAATAAAAATCAACACGATATTGGCGCTTCTCACACGTAGAAAAAAAGTACCTACTTGCGTTTCGACCAGCCACTTCGTTTGTCATGTGAGAACGTGATTCGAATAAAAATGTGGAATCGATAATGTCTCGAGAATAGGCATTATAAGGTCACTCGATTCGATACCCTTTTGATAAAATGTGTGGCAGAAAAAAATGAAAAACATTTGTCACAGATGAAAATAATGTATAAAATTATTTTTTATGACACTTTTGAATCCAATTTTAGGATTGCACTTTGTTATACATATATCTTGTAGCATGCAACGTTTATTGATTACAATAAATGGGATAAACTACATTTAAAAACTTTTGGGAACTATACGTAATATTGTTTTCGTAGTATTTTTTGTCCTGCGTTCTGTGCTTCTGGCTAAATGCACAAACTGTGCAAACCATAAGAGAAAAAAGTAATAATTTGACAGTTATCAACCGCTGTCATCTCCGCAAACCCCACCTATCGGCAACGAAGCGGAAATAGTTTATGTTCAACATAAAGTTTAGTTTTGGTTCACAGATTTAAAAGGTACGTAAATCGTACCTATTGCGAAACAGCGACCGCTTTTAAAGTAAATAGTGATAAAAGTCTTGTTTTATAGCGTTTTTGTTTATTTCCAGTTGGTTTGCGATTTCACCATATCCTTCTAGTCGTATTACATTAATCAATATTACAGATGTTAGGCAAATATCGCGTTTAAACTGTTTATCACACTAATATTACATGCAGAAGTTTGTCTGTTTGTTATTTCTAGACTCTGTATCGGATTCAGATGAAATTTGACCAGTAGACAAAAGAAAACACTTTAATTGCGTCATAAAGACAAAATACAAACATAGAAAAACAACAGACAAGTTATTTTTTATGGTGAATTGGCTTGCGTTGGATCACCATCTCATCTGATGTTAAATGATGATGCGGTCTACGATGGAGCACGCTTGCCTAGAAGATACCGATTTACTCTCGACTTGGAGACACCCAGATTGTCTGCTATTGTATTTATCAGGGAGCACCCACTCGGAAAATCAAACAGATAAAAATCTTTATGCCACAAACTGGCCTCAACTCAACTTATATCGAGGATTTACACATACATTTTATTCTACTATACGCGAGATAAACCACACGATTTTTTTTTTAAGTGGAAAAAATGGTAAAATGGTAAAGTCGTCACTGGCTGCACGAACTTTTACATATTATTAAAATTTATAACCGTTCCAGATCCGCAAGGATGTACTTTTGATCTGTTGATCCGATCACTACCAAACTTCATAGGATCACCCAGGTCAATATTCAATAATCGCTGGTCCAATCTGAAGATCATTTCATCAAAATTGGTCGTGCCGTTTTAAAGTCCATAGGAACAAGCATACAAAAACTTGAACTAAACGGTTCGATTCCACATTAATCGTGCGAATGGAATTTGCTGCCCATGGCTATTCCCTGATAGATACAATCTGGGTGTCTTCAAGTCACGAGTAAATCGGTTTCTTCTAGGCAGTCGTGCTCCATCGAAGACCACATCTTCGCTTAGCATCAAGCAAAATGGCGGCAAAAAGCAGTCCAATTTAATATTTAAAAAAAAACATCAACAAGATGGCGATTAAACGCAAGCCTATTTGTAATAAAAAAAAACATCTCGATTTATAAAGTTATTGAAATAAGTCAAAAGCTTACAAAATAAATGATTGCAGTTCCTAAGACAGTCCAATATTTTGGACACCGTGCCGAGTTAGCGGAAAAAGGACTTAAATTATTTTTATATTGAAGAATTCCAACTAACATTGTATATTTTTATCACGTATCACCGTTTGACCACCAGCTCGCGACTATCACGGCGGAGACTTCATTCAATACTTTTACTTTCTTTTACTTATTTATTTAAGTAGGCCACCGGTCCACGCGAAGTTACACAACAAGAGCACATAATATACTCAAGAATACAAGCTCCAAAACCATTGACTTTGTATAGTGTTGTTATTGTGTGAAAGAAACAATACATCCTTAATAAGTGTCGCTATTGTGCCACCAAATATTGTTTTCGGAACGTGATAATATGTTAAACATACGAATGTGTTCAGTAACTTGTTGATTTGAATATAAAGAAACTTATATTATCAACCTTTTTTGACGTGAATACGACTTTAAATTTACTCCCAAAATTAATTAATTAGGTAATATGTAAAGAAATAAAAATACTTTTTTGATTCAAAACCATATCGAAAAATTACATCCCTGTATATTATTTTTACGTTTAAAGAACTTTGAAGTATAAGATGGGGTTTATTTTAATAAAATACATTAAATAAACTTGACTTTCAAATTACCTTTAATAATGTCACATAGTAAGCTGTATAGAGCTACTTTCAGTGCCTAGAAAAGCAATGGCAAACCAAAACAAAATCTCAATGTTAAGTCAACGGCAGCCATAATAACCTCTTCCATATTCTTCGAGTCGTTTTGCGTTTTATTGATACAAATATTATTTTACTTTAAACGTTACTCGAACTCTGATATCGCTTTTATGACTTCAACTTCAACTTTTAAACTTTTGTACTTCATGTCAATTGTCAAAGTCAATCAAATGTGTCAAAATAGCTATGTATACTTTTTTGTTTTACATGGCAAGGGCATACATATTGAGCCAATTTTATTACGTCAACGCTATAAAAAGTTTGAAAACGTATTGAATATCAACTAAAGCATAGAAAGCCAAAATATTCAAATTGGTTTCATAAAATAATATTTCACATCACATCATCAGCCATAGGACGTCCACTGCTGGATATACATACATACAAAATGTAATTACACCACTCAATAGTTAAAGGATCAAAGAATTCGTTACGTTATGCGAGGACTTCAAACTTGAAAATCCGAAGGACTTCTTAGTGTTCAAAAATGTACCCGTATTCATGTACACATGAGATTACGACACTAACACATCTCGATTTTTTTTTCTGTACTAGTGCCTTAAATTCTTATTAAATCTATAAACCCTTCAAGGTAGGAGCTAACGGACTAAGTTAAATGTAAAAAGATCTATTACGTATTTATTGTTAATTTTGTGCTTTGATTATAAATACATATTTATTGCTAGATAAAGTCGAAGCCAAAAGCTTAACAAAATATACAAGATCTTATAAGTTGACGAAGGTCACGGACCCCCGTGTCTGTGAAGCGGAAATAACCATAAAGAACCTACTATTTACATGTATCACGCGCCTACACACCACGCACTCACACTGCTCAACTACAATTAGGGATTGAATACAGGGATCCCGGGATACCGGACCGATTTAATTTCTAATACCGGTATTAGTAGACTAAACCGAAATTTCGGTATTTAAGAAAAAAAGGTTTTACAGACAGATTCACCTCTTTTGTTTCATACAGATCTCGACAAATGAACTTTCTTTCATGTATTGTTTTCTAAACTCAACGAAGTTAATCTCATTGCTTTAAAAATAACTTCACTCAATTAGGGATTCAAATTTTCGATAACATAACAATGGTAGAAATCATACATAATATAATCTTTTCGGAATAACTCTATCATAATTCGGGGGTTTTTCTGCAGTTTTAAAATTGATTTCAGTAATTTAAATCATTAAATTGACTATTGTGTTATTTTTAGAACAATGAGTTTAGCTTCATCGTCGAGATCAGAAAACAATAAAATGAAAAGAAGATCTTTTTTCAAGACTCGAATGATACAAAATTCTCATTGTCAATGAAAATTGTCATGTGAAACTTTTTTTCTGTAAATACCAAAATTTCGGTATTAACTAATTGTTGACTTGTTACACTCGATGCGTATTGTGCCATTTGTTATTATTTGTTAATTTAAACAAATTTTAATTGATATCATAATACGGCTATCAATACCAGTATCCCGGTATAGTTTAGGTACAATACCGAAATACCGGTATTGCAATCCCTAACTATAATATTAATGTATTTTGTTCCAACATTCGCTAGATACTGCGTCTACCAGATGTGCGTTGTTTTTATTCCTAAGTAGGTATTTGTTTGTATATGTATGTAGTAATATTTAAGTTTCGAAACTGACACGTTTTTGTTTTACTTATGCGAGATTACTCACGTTTAATTTTATCGGAAACTCCGACTATAGCTTCGGCCACATTCGATGGCCATCATCATGGAGACAAAGCTGACTACAACGCGAGCGTGGCCTCGTCATGCTAAATTAAACGTAAGTAATCCCGCATAAGTAGAAATATAATATTTAAGCAATTATTACTTTTGTTCTTTATAAGTTATTTATTTGATTAAAAAAACTGGTAGGCACAGCTACAAACAACTGTTGTTTTCTGTACTAACTCAAAAACATACAGTTTACATGACGCGATGGCAGCGGATCTGCCGTTCTTGTAAAATAAACCGCGCGGCGGCCGCAGGGAATTTTTGACATCGTCTAACTGCAGCCTAGTCCGTCGTGGCGAAACTGTAGATTAGGAAAAGTGAAATTTTTTGTTGTATGAAGTAAACTTTATTGAGGCAAGCAAAGGTCGTGGAGTCGAAAAGAAACAAACTGGTAGGCACAGCTACAAACAACTGTTGTTTTCTGTACAAACTCAAAAACATACAGAGGTCGTCTAGGTAGGTACCACCGCAGTACCAGATATTCTACCGCCAAGCAGTAGTGTGTAAACATTACTGTGTTCCGGTTTGAAGGGTACTGCAGCTACCGAAATCACAGGGCTGTTGAGATTAACCATTTAATGTCTCAAAGTAATGAGCGCTAAAGCAGTGATACCCTGGACCTTATTTTCCGACCACCAGGAGAGCCTCTTTGATAAATTAACTTTAAACGTAGTAGCTAAAGGTAAGTTTATTTTACAATAACGGCAGATCCGCTGCCATCGCGTCATGTAGGCGCGAAATAATTCGTATTATATAAACGCGCCCTTAAAGTCCATTAAAGTTCTCGTCTCATTAATTGCCTAATGTTTTGTAAACCATTGATATAACAACATCGTCCATCTTCATTCTTATCAAGCTATTGTTTTAAACAAATAATACTTATTATCACTCAATTAGATTTGAATTTCCAATCTAAATGAGCGCGACAGTGGAAAATGATAACTGGCTTGTTAGCATTGTCTTACTTGAATTTGTTGTTTTTCTAACCCTCATTTTGTAATTATAGTCAAAAAGTAGAAAAAATAATATTATTCTGTCGATAAGTTCATGAATATTTTGTAATAATATAAGTTTGTTTTTACAGCCCTGTTGGCTCATTACTAGTCTGCTTTAAGAGACGTTGAGCGTGGGTTCGATTCCCACTTAGGACAAACATTTTGTGGTATAAAAAAATGTTTGTTAACCCGTTAAGGTAAATTGAGATATCCTTTTCAGTACCTCTGACAACGTGTACAATGTACATACAAAATTTCCTAATTGTCGGTGAGTAGTCAAGGCGTGAAAGAGTAACAAACAAACTCCCATTTTTGTTTTACTTATGTGGGATTACTTATGTTTATTTATATCGCATACTTCGACTATGGTTAGGCCACATCTGGAGGACTTCTTCAAGAAGTCAAAGCAGAGTACAGCGCGCGCGCCTCGTCTTGCTTCGCAGAAGTATAACAAAATGATGTATGTCAAAACATACCGTGGCGGTGCCGGCGTAAGAATAGTACCCCACCGTCTCTACCCGTGGTTGCCGTAAGAGTCGGCTTAGGGATGTAATCCGGAAGGGCAGCAACGTCTTCCTTGAACAATCACACCTAACTGCGCTCGCCAACCCTCCTGCCAAGCATGGCGAGTATTGGCAAAACCCCCCAAGAGGAGGCCTATGTCCAGCAGTGGACGTCCTATGGCTGATGATGATGATGATGTATATAAAAACCAATTCGGTTTTCATAGTAAAACACACATTCGCATTTATAATACTAGCGACCCGCCCCGGCTACGCACGGGTGCAATGTAGAAGCTACACAAAACCTTGACAAATTGTATACCTAACTAAACCTTCCTCATGAATCACTATTGGTGAAACTTGCATGATAATTCGTTCAATAGTTTTTAAGTTAACCGCGAACAGACGGACAGACGTGACGGACGACTTTGTTTTATCATATTCATATTCATATTCATATTCATATTTTATTGATAACAAAGTTACACGTCAAAAATAATACTACTAAATAATAATTATCAAAATTAATTAATATTAAAATAATAATCTTAAAAAACTATACTACTTTTAAAGTCATAATGTCATCGAACTTATAGAATGCCTGCTCGACAAGCCAAGTCTTTAGTTTTCGTTTATATGATTGTCTAGAGGGAGCGCTTCGAATCTCGTGCGGTAGCCTGTTGTATATGGCCGGCGCCGCCACATGCACTAATTTAGATGTCTTGGTGAGTCTGTGTGGCACGGCACGCATTCGGTGCGCGCGGCGCGGCGCTTCGCCTGCGCGTGTGTCCCCGAGCCACGAGTACTCTTCGGGGTGGTCCCTGGCGTACATTGCCGCATGGAAGCACACGAGTCCCGGGACCGTCAGTATTCCCATGGACCGGAAATACGGCAGAGCAGACGTCTCCTGCGACACTCTTACAACTGCTCGTACGGCTCTTTTTTGCATTCTGAAGACGCGCTCCCAATCGGCAGCACGCCCCCAAAGCTCGACGCCGTATTGAAGCAATGAGTGGACTGAGGCAAAGTAGCATTGCCGGACCATGTAATGCGGCAACAGCGCAGACACACGCCACAGCGCAAAACATGCGCGGCCTATCTTTCCACACAACTTATCGATGTGGTCCTCCCAGACTAGTCCCCTGTCCAGCTCGAAACCCAGAAATGTGGTTGACTGCACTTGATTCATTACAGTGCCGTTAATTTCCACCTTCAGTGGTTTATAATTACGGCCTGCGAGATTAAAATGAATATATTGTGTCTTACTGATATTCAGAATCAGACCATTAATCTTAAACCAAGCATTGAGATCGATTGCTGTCCTGTTAAGTTTCTGCTCGAGTTGGCCCACTGTAGGCGCAGTGACTACAGCGGCGACATCATCTGCATACATAAGGATATGTCCACCCTGAACATTTTCCGGCAGGTCGTTGAGGAGGAGAGTGAACATTATATTGGAGAGCGAAGATCCCTGCGCGACACCAATGACAGTCTTTAGCGGTTGGGATCTCACCCTTCCTCCATCCCCCACAACTACTTGATCTCGATCCGTCATAAAATCTATAAGCAGTCTCAGTGCAGCACCCTCGATGCCGTAGTGACTCATTTTCACTGCTAGGACCTCATGATCGGCCACGTCAAATGCCTTGGATAGGTCGCAAAAAATCACCGCAACCTGCTGATGGCTCTCGCGAGCCTCGAGTACCTTTCGAACCGCTTCCCTCGCCATCGACGTCGTGGACCTGCCGCTTCGATAAGCGTACTGTCTGTCGCTCAAAGTTTGACACTCCGTCAAATACTGAGTCAATCGGGTACTTAAACCATTTTCAAAAATTTTTGCTAGACCGGGAATGATTGAAACTGGCCTATAGCTATTTATGTCTTCCTGATTTCCTTTCCCTTTATACAAAGGCGACACTTTTATGTTCTTCAACACGGAAGGATACACACTCTTACTAATGCATTCGTTATACAGACGCGATAGTATCGGCGCAAGTGGTTGAGCAACCGAGTGTAACAAGGATATCGAACAATCATATACATCCTTGGATTTCTTCCGTGCCACACCGTTAGTCAGTATTCGATACACCTCAAGCGGCGTGAACCGCCTGATCCTCAGCGAGCGGTCGGCGGGTGAGCGATATATATAGTGATCTTAGGACTAGCTATCCGTGAGATTTTTTAGGGAGCCTGCCCATTCTCTTTTATTTATGGTCTATGGTCAAACACTTATATGATAACCATTAAAAAAAAAAAAGTTTAATCGCGTAGCTTCCCCTTCGAAGTCCAGTCACACGGTAATTCGTTCCGAGACAAGCCGACATTTTGGAGTCCGAACTATTTCCAGACACAAAGAAAATGCACTCGCATGCTCACCATCGCCGTCTCTACATGGCTAATAAATCTAAATCGGGAGCAAACAGAACACCGTGTCTGCTTTCCATCCGTACTAGCATATATCGACTGGCCTGTTAGCTCGTTCGATAGTAACTCAGCTTAATGAGCTGTAGGGGGTGGGCACAGTTCCCATTTAGGATGAACATTTATGTGAATTTTTCTAAGAAACAGCCGTAGCATAGCACATTGGTTAACGCGGTCGGTTCACATGCTGCAGGGCGTGGGGTCAAACCTCAACAATGAGCTTGAGCTGCCGGTGAATGAAAACATTGTGATGTAACCATAGCATGTTGGTTTGGTACTCTCTAGTAATCGGATGGCTAGCTACCACTCTCGAGTTGAAAATCTGTACCTGACAGGGTGTTCCGACAACCTCAGTTGAGAGGCAGTCCCTTTCCAGCCCAGAGTGTTTACCCTCTTCGACCACACTGTCACGAACACCTAGCCTGTCAACCATAAAAAACAATCGCTTACCACCAGGAGAGCGTTTCTTTCGTCTCATTACTTTTACATAAAAAAATCCGAATGCACTAACAATGTTCTAGATGTTGTAGGTGACACCAGATGACCCGTCGGCGTCGGTTGTTTGCCACTTTTTCATATAAAACTTTACTTCCATACTTCCTTTATTCTTCTTTCAACATCCTTTCTTTTTCTTTTAGCATTGGAGACCGACCCACGTTTTGTGTCGCCGCGTTAGCAAAGTTACTCAAACTTTCAAAACTTCTATACAAAATACAAAGTTTCTCAACTGTAGTTATGAAGCATCCGAAACTATTCGAGCGCGGGTTATTGCGTGTTCGTATAAATAAGGCTTAGCTTTATTACTTGTTTTGATGTTAAGATTGTGTTTAGATCATTACTTCTTAAGCCCCAAATAAATAATGGTTTTTATATCGGTAAATCGATTAATACGTACCTTTATTGAAATAAATTATATACGTACTTATTTAATTAAAATTTATGGATGTTCCGTTATAGAATATTTTTTGTTAAATTATGCTTCTTTAAATGGCGCTTTTACAGTATGACAGAATTCCATAATTTTGAGGCTTTCGGCTATTAATAACAATTAGGTATATCCATGGCTATATGTCTAATTAAAATAAAATAGCAGTTGTTTGTAGGCAGCTATGAAATAGGTCGTATTTTTGTTTTTTAATTTTTATTGACATTCTGTTAAGTATAAGGTAAGTCGCTTCCCGCCGGCGCCGTCTGTAAGCTTAGATCTTTTTAACTACGCAACGGATTTTAATGCGAATTTCCGTCAATAGACACAGTGATTCAAGAAGAAGGTTTATATGTGTAATACATGCATATGCACCACATTAGTATCTATATTGCACTCGTGCGAAGCCGGGGCGGGTCGCTTGTGGTATATATTTGTAGCGATTATAGCTCACTAGTTAGCGCGGACGGTTTACAGAACGGGTGCGGGTTCAAAACAATAAGGTAGAGCTGCAGGTAAAGGAAAACATTGTGAGGGAACCATAGCATGGTGATAGGGTATTTTATAGTACTTGACTGGCTAGCTAGCTAGCTAACTTAAGTTGAAAATCTGCCGCCAAGGTCTAACGGTGGGCTTAGACAGCCTCACTTGAGAGCCAGTTCCATTCAAGGCTAGGTGTGTTTACCAACTTCGCCCACACCGTCACGTAACATCAGATGAGCAGTGGCCAAACACATAGCCTGTCAACCAAAAAAAAACTAATGACCTTTGCTGTGTATTGTTGTTCACATTACAATTTAAAATTCTTGAAAATAATGTTAAATAATTATATTTTTTAAATTCTGCATCTCAAATAGTTTTTACTAATCTTTGTGTACAATATTTTTTAACCAGCTTGCCTAATTGAAATGGGACCACACCACCAGCTTTCAAATAAATAAAATCTTCAAAATCGGTGTACCCAGTCGAAAGTTCTGAGGTAACAAAGATTAAATACAGCCGAATTTAACCTCCTCCTTTTTTGTCCGTTAAGCTGTTTTTGTATGATTGAGTAACAAACATCTAAACATCCAAACATACAAACTTTCACATTCATAATATTAGTAGGATAACTTCACTTGCTATCAAACCGCAGTACATTTCCATGTCCTCAAATAGCAGCAAGAACAAAATTACATTCAAGTTTGCGCACCAACTTGTATCCGAACATAGAGCAAGCAAATGCGTTTGTCTTGTATCCAAGTGTATCCGAATTAAAGCGGACAGGATCGAGGCTCGAAACTTCCTAGACAAGGGGCGGATTTTGTCTCCTTTAGTAGGGATTAGTGGGGGTAGAAAGGTCTGAAATTTATGGAATTAGTGATTTACTTTCTAGAAATTGTGCCTAGACACAGCTTTATTTGAAGCTTAGGCGGCCTTAGTTAGACCTCTAACACTTTACGATTCGTCGTCGAATATCTCTTGCATAAGACGAAAAATAATTACTTCTTAAGTTATTTCCCGAGCGTCGATGCCAAAAAAGGAGGTTCCTTATTTTTTATGTAAACGTAATGAGCCGAACGAGACGCTCTCCTGATGGTAAGAGATAAATGTCCATGAACATTGCAGCATTTCACAGAACTTTGAGTAACAAAACCACGTTCAGGTCATCGCTGCTTTGGCGCTCATTATTTTGAGACTAGATGATTAGTCTCAACAGCCCTGTAATTTCGCGCATGTTTTGCACACTACTGCTTGGCGGAATTTCTGGTATTGCGGTGGTACCTACCTAGACGACCTCCTGCTACCACCAAGTAAAAGCAAACGCAGCAATAAGTTTCTTGAAGCTCCAGTACGTATGATAAAACCTCGACCGATCTCTCCTCTCCATTCCTCTATAACTTGCCAAGTCTTGCATAATTACTGCTTGGTATGATTAAAAACCTCGCTGTCTGAGCTTTGTCTGTGAATTTTCACTTCAGAGTTTTTAATAAAGACCATTTTATGCTAAGCTATAGTCTGGAAAGTTTGGGGATTATGTTCACGAGAAGGACTTCACAGATAAGCTTGCGTGATGTATCTTATGATAAAAAACTTCATGTGATAGTATCATAAAAGCTTCCAGTTTTTTTAAATCATAATTTTCACAAAACTTGGCATGTACAAAGAACTGTGTTACAATAACAAATACAACAATTTGCGGGACTTGTAGCAATGATAGCTCAGTGGTTAGCAAGGTCGGTTCACACGCCGAAGGGTGTGAATTCAATCCCCAACAATGAGCTTGAGCTGCCGGTGAAGAAAAACATCGTGAGGAAACCACGGTGGTAGGATATGTTCTAGTACTCGGCTGGATAGCTACCACCCTCAAGTAAAAAATCTGCCGCCAAGCACCTAACAGTATGATTCGACAGTCTCACTTGGGAGACAGTTCTATTCCAGGCTAGGTGTGCTTAACCATCTTGGACCGCATCAGGTGAGCTGTGGTCAATCACCTAGCTTGTCAAACATAAAAAGAAAGACTTTTATACAATATAAATAATATAAAATTTTTAAAAAAACTTACTGTCAAACATAGAACTCCTTTTTTGAAGTCAGTTAAAAAAGGTAGATACCGCACAAGCGCGCACAAATTGTTGAAAAATTCAGACAATTGTTGCAATTTGATTTGCACTAGTGTACTTTAAGTGCATCCTACTACTAATGGCTATCTCTTTCTGTATCATACGTTCCGTATTATTATATATCTCTTTCTGTATCATACGTTCCGTATTATCATCTATCTCTTTCTGTATCATACGTTCCGTACTATTATATATCTCTTTCTATATCATACGTTCTGTATTATTATATATCTCTTTCTGTATCATACGTTCCGTATTATTATATATCTCTTTTTGTATCATACGTTCCGTATTATTATATATCTCTTTCTGTATCATACATTCCGTATTATTATATATCTCTTTCTGTATCATACGTTCCGTATTATTATATATCTCTTTTTGTATCATACGTTCCGTATTATTATATATCTCTTTCTGTATCATACATTCCGTATTATTATATATCTCTTTCTGTATCATACGTTCCGTATTATTATATATCTCTTTTTGTATCATACGTTCCGTATTATTATATATCTCTTTCTGTATCATACATTCCGTATTATTATATATCTCTTTCTGTATCATACGTTCCGTATTATTATATATCTCTTTTTGTATCATACGTTCCGTATTATTATATATCTCTTTCTGTATCATACATTCCGTATTATTATATATCTCTTTCTGTATCATACGTTCCGTATTATTATATATCTCTTTCTGTATCATACGTTCCGTATTATTATATATCTCTTTCTGTATCATACGTTCCGTATTATTATATATCTCTTTCTGTATCATACGTTCCGTATTATTATATATCTCTTTCTGTATCATACGTTCCGTATTATTATATATCTCTTCCTGTATCATACGTTCCGTATTATTATATATCTCTTTCTGTATCATACGTTCCGTATTATTATATATCCCATCCTGTATCATACGTTCCGTATTATTATATATCTCTTTCTGTATCATACGTTCCGTATTATCTATCGCATTCGCAGTTGAAAATTACTATACACCTAGGTAAGTGCACATGTAATAACAACGTGACGATATCTGAACGTCGCTCAGTAAGAACGTACATCTTTATAATATCGTTGTTTGAGTATCGGTGTAAGTTTTATGCCTCACTTTATTAAACAAAGTTTGAACTTTAATCTCATTTAGTAATGATAAATTGCTCATTATTAGTTTACAGCTACAATGTTTATCGCTAATGTTTCCTATTGCAATATTCTGACCTTCTATAACACTGATATCATAGCACGCTATAAGAAGGTATTTTCTAGTTATTTTCGAAAATATTCGTTGTCTTTTTTTTTGTTCTAAAAACTCCATCTTCAACTTTTTCTTCCTGGCTTCTAGTTACATTTTTGCCAATATCTTGTGTAGAAATTATACGAATGTCTACCGCAAGTTGTCCGGTCAAAATATATAGCAGATAATTTATAATTTTTTATTATTTTGTTAGTGGTTAGTTATATTATTAATTTCCATCTACTGCTTGGGACAAATACAAAACGTCACGTTCTTAAACAATCTTGTTTCTTTTATAAAAATAACTGTCACTTTAAGTTGTACCTGACAGGTGACAGTAATGCTTCAAAGCGCCGTAAAGCGCAGCACTGTTCTACGTTCCACTTGAGCCCTAATAAATTGAACTCGACGCGTTGCTTGAAAGGAGCTATTTTGAAGCGCTATAAAGCTCTAT
Organism: Biston stratarius; assembly: GCA_950106695.1. Taxonomy (NCBI): domain Eukaryota; kingdom Metazoa; phylum Arthropoda; class Insecta; order Lepidoptera; family Geometridae; genus Biston; species Biston stratarius. Next base: position 12,685,917 of record OX467110.1, on the reverse strand, counting down.
TTATGGCGTATGACTTATTCCCCTGTTACTGCGTATTAAGAGCGGAGTACTTTGTCTAAGTAACAATGTAGTAACAATGTGTTTATGTAACATTGTATGTGGGTAGGTGATGTTTTCTTTGACAAACGCTAGTCCTTATTTGGCTCTTGGTCTAGGATAGGAACTATTTATGGGACAACTTGGGTTCACAGTTTACACTGACTACCAACAACGAACGCTCGTTTTGGCCCGACATTGAATTTGAGCGACCTGTTTGATGACATACACCTATAAGACTAGCTTTACCCGCAATTTCGCAGTTACATTGTTCAATTTACTTTAAGTCATACAGAATTGATATTTTACTTTATATACGTGTAAAAATTTATAGCAAATTTTAACTTTGTAGAAAAAATAGAAACATTGAGGATATAACTGATGGCAAGCCACATGACTATAATGTATGTATATTAATTTTTTAAACCGCCAACCTTAATAGCTTTGCCATCATTTCTGTCTATCCAAAGGTTGTCTGGAAGAAATCTCTCTGGGCGATAAGGCCGCCATTGTACTACCACATATTAGTCGATCTTGTTTTGTTATTATCTTTATTATTTTTAAGTGTTTTATGTTATAATGTTTGGTGAACAATAAAGTTGTATTCTATTCTATAGTATAATTTATATTCTTATATATCGTATGTATATTGTATTTATTCCATATATAGAATAAGGTTGACTTGACTGCCCTGTTAGCTCATTTGGTAGGATGTCTGCTTCAAGGGTTGTAGGGCGTGAATTCGATTCCCAATAGACCCTATTCCAAATTTAAAAAAATCTTGAGCTTATAGCCTAATGGAATATTTTCTATGTGGTAACGTGATGGTTCCCACAAAACTCTAGATAATCAGAAAACAGCTATAGGAGCATCTATAGTTCCAAAGAAAACAAAGATACCATAATAACTGTAAAATTAAACTTTTCCAAAATGGGACTTCAAAAAGCTTTTTCTCGCCCTCCCGTCACGCACCATCACAGCAACTTTCCCCGAAATACTATAAAGAACCCAATTCATCATCGTTCCACACTTCAGAGGACATGAGGCCCTCATTACACTCGAGGGTTTGCTGTAAAAATAGTGTTAATTGATTTAATACTATGTCGCATTATTATTTGATGTAGCGAAAGTTTAATGATACCGTGTCCTATACCTATATGGCATAAATAGATAGATAAGAATATATATGATATGGCGATAGCTACAGATTTTCTTAACACGTAGATGTTTTTGTTGATAGTTTTTTTTGTTAGCTTGTTGCTAACAAAAAAAATCGTAGGACTTTACATGCAGCCCCATCTGACCCCAAACTAAACAAAGCTTGTACTATGGAAGTATACCAATGGAAATAAAAGAATACTCAAATACTTTTTTTGTTGTAAATACATACAGAACACCCAGATACAGATCAAACATTTGTTTATACCAAAAAATGTTTATCCTGGGTGGGAATCGCGGCCACGCCTTACAGCTCTTAAACCTGTTGGCTCATTGGCAGTATAACCCATGAGCCAACAGGGCCTCATAATAGAACATCAACTAATGCCTTAATAACGGAGCTGTATCCAGTTCCCTGGTCACAAATAAATGCGGAAAATTAACTACGTGCAACCTCTGTGTTGCAATCGACGCTAAACGGGATAAGTCGTGTGGTACAAGCCATAAGTAATGATTTATCTACGTCATAAAAAACAACCATAACAATAAAATACATTGACTGGATTGTACGCCAACAATAAGCGTATTTTCGTGCAAGGTTTGTAGCTATGATAACTCAGTGGTTGGTTCACACTCCGTAGTACATAGGTTCCAATCACAAAAATAAGCTAGAGCTACTGGTGAAGGAAAACATCGTGAGGAAACCACAGCCACATATTCAAACCACAGCATTCCCAAAACTTGCATTTCTTTTAATAACATCCAATAACGAGCACTTTTAAAAATGAATTTACGTCTATGATTGGCCTGATTGATTTGATATTACATTTATCCCTGATTGCATATTGCAAAAACATTTTTTTACTGTTGACAGACTAGATGTTTGACCACAGTTCACCAGTGACGGTGTGGTGGAAGTTGGTAAACACAATTACCCTGGCCGGCTCTTTAGTAAGACTTTTTTTATGGCTGACAATCTATGACGATAGTGACGGTGTGGTCGAAGATGATAACACCTAGCCTGTAATGGAACTGGCTCTCAAGAGAGGCTGTCGGAACACACCGTTAGATGCTTGACGGCAGATTTTCAACATAAGGGTAGCTAGCCAGCTGAGTATTAGAAAGTACCCTACCACCACGCTATGGATTCCTTGCGATGTTTTCCTTCACCGGTAGCTCAAGCTCATTGTTAGGGTTTGAACCCACGTCATTTGGCGTGCGAACCGACCGCGCTTACCACTGAGTTATAGTCGCTGCCAAACTAATACTTACTTTCGTAAAAGAGATCTGCAGGCAAGACCTTAATTTGATGTGGGCAAGGTAAATTCCACGAGGCCCTCTTCTCTTCTTCGAACATGTATGTTACTACTCCGTTCATTGTTCGCTGTCCATTGCTTTTATTGTTGCAATCATATTGACAATGGGTTAGTGTGAGCAAGTAATGTACAGCGAACAGCGAAATTATTATTTATTTATTTATTTAATAGTAGCAATCAAAAATTGCCGCAGAAAAACGTGACAGTTACGTAAACAAACAGAATCGGAATCTCCAGCTCTGGCCGGCGGGATTCCCCACGATAGCGACGCAATGCCAGCAGATGTTGCTAGACTAAATAAAAATATATTTGACATGTCAATAATAATATTTATCGATTTATGACGACTAAAATTGTTTCGTAACGTTAACGGCTTGGTAATGGATAAACCTCCGAGGCGCGAGGTCCCTTGGACCGCGAGGCCGTAGGCAGTGGCCCACGTCGCCCACGCCTTACGTCGCCTCTGCAGGCTCGAGAAAAACGCTTGCCCCTTACGTTTTGCACCAAAAATGTAACTTAATCCAAACTAGAGCGTATCGTTGCGCGTACGCAGCGTTGCAATTCGCCCGTGGCCAGCTTTGATCTTGCCGCCAACGAATTAGCGCGCTCGATTCGAATTCCGAACTATCGCGTTTCCGTTTCCTACAGTGTTTGATTGGTGTTCGTTCGCCTAATAAACTAAAAGACTACTAAAGTCTTTACATTTTGTTAAAACTGTTGAATACTACTTAAAAATCGATAGTTAAAAGAAAACAACTAGTAAGTAATAATTTTATTATTAATTCATTGAATTGATTTGGAATCAAATGAATTCTAATTGATCCTGTCTCGTTGATTTCTAATCTCTTGTAATTGTAAAACTTGAACACATAATTATGTACTGTATGGAGCGTATATTAAAAAAAAACAGTGAAAATCAAAATCGTATCAAAATCCGTTGCGTTTTCACTGTCATTTAGAATACAATGAAATACAACTTTATCGTACACCTACAATCGACATATAAAAAAAAACAAAAGAACATCAAGACTCACTTTTGATAGTACAACGTCAGCATTATCGCCAAGAGCGATATTATTTATATATTTAGAGGTTTTATCCCGGAGGGTTTGTAAATACAAAACGTATAAATTAAACCTTGTTATAAGTAGAAAAATTCGTTGTTTTTTAAACAAGCCGCTGAAATAAAGTTTTTGAATGGGAACAATTTATGTAGCTGGGTAAATAGGTGAATTTGTTTTCCGAGTTTAATAGACAATAAATTTTTTGGTATCATAAATTATTTGGTAGACTTCACATATCCGCATTTGGCCAGCGTATCGGCCATATACCTTTCTCACAATGAGAAGAAGCCCACGCCCAGCGGTGGGCCAGTTTATAAAAACAGGGCTGAATCGATATCACTACAAATTATAAAATAAAGTCGTCCGCCTCGGCTGTCTGTCTGTTCGCGATAAACTTAAAAACGACTGAACGGATTATCATGCGAGTTTCCCCAATAGTTAGTGATCCATGTGAAAAGTTTAATTAGGTATATAATTTGTCAACGTTTTGTGTATATTAGTTGAAATATGACAATAAGTGTCGGAAAAGTCAAGCCACCTAGGAGCTTTCATCAAAAACGCTGTCTAATCCCTTTGAGATATAACAAAACAATGCATGGTGAGATATTCCTCTTTTATAGATCTACAAAAAAGTCCGCGGTGGCATATATGTACATCTACCTTTTAAGGATGGCTTACTATACCCATTCCCTTGAAATAAACATCGAGCAAAGCGCAGTCGTTCAGATACTAATAATAATATTAATTAATACTAGTCAAGTGCGAGTAGTGATTGCACTATGAATTCCGAAGAGAATGAAATAAAAAACTTTTTTTCTTGAGTGTTCTACGTTTGGTTTTTGCAAAGAACCCTTGCGTTAGTGCGACTCACACTTGACTGTTTCTTGAATCACTTCAATTTAATGTAATTCAATACCTGCACCTTTCAATGAACCATTAAAATCAACAAACGAAGCATAGCCGCACTACTGTTTGATATCTTCTTAATATCACCTTTCACTTTCCATACGCCGGAAGCGAGCCGTCAATGTCACTGTCAGTTACAGCGCTACTGCTCCCACTGCTTTAGAGTGCAAATTAAAAAGAAAACATCGTTCGGGTGGATCAGATACATGTATCAGATCACGTCCGGAGTTTTAGCGGGAACCCGAAAAGGTCGGGTCACCGCATTAATTATTCTCCAAAACTAGAGAGAAAGAAAGTATTTTTTTATATTGTAACACACAAAGACAAATCAGCATAATGCCGGTATGACTAGTACTGGTCTTCTGGTTAGCCCTTGTAGGTAAAACTAAACTACTCACCAACAACACAATACAACCTATATGACAAAAACAAAGTATTACAAAAAAGTATTTTTTGTTCAAAAATCATACTTTCATGAATTTTAATGGGATCGGTTGAACAATTATTTTTAAGTAATATTATTGTTAATTTTTTAAGTAACTAAAAATAACTATACCTAGACTTATACAAAATACGTTTATATGTATTTCGAATCATCGAATCGTGTCGATTCACATTCGCGCTCTATTTTAGAAAGTTTCCCCCTTCCGGTGGTGTCATTGAGAAATGGCTGGAAGACTCTGATTGACGTTGCGTTCGAAATCCAAACGAAATGCGCGGGAACGTGCGAGAAAAATGGCGCGTCACTTTGCGGTAAACACCTATACGTCAAATGCAAACAAAGCTTTTCAGGGCTTCGTGGCTACAAAATAGAAATCAATTTATCGCGAGGTATGGTCAAAGGATTTGCATAAATTTATTGGCAGTTATGACGGGATCGCGGAAAAATCAAGTTGCTGCATTGTATTATTTTCCAAAACTATAAAAAAGTGTGTTTTTTTATTCGCAAAGTGACAAGTAACGTATGTGAGTGAGAAAATTATCTTTGTTTACTTAGGTTCTTATTATTACTTAGTTACAGTGCAATATTATTGATTACAATTAGAATGATAAGCCACTTCATGAGTTTAAGGTTTTTGTCTCTTAGAAAGCTGTAAAATAGAACTTAAGAGTTTAAATTATTTTTTTCTAGTATTGAGTATCGGTTAGCGAGCCGCCCCGACTTCGCACGGACTTTGAATTTTTCGAAAGAAATTCTCAATAGGTATATTATAATTAAAACCGCATCAAAATCCGTTGATTAGTTTAGAAAAACCAAGGCAACAAACATACATTTTAATTGTTACTTCACTTTATACCTTTCGATGTATAATTATTAATAATATTAAATAGAGTAAATCTCATTAATTCGTTCGTATTTTTTTCTTTATTTCTTTATTTTTGGCGTCGCGTATTTTGCATTTTGTCATCCAGTGTCAAATTTTGCGTGTAAAAAACTATCCACTTAAACAAATTTTAGTCACAGTGTAAAATCTTCATGATCAAATTTAGTACATGCCCTAGTAAAGTTAAAGAAAGAAAATACATTTATATAACAATTCAAATATTTAAAAAAAGTTACGGCTAATGGGGCTGTTTCAGCATGGCTGCCGATTATCACAGACAAGCAGCGCTGATTTCTGTAGTGTAGACTTTTCTAGACGCTTCTATGAGGTTTTGAAAACAGTACAAAAAAACTAAATATAAAATAAAACAATAGAAAAATACTAGTGTTTCACATTCACGCCAGAACTCTTTCTAAACTTTCTTATTCTTCTTTCTTTTTGGCGTCGCATTTTTTGTATTTGCCAGATTTGATATCGAGTATCATAGTTAAATAAGTCAAAGTCATACAACGTAAGTCTTGTCGAGTCCGATCATACCCTGGTAAAGTAGTGGTGACTTTAATACAAGCTTTAATGGAGTTTTGGAAACAACACGAAAAGTCATGGTTTATCTATGTATTATACTCGCGCACGTAGTGAATATGAATAAAACACCAAGCTTTTTACATATAAACACTTGAAATAATACAAGTTTTAGTTAATACCACAATGAAGCGACGCGCCTTTTCTTCATTCCCAAAACTCTTTCTAAGCGTTGTTTACTAAGGTTTCATCGTTCCGCATTTTATGCGCACCTTTTGACAGGTGACAGTGACAGACGCGAAGTCTGGAGAGGCGCGAACTTTGCAACATTTCGTTGTCGGTTGGCGGGCTGTTTACATAATGTTTTGTTTACGCTACTTACGCATATTTTATGCGCATAATTTCTCCATATATCGTGTTGGAAGGTTTGGGTATGAAAAAAAATGTGATTTAGATGGTAATGGGTCTCGTTTTTCTCTTACAAATACAATGTAGAGATATGCAGACCCATGTGTTAACTCAACACCATTTGTTGGGTAAGTTTTGATTTATTTTTTCTCTTATTTCAGGTAAGCTATTGGAGCGTTGGTTGTTCATCAAATACTGTAAGATATGCAAGTAATTTATATTATTTAATTGGGCCAATGAATAAAAAAGGATATATACCTAAATAGAAGCTCTTTATGTCCACAGTATAATTAAAATAGACAAATACAGAAAACAAAAAATCTAATAAGCTTGTGTCACAAGTAGCGGCCTTATCGCTAAAAGCGATCTCTTCCAGACATCCAGAAATTTTAAAAAATATTGTAGCGATGATAGCTCAGTGGTTAGCGTGGTCGGTTCGCATACCGAAGGGCGTGGGTTGAAACCCCAACAATGAGCTTGAGCTACCGGTGAAGGAAAAAACATCGTGAGGAAACCATAGCGTGGTGGTAGGGTACTTTCTAGTAGGTACTCGGCTGGTTACCTCAAGTTGAAAATCTGCCGCCAAGCATCTAACGGTGTGTTCCGGCAACCTCACTTGAGAGCCAGTTCCATTCCAGGCTAGGTGTGACCATACAGTCACTTAACATCAGGTGAGCTGCGGTCAAACAACTAGCCTGTTATTTATTATTTTACTAGATGCGCCTACCATGTTCGACCGAATTATCACCTAACATCAGATGAGCTAGTCAAACATCTAGCCTGTTAAATACATATTAAAAAAAAAACTGCTTAGGATTTTGATAGGAGCGATTGATAAATATATAACTAATTACTTAAACTGTGTGATGTTGCGGAACCCTTTGTGTGTCTGAATCGACTTTTCCTTTTCTTCCCAATCATTCGCTCTAACATCACATAAACTAATAAGAATAGGTAAAACCACGAGGTAGTCGTCTACGAGGGCAGGTTTCTGAGAAAACTTGAGTTTTCTCAGAAACCCGAAACATTGGATATTTGCCTAATTACAAAAAAAATATATATAAAAAATTATAACAAAAGCAAGAAGTAGAAAAGTAGACTAGTAGAGTGTAAGTAAATTCTTCTTTCTTCCTCCAGTAATGTTATGATTGTTATGTAATCTCTTGTACTAAAAAAAAAAAAGAGCACGGACCCTGGAGTCTGTGGAAGAAAAGTTTCATTAAAAAAAGAAAAAAGATAATATAATATAAGTAATAGGACAGAAACCGGAGGTGGAATAATGGCAGCTCTAACACAGGGTTACCTAGTATAGTTGCCAACGAGAGTCCTAAGTATTTTTATATTAAATTGCTTTAAAAAAAACATTAAATGGCGTAAGTTGATTATTCCATGCTGAATGACGTTCGTCTATTACGCTAAAATAAATCACAAAACAAGAATGACAGCTTTAAACCACTTACCTGTCGCGAACTAATGAATATTAGGGCGGTTCATACACAAAATTAATATCAAATCTGAGATCCCGCGCGAAACACAGGGGTCGTGAAATAAGACCCCTTGCGCACAGAGGGGTCGCAAAACGTGATTAAGCACAATCTGATGACGAATTTGATTTAATATTTCAATCGTTTAAGTCGCAAATAATCTGGGAAATTAATCTGTGAGACAAAACACCTGGTTTTCGAAAGGGGTGCGTTATTAGTCGGAGTACCTCCTACTCACAGCTATAAATATAGATTCAACATCACAAATACGTTTTCTAACTTTAATTGTACAATAAACTTATATAAAAAAATTCTAGCTGGACTTGTGCACTGTATTAACATATGATGCAACTGGCTAAGCATCTTATGATGATAAAGCAGTTTTCCGCCTACTCATATGTATAAAACCTATATAATAGATATGCAATTATCAAGCCTTAACAATACCGAACTAAATTAAATAAAAATATTACAAATTTTTGGGAATAAAACTAAATGAGTACATACATGTATATGTGGGGATAAGGAACTCTCGGGTATGCGTGTCCGTCCTATTTTTATTCAACTACCCACAATTTCTTTTTACTGTAATATTAGAAACGTAGTACCTATATATGTTAGGATATAATTTGTAGATAGTTCTATTATGTCAATAAATTTATGAGTTAAACAGTATTTAAATAAAATAAATATTTATCGTTTCAGTTATTATACAAACTACCCAGAAAGGAAAAACTATTCTTTTTTGAAAACACTAGTTAAACATAAAGTATGGTGACTACCTCGGGAGAACTTAATATAAGAATATTCTGTCGCAGGAATAAACAATTATTTGAACTGTTATAGGAACCGAGAAAACCCTCCCCAAACGCAGGTGGGGCAGGGAAATTCATGTTTAATGCCCTGTGCATTTCGTTTAGAACTCGATACACCTTAAGCTGCGGGATAAGGCACAAAAGCATAGCGGAAAATGCTAGACAAAGAAATCCACGCAGACAAATAAAGGACAATAAATATTCGAACTAATGACTACGTAAAAAATTGCAATAATCACCCGCGACTTTTTTTAATGGACTACTAGGTGTTTGACCACACCTCACCTGTTAAGTAACGGTGTGGTTGAAACCAAACCTAAACCAATAAATCGTTTCTGAAACTTAGGTGGTATCTAATGTCTGTAACGATGATAGTTCAGTAGTTAGTTGAGTCGGTTCACACGCCGGAACGCTTAAGTTCAAATCCTAAGAATGAGTTTTTTCTCGTATACTCTTTTAACTTTTCCCAATCCTTACCCAAGGGTGAGGGGCGAACCCTCCTGGTTCCCCACTTGGAAATATGGTTGTAACTGTAAAACGAGTGTCCAAATGGCTTGTCACTCAGGTGATACCATCAAAGGGGCTTTTATTTATCTTTAAAAAAATGTTTTTCATTGTTCGACTGAAAGACAATATTTCTTGAAAGCGCTGTTGAAAGGAATGTTTCTGCTGAAAGTTTTTAAAGCACTCAACGCCTATTGTGGCAAATTCTGAGACAGATTTCTTAGTTTAGGTATATATATTTTTTGTGATATTCTACGTTATTTTTGCTGCCTACATAATGTTTTTTTTTTTATGTATCGCCGGTACAACTCGGTATGATGTCAGGATTCTAACGATATAATAACAATACACCAAATCGGTTCAGCCAAAAGATTTGGTGGAACCAATTAAATTTTTGGACAGTTGTGCAAAAACTGGCACAAAAAAATCAATCTCAAAAACCGACCTAAACTTAATCAAACATTGCCAAAGTCATTTCGGAGGTTTTCTCACAAAACGTCACAAGCAGTTAACCCTTGAACACACATGTGGGCTCGCGGCCCGACGGCCCTATTTACATATTTACCCGATCCACCCGACGGGTATTGAACCCGATATCGTATTGGAAAAATGTTTGTAATGCAAACACCTCTATTGGATTGCATGATAATACTCGATAGGACACGCGCGTGTAATGTTTTGTTCTATAATTATAAACATACAAAACAGTTGTCTGTTTGTTGTAATAAATGTAATACTCATTTTACTTCTGAAACTGACGTAGTTTGACACATTTGCGTTTATCGTACTCTGCTTTGACTCCTTGAAAAAGACTATCAGATCTGACAAAAACTATAAACTTAAGTATCCGACCTAATCAAAACGTCGTATAGGTAAATATACATGGAAATGTTGTATTTTTTCATATTAAAATAGTCCAGTATCTAAGCGTAATCTAAACTATTTAAAGGCCATGAAATATTATGCTAGGTGTTCTTGCAATAATTATGCCATCTATTCCCTTATCGGGTATTTAATAGTTTAATCAAATGTTATACTGATTTTAACAATAATAAAATTCTCTGATCTCAAATCATTTTGAGACTATTACCGAGAATAGAAAGAACCAACTCTAATTAGTTCAGTTTGTTTTTCTTTGTACAGTAAAAAGGTTAAAACCTACCTATATTTTTACACGATTATCAAAAAAGGACTAATATGTATGTGAGTTTCTTTATTTCACCATAACTTTTAAATGTCTGAACAGATTTGGATGAATATCGTTAGAATCCAAAATAGGAAAAAAAAAAAACAGGTTTTGTGTTCGATCGTATTTTCAAGTTTTCTTAATTATGTTTATTGCAAAATTGAGGTAACACCCCGGAAGCCACGAAGAAAAATTTAAGCATGTGATATTTTCACGCTACCTCAAATTTTTCTTCGTGGCGTGTCAGAAATGCTTATATACAATAGTGTGAGTAAGTTCACTGTGAAAGTATACTATATCGGTTTAGTGTGTGATAACAGCACAATCCACACGTGATAACATTTCACAACGGGTTAGATAACAGTACTTCGCTGTAATTAACTTTCTTTGTGCGTCGATTGATAAGCTAACGTAATTAATGATTGTCTATACCTACGTAACGAGTATTGAGGTTATGTATTTTTGTATAGCGGTAAAGGCAGCCATGGAAGGAAGTGTACTTTAGACTTTTTATGAGGTTAATGAATGATAGTGGTTTTATCGTATGTGAAGCGTGCCTGTCATAGGTTTACTAAATATACACGAACTAGCGACCCGCCCCGGCTTCGCACGGCTTTACACGGGTCTTTTGATCTCAGAGAGATTAGGCAGCGTTTTCGTTGAAAGCTCCCAGGTGGCTTGAATTTTTCCGACACTTCCAATAATTATCATCATATTTCAACCAATCTACACAAAACCTTGACAAATTATATAGCTAAATCGCATGATTACAAGAATGTATTAACTTGGTATTTTTTATCGCGAAGGTTTCTCTTTCATACACAAGTTATTATAAAACAATTTAACAATACAATTTGTCTCCCTTGGGTGGGTAAAAAAATGCCTTCATAATAATTGAGGCCAGCCCAAAAAATATAATTTTTCTCTTTAAACTTTTCTCGTCCATCCTTATCCACCAGGAACTGTATTTCACCAGAAATATTATCCAATTTCCACATCAAATGTAAAGGAGAATGATAAAGTAACCTAAAATATTCAGTGACGCGTGAATATCTTTCTTCCCTCAGTGAACCGAACGTTAAACTTTGCATTCAGTTAGTTTAGAAACTTTTACGTCTTCACTTTTATGTTTTTACTAGCTTTTTCCTCGCCCGTTTGGGGCGCGCTTAAACTTTACCGGTGGGTTTTAGGGTTAATGTTTTATGATTATATCAGCCCATAGTCTTTAATGGCCGTATCTTTTAAGTGAAAACAGCTTGAGCCGCGTTAAGCGACTTTTTGGTTAAGCATACCAACATTCTAATATTTTGAGTTTTAATTTCTGTCAGTAGTCCCAATTATGGTAAGACTGTTTTTCCAATCCTCAGCAGGAAGATCTTGACAGAACCTTCATCTTTAAATAGGCCATATAACAGGTCATTTCAATTTGAATCTGTAAAAACTAGGAGCCAAGGATAGTCCGCTATGCCGTGGCTGCTTAGTGGAGAACGAAACTGTAAAGCATGTACAAAGCCACAGAAGAAACTAGGGTAGTTTGTCAGACAGGAAACTGTCTTCTCCATCTTCATCTATGTTACCGCAATAGACTGACTGCTTTTCGCCATCATGTATGTCCATTTCACCAATGCTACTATGCTAGTGGTTCAGAGCCTCGCTCCGGTACTTCAAGGAGCTGGATTGGTTTAGGTAGCACAATATACCCCAAGCGGGACGTCAGTGCAGGACTTATCACCCCCGTTCCGGAAGAGAATTCTTGTAGCGACGATAGCTCAGTGGTTAGCGCGGTCTGTTCACACGCCGAAGACAAGGGTTCAAACCCCTAGAACGAGCTTGAGCTGCCGTTGAAGGAAGAACATCGGGAGGAAACAAAACCATTGTGGTAGGGTATTTTCTAGTAGGTACTGGGCTGGCTAGCTAACTTCAAATTGAAAATCTGCCGCCAAGCACCTAATGGTGTGTTCCGGCAGTTCACTTGAGAGCCAGTTCCATGAGTTCCATTCTAGGCTAGGTGTGCTTTACTATCTTCGACCACACCGTCACTTAACACCAGGCTGAGCTGTGGACAAACACCTAGCTTGTCAAACAAAAAAAATATTTTAAATACTATATAATAGGACTTTATTGACGTCATGGACATTTTAGGATTTAGACTATAAACCATAATATCTTTTATTCATTTTCATCATCATTTAAGTCCTCTACTACCACATACCATCACATCTTTAATACTATGCTTATTGAATAATTAAATTAATTCATTTTTAGTTTACTTGTTTCATAAGCTGAAACTGCTACTACTTTTCATAATTAAGTTCAATGTTAAACTTTAGTTTCAATTATTTTGTGTCGGGAATAGAGATTCATGTAAATATACTTACTGTCACGTGCGGAAGCCTAACTTAATGTTAAATTTCACAACCGAATTCCTGAGTTTCACAATCGGCTTAACTTTACACAATTTTGTTTTAAACACAGTTATGTGGTTTATAAATAAGAGCTAGCTTATAGTTCAAGAGCTGTAAAGTAGCTTCTTAATTTTTTTTTTCTTTTTTATGTCTGACAGGCTAGTTGTTTGACCACAGCTCACCTGATGTTAAGTGACGGTGTGGTCGAAGATGGTAAAGCACACCTAGCCTGGAATGGAACTGGCTCTCTAGTGAGGCTGCCGGAACACACCGTTAGATGCTTGGCGGCAGATTTTCAACTTGAGGGTGGTAGCTAGCTAGCCGAGTACTAGAACGTACCCTACCACAACGCTATGGTTTGACGATGTTTTCCTTTACCGGCAGCTCAAGCTCATTGTTGGGGTTGATCCCACGCCCTTCGGCATGCGAACCGACCGCGCTAACCACTGAGCTATCATCGCTACAAAATATCTGGAAAAGAGAGACTAAAAACAACAACATTAGAGCACCTTACTTAAAATGACTAGTTAGCTCTCACGTTCAGTTAACGAATATTCGAACAGTCAATATTTAATAATGCAACGACCTCTTACCACGTGGTGAACTGTTTGCCGAAGGAAATGGTTTATCGCAGTAATTTAGGTAAAGTTATGGTACCCTAATTAAAGACGTTCGAGATATTTCCTTTCTACACGGTGTCAATTGTTTTACTCGATGTTATCCGGGAATCTTAACTATATTTCCTATTAACTAGGACACAAAATGGTAACCTATACCATTCTAATAAACACAGTGTTAGTTCTCCAGGTTTAGTTTAACTACGACGGACTGTAGTCTTACCAACGAGTGAAAAGACATAATACTTATTAAATATTAGCTTCGTCCGCGTTGACTTAAGAATTGGGTTTAGAGAGAAATGAAATATGTGTAAGTAAAAAAAGAGCCGTGGTGGTGCCGGCGTAAGAATAGTACCCCACCCTCTCTACCCGTGGTGGCCGTGAGAGTCGGCTAAGGGATGTAATCCGGAAGATGGGCAGCAGCGTCTTCCTTGAACAATCACACCTAACTGCGCTCGCCAACCCGCCTGCCAGGCGTGGCGAGTATTGGCAGAACCCCCCCAGGAGGAAGCCTATGTCCAGCAGTGGACGATCTATGGCTGATTATGATAATATGATGAAGTAAAAAAATAGCAATACATAATTAATATATAATTCATATATTTAATTAATATTTAATATATAATTCATCATGAAACTTTCGCTACTTATTATAGGACTAAACTTATATTTACTGTATTTATTTACACTTATATACTTATTATATTACCTTTTACTCTGGAATAATGTTCAATAAAACATGCCCATACTACATTTCAAGTTAATACGTCCTATACGTAGTTATTTGATAATTTTCTGGAATAAAAAGTATCCTTTATGTTAATCCGGATAACTAACTATATGCGTGCCAAATTTCATCCATATTCGTTCAGCCGTTTGCGTAATTGAGTAACAAACATTCAAAAATCTTAACATCCACAGCGAGGTTGTGGAACACTGCTAAAGTATGTACTCCTTGTTAGGTACAATATGGGTGTGTCTTCAAATATAGTGTAAATAGGTTTCTTCTAGATAAGTGTGCTCCATCTTAGACCGCACTACTGCTTAACACCAACAGGTTGTGGTCAAACACGACTCATACTAATATTACAAAAGCGAAAGTTTGTATACATCTTCACGCTCAAACAGCTGGACCAATTTTGATATGGAGTTAGTTGACACCCTGGATTAACTCAACTCATTTTATTACGAAAAATTAAATATTTACGTGGAAACAGCGGGTAACATCACGGGACGCAGAAAGCTTTAAATTAAAAAAAAAACTATTGTCATGCCAGTTTGAACACGATAGTGTAAACAACCAACCAATCGATAGGGATCCACCTAGCACGGTCAAGTTACGAACAGACACCACAGGGAATTGATAGTCTGTGTCCGGATGAACACGTTAACGCCAATTTACTGTTATGGTGATTTACTAATCTGTAGTGTCTTCGTATACCGAGCGACTATAGGTAGTTGCTTATAAATCAACTAGCCAGCCTCAGCAGATCAGCAAAGTTGATCAACCTCAGCAAGATTATGACTCCGTGTAGCTGAAGCTCATAATTTTGAGCTACAAGCATTTATTATCATTGGTAAACTTATTATTAGACGGACAACTTTCTTATGCACTCAATATGCATGCTTTTATCTCATTTTTTCCTCTTTAGTATTTATATGGGTAACTGCGAGTGACATTTTTATATGACCACTATCCTTGAGTAGGGTAGTGGTCATATAAAAATCTTATCAACAGATGAATTGGGTCGGAGTTATATTTTTTATGGTTGACAAGCAAGCAACAAGTTGGCCACAGCTCAACTTATGTTAATTGACGGTGTAATCGAAGATGGTAAACACACTTAGCCTAGAATGGAATGACTCTCAAGTAAGGCTGCCGAAGACACCGTTAGAATGGTGGCAGATTTTGAACTTGGGTGGTAGCTAGCTAATCGCTGTGGTCAAAAACCTAGCCTGTCAGCCATAAAAAAAAACGCCTTCACGCGTAAACTACTCAACGGATCTGGATGAAATTTTGCATGTAGGTACTTCAGGCCCTGGAATAAGACAAAGGATACTTTTCATCATCATCATCATCATCATCCATCACTACGCGGGTAAAACCGCGGGGCGCAGCTAGTATGTAAATAAAAAACTTACACTTAAATGTACTAGAACAACTTTTAAAACACTTCACAAATACACAATTACACGGCGTAATTTGCATTGCATTATTTTCCAACATTGCCGAGGCGCGTTGCCAAGAACCATTACATTATTTCGTTCGTTAACCAAATTAGTTATTTAATATTTTAAAAAGCTTCCCAAACTGTTTTTCAAAGGTACAATCACACGCGTTGGTTATTAAGGGGTTTTGTCCACTAATTGGCCTGCAGCGTTGTACATTATCCGTTGTGACTATTTCTTTTTCTGTGGCTTTTCTAGGTATGCTGCTAGACAACTTAAATTACTAAAAAAACTGACGGGTAAAAATAGTTTAATTGGTTTTCCCAACGCCACTCGGCACAACTAACTTCCCACTTCCTATGTCAAGTTAATACCTATTACTTAAATTGTTTCCAATAACGTAATTAATTGATTATTTTGACGTGTTATATTATTCTATAATTATTTTACCTATGCACGTTTAATTATTTCGAAAACTCCAACTATAGTTTCGGCCACATCAGGTGGCTTTTTTCATGGAGACACAGCTGAGCACAACGCGCGCGCGGCCTCGCACTGCGAAGCAAAACAAAACCTCGCGAGCACAAACCAGATTGCTTGCTGCACCGCAGTACCAGATAGTCTGCCGCCAAGCAGTAGTGTTTAATCTATAATGTGTTCCGGTTTGAAGGGTACTGCAGCTAGCGAAATTACAGGGCTGTTGAGACTAACCATCGAAAGTCTCAAAGTAATCAGCGCCAAAGCAGCGATGCCCCGGACTTTGTTTAACTACACAAAGTTCTGTTTCGCTGTAATGGTCATGGACAGGCGTTATCTCTTACCATCAGAAGAGCGTCTTTTTCGCCTCATTAATATGACATAAAAAAATCACACTACAAAACTTTTACATTCTTATATCACACACACGTCATCAGCTATACGACGTCCACTGCTGGACATAGGCCTCCTTCTGGGGAAGGGTTTTGGTTGCCAATACTCGCCACGCTTGGCAGGCGGGTTGGCGAGCGCAGTTAGGTGTGATTGTTCAAGGAAGACGCTGCTGCCCATCTTCCGTATTACATCCCTTAGCCGACTCTTACGGCAACCACAGGTAGAGAAGGTGGGGTACAATTCTTACGCCGGCACCACCACGGCATTATTACATTCTTATATAGTTCTTGTTTACTCCAATAAATTACTATAATTATCACATTTTTTCCTAATTACATCATAAAGTGTCATTTCCCGTCTGCCATGTGTAATGTTTGCTCTTTGCCCGACATTCCCGACAAGCGATGAGAAATGGACCAATAAAAAGAAGCGTCCCATAAAAATATGGCCTTTATTAATAGCAACGATAGAAATATTACAGGCACGGGTTATAATATATCGCTTTATGATATATTTCGAGATAATTGTTCCTTTGAGCTCATATTAAAACCCTTGTCGGGAAATTTTTATCTCTATCGTGCCGTTTTAGGGTTGAAAATAATTTGTGTGGTTTGATACAAAAATTAGGGATTACAATGATAAATGTATTGTAGCTTGTTTGTCGCCATACAATGAAGTTAGGGCTGTAATTGGGTGTATAAATATATCGTGAGGTGTTTTATTGTGACAAATATTATAAAAGAAATAAGTAAGGTTCCTTTGAGTTAAATCTTTTTTCGTTTTTTTTTTAAATAAAAAATATAAAGTCGAAACACAATGAGGATGTGGAAATTTTACTGGAATCTCTAATTTCTGAAAAGTACAATACATGTCCTGGTAGACATGTTCCTACTACATGATTAATTTTAATATATTTTTTTTTTCTTTAATATTTTATGATATTGGGACATAATTGTGTATCGTTTTTATGTCAAAAAATAATTTCAATTTGAATTTGCGCGTGCTCCATCATAAATCACACCATTTCGTAACATCAGGCAGGATGAGGTTAAACGCCAACCTATTAGAAGTCAGTGTAATCGGTGCTAATAAATGATTTTTGTCTTCAGGTATGTGCCTACCCAATGAAAAAGAGTTCACCTACAGACCATTGTTTAATTTGTACCTTTGTGTGTAAACGTACTGAATAATAATGAAGCGATTGTCGCTAAAATTTTGCCTATTTGACCACCTGTACGAAAATACTCGTGTTCATTCATACATAGATGTATCATTTATGATGATTCAATGGCTCCACAATAAAGCGGCGTACAGACAACCGTGTAAGCAGCTTCTCCATTAAAGTCAATTGGCTGCGAGTGGCCGTGGATGGCTGCATGCTGGTAAGAGGTAAGAAATAAGATTATAGTTTAGGCCGTGAGAAAAAGATTTTAGCAACACAGCAAAGTGGTACGGGGACCATATAATTGATAGAGTACTTCAAACATAGATAAATTTCAACCCAGGAGCGTTCACAGCACGTTGGATCTTCGCAGTATAATATAAAGAAAGATCAACTATTTAGTACCGCCGTCTCGTCGTAGGTAAAATATCTAATTATAATTAGATATTTTTAATTTATTTCGATTTTAAATTTATGTCGAATTATAGTTTTAGATAACCCCTCTCTATTGTAACCAAAAAATTAAAAAGTACTTTATTTCTTTTTCTCTTTCTTTAAATCGTTTAAAACTAAGTTTATCAGCAAGCATACATATTACCGTTGACATGCGATTTCCTATTTCTTCATAAATATCTTTCAGATAAGACTTGAGACTTTCTCAACCACTAACCTTTTAATCCTACTTCCCTCTAGCTCAAACCCGTCCCGTCGCAAGATCAAAGTGGCCCATAAACAAGTAGTCCCACGAGAATCGAGACGGACGGACACTGTCCATAATTAATTTATGTACTGATTTTATGGACTCTGATTAGATACTCTATGATTTGTTGAATGATGTTTTTATTGTCTGTTAAGACAATTTGGCGAATGAAACTGTGACCACTATTGTTTTTCTGTGGCTTGTTCTAATTTCGTTTCTTATGTTTTGATTGAGGTTCTAGGTTGATTACCAATTAGCTAAACTGCCTAACCTCATAAGGCGTTTCGATTCCACGTTCTTTATTCACACAGGTCATGGAACTCCGTAAATAGCAATACTTAACAAAACGATTCGTTGCTACACATTTATTTAGTGAGGTTGTGGACTTCTCTTTCAAAGTCTGTGTTCCCTGAAATGTTTAATAATTTTGATACTTTCAAAATGTGGTTAAGGCGGTAAGTGACCACGACCACCCTGATCATTCTGGGGCCCGCGGTCAACAACCGCGTACCCGCGTCTATTCGGGATGCACCTTCCATCGTGTATTTTAGAAGCAAGCTAAGATCTTGGCTTTAAGAGACCTTTTTTATGACTTTGAAGATTATTTAAAAATAAGAGATTATTGAATTACTAGTAAGTAATTATAATTTTTTATTGACATATTTTAAATTTGACGTAATTATTATTATATTGACATGTGTTACTATGGAAACTGACGTGGTCTTGACACATTTTTGTTTTACTTATCACGTTTAATTTTATCGAAAACTCCGTCTATAGTTTCGGTCACATCCGGTGGCCTTCATCACGGAGACAAAGCTGAGTACAGCGCGCTCACGGCTTCGCACCTCGTCTTGCTTTTGCAGACGAGGCTGCTTTGTGGCCGAAACTATAGTCTGAGTTTGCGATAAAATTACCTGTAACTTTAGTGCTATCAATAAAATATTTGTATTTGATTGACGGGCTATGTATGATCTAACTGTAATTAAGTCGTTTAATCATGTAGCGAGAATAACATTTCGCGATGCGAGCTTTATAAATAAGGGGCAAGTGCTAAAACAGCCCTGAAAAATCCCAATACCACGGCAAAACCACTTTATTCTGCGTACAGTCGAATATTTGAACGAAACGGCCAGTCCTGCTACTATCAGATCCACAGAAATAAAAAAGGGTCTAAACGTACTATGACTAACAATATTACTGATTTTTTTAGTAAAACAATATAAATAAATAATGTCTTGAGACAAAAGTCTTTAACCAGTGCGTTCTACCAGGCATGACCTACGACAGCTGGCTGACGTGGGACAGCTGGCGGTGGATGGAAGCGAAAAGCCGAGGATCGGGCTGAGTGACATCTCTTAGGAGAGGCCTATGTCCAGCAGTGGACTACAAAAGGCTGATGATGATGATGAAATAAATATTGAAGGATATTTTACACTGCACCTTCTAAGCAAAGCTTGTACTATGGAAACTAGATAACTGATAGAACTCAATTATTATTTTAAATACGTTCTTACTGTACAAAGAGAACACCCAGACACAAATACATCTATGTTTGTCACATAAAATATTTGTCCTCAGCGGGAACCGATCCTACGCCCCAACTATCTACTACCAAATAAGCTAAAGAGGCTGCCAAAATAATACATACATATAAATAAGAATAGGCTTGCGTTTGACCGCCATCTCGCCCTATGTTATGCGAAGACGCGGTCTACGATGGAGCACGCTTGCCTAAAAGAAACCGATTCACTCGCAAATTGAAGGCACCCAGGTTGTGTCCATCCGGGAACACCCACTCGGGTAGCAAATTCCATTGTCTAGCAGTTCGTACAATGAAGGTGGAATCGAACCGTTTAGTTCTACTCTTTGGAACATGAAACGGTGCCACTTTTTATCTACTCGCACTTTTCTTTTGTCATTGCCCTCTTGGAATGCTGGATGTATTTGGGCACACCGCGCCATTGTTTTCCCTGGGCTTACTGGACCACCCGCAAGCCCAACAATGAACTACTTACCTAATCTACTTACTTAAATTAATACTACACGGTTTTTTTAAATTGTCGATGAGAATCTACCCTCGAACATTCCAAGTTTTTTTAATATTTGACAAGCTTGGTGTTTGACAACAGCTCACCTGCTGTTAAGTGACGGTGTGGTCGAAGTAAACACACTTAGCCTGGAATGGAACCGGCTCTCAAGTGAGGCTGCCGGAACACACTGTTAGATGCTTGGCTGCAGATTTTCAACTTGAGGGTGGTAGCCAGCCAGCCGAGTAGAAAGTACCCTACCACCATTATATAGTTTGTTCACGATGTTTTCCTTCACCGGCAGCTCAAGCTCATTGAGATTTGAAACTACGCCCTTTGCGTGAGAGCCGATCGCGGTAACCACAGAGCTATCAACGCTACAAAAGTTAAATACTTGTAAAATCTTGGTTGATTTAGACCCTCTTTGCATAAGTTTTGCATCGACTATTGTACTAGGGATCTATGTAACTAAGCGCTTGCAGAAAAGGAAATAAATAAATGAAGACTGAAATTGAAAAAAAAAAAATATCGGCCAAGTGCGAGTCATATCCGCGCACTGACGGTTCCGTACAAACTTGTAGGTATGTAAGTAGTTCGTCCATCACGGGAACTATTAAAGCATTAAACATACCTCTAACGAAAAGATAAACTAAAACTAAACAAACTAAAAAAGAAGGTAAATAGAATAAGGGACAAACAATTGTCGTCACCATACATCAACATACGTCGAGGTCAGTTTACCAAATGCTTTTTTTGCGTTTAAAACCAAATAGGTAAATAGAAAACATTAATTGTGCCAATAATTTACGGTTTTCAGATTATTTGTGTTATAAGATATTGCTTCGTTAAAAATTTCATGATTCTAAGTCAACGGGAGTACCATAAAAGACTTGATTCCCTTGAGAGTGCCAAAATATACGGCAAAACCGGCCGCATCTTTTGCTTGCTTTTTTCACAGCTCCAAAGATATTGTAAATCTGAGTCATCATCAGCCATAGAACGTCCACTGATGGACATAGGCCTCCTCCTGGGGGGTTTTGCCAATACTCGCCATGCTTGGCAGGCGGGTGGGCGAGCGCAGTTAAGTGTGATTGTTCAAGGAAGACGCTGCTGCCCATCTTAGCCGAAGCTAAGGGCAACCACAGGTAGAGAGAGTGGGGTACAATTCTTACGCCGGCACCACCACGGCAAGGCACGGTAGATCTGAGTATTTGATATTAATTTAAAGTTGATACCTCCACGCCTATGAGAAAAGGTTTTGACTGACAGACGGACAACAACAAAATCCTATAAGGGTTTCTATCTTACCTTTGCGGTACGGAACCCTAAAAACAGCGTCAAATTGACAGTGCCGTATTTCTTTTTTTTAGCTGTTTCGTGACATCAATGGTTGAACTCCACTATTATTTGTTATTTTACTACCTCCTATTATAATTTTGATTAAATTTAATTCATTTGCTAAATGTTAGTCGTAAGTTTTATATACATATCTAGCCAATAAAATCTATGTATCTATGAGAGAATTAAAAAAAAAACTATCAACCCATTTGTGTGATCGTTCTTGAGATGACATTATATTTATACTTGACGTTTCCACGCAATCCACTTTTTAGCCGTTCGTATAATGAAAGTGGAATCAAATCGCTTGGCACAAGTTCAACCATGAAACGATGTCGCTTTTTAAGGTTTCTAGCTGTTCGATATGGCATAGGGGAATTAGATATACCTATATACTGTTCTGCAGTTAAACTAAGCAGTGGTTTTTGAATCATTTAGTACGTATTACAAATATGTGACTGGTTGGTAATCTACCAAAACTTCAAAATGAATGAATGAATAACTCTTTATTGTACACACTTAAAATAACATAATACAGATGAAATAAACTAGTTAATAGGTGTAACAACTGGCTACCTGATCGCTAAAAGCGATCTCTTCCAGGCAACCTTAGGATGGAAAGGATTAGAGGAAGAAAAAAACGGGGTGTGTCAATAACGAGGATATGCATATAGGAGAATACAAAACTATGACATATATCTACATTCTAATAATTATATATCCTAATACATAGATTAATTGTATGGTTCACTAAAATGTTGCTCGGATTCTAAAAAAAAAACTAACCAATGTTGCCAGTCATGTAATTTCTGCCAATTTTAGTCAAGTCACGCAAGTGCAGCGGCCCCATTGAGATTCATAGAAAATACGATCAATTCCATCTAGAGTAGTAAAATAACAATAAACTAACCAGATAAGTTCATTCAACTGTATTTCTTCTGTTTTATTGCGTGTCTGGGATGAGAACCGACGCGGGACTTTGGCGACCTTGTTTTTCAACAAGTGGAAAAAGTAAAGTTAAGATTTTGGTGTGATCTCCGAATTAAATCTTATTATTAAATCTCTGGTTCTAGTCTGCGGAACATAAGTCCTTCTCAAGCATATAATCATAAAGGAAAATAAACTGAGTTTCGATACGATATGTATTATATACACGAAATAAATCAAATTATATCAAAGATTACACTGAAAAGTATGTTTTTCTGGACCGGCTAAGGGTCCAAACACAAAACTACGAAAAGTCGCGAGGCGGATTCGCAACGCAGAAAACTGCGATAATTCCTGCAGTGCAATTTCTTGCAGGATGACATTTCCATTCCACATTTCGAGTGATCATTCCTCCAGATGGATTGTAAAAATTGTTCCGCACTGCCGTTATTTGAGTTGTGTTATGAACTATGGTGTTATCAATAAAATATTGTATTGTATTGATAAGATATAGAGAAAAAAGAAATAAATTTTTCGATTCACCTATTTATTACAATTATGAACGCTGTTGCGAAATATTTTTGTCGATAATATGAAGCTGAAGTTCAAATGAAGACTAAAAGTCTTCATTTGAACAGCTTTTCAGTTTATGATCATCATAATTATGAAACGACTGTATAAGAAAATAATTTCTGTTATGCCTTTAGAAATAACGTCAAAAATCGCGAATTTCGAATAAATCGCGAATTGTTTCGCATCGCGCATTTTTGCGATGTTGTTACACTACATCGCAAAAATGCGCGATGCGAAACAATTTGCAATTTTTTTCGATGCATCGTTTGGACCTTTCTACGACGCGACATCGCATCGCAATTTTGTGTTTGAACCCAGAGATTCTTTTTTAAAATTTGCGAATAAGGCTTTTTTTTCACTTAGGGTCTTTAATTGTGTGCCATCGGTTCACATTTGCGATAGTGAGCCCCATTTTACTACGGAACAGTGGGTGAATTCCACGGTTTTTACTATGGACTTCTACGTTTTACGAGCTTGCTGAAGTATACTGAATAAAACTCCAAGCCGGGATTGGTAACGTATTGTTTCACTGCTTTGGATATCGAGTGTGCTTTTGTTTTTTTTTTTTTCAGAAAACTTTTAACTATGATATTGATTTAAGATTCTGCAGTCCAAATTGTTTCTCAATATATTTTTGGATTAAGTACCGAAAAGCCCAAACCGCTAGTTCCTTTGAAATTTTGTATACATACTTATGTATTTTGACCCGCTGATTACTTGAGAATATGATTATCCAAAAATACAAATTTTCCATAACTTTCTTTTACTTTAAGCATAACCATGAAATCGTAAAAAAAAACTTTGTTCCATAGAACAAGTGTTATAAGCGGAAATACATTAAAGATGCTCCAGAATAGTTTAAAACGTACTTCCGCAAAGTAACGCCTGATTCAATCTATTACTCATTCATAACACAAAGAATTTAACTTGCAATTCTTATCATAAGCGTGGGTGGTCAACACAACAACTACATCGCTATCAATTAATTTGTCAAATTAGCATCCCTAACGTAATGATTAATTATTGCAATTAGTCAGTTCCTCTGTGACTATCGAGCGGAGAGGTCGTGGCTACGTGCAAATTTGAAGGTATGATATTATTTATTTATGTTATTATCAGGGCGAGCGAAGCGAGCCCTATCACTATCCCACAACCTGAGCGTTTTTGTGGTACACTTCACTGAAAAACTATCACGCCTATAGATGTGTGCTTAAACATAGTAATTTAACTTCATATCTAGATGTGTTATCTGTCAAAAAATAATAATTTTATAACCATTAAAATTTATGAACATTAACAATTTTGTATTCATTGGATATAATGTTATTGTACTACTAACGCCATCTGTTAGAAAACCTAAAAAAAAGAGTTAACATCGCTGCAAAAAAACTAAACGCAATTCAAAAAAAACTGTCTTAAAAATTATTACCCGTTAGAAAAACTATGCGAGTCCGCACAAAGCTCAGCTTTTGCCTAGTAAATATAAGCGACCCGCCCAGGCTTCACACGGGTACAATGTAGATACTAATGTGGTCACATGTATGTATTATAAATATAAACGTTCCTCTTGAATCACTCTATCTATTGACGGAAACCGCATTAAAATCTGTTGCGTAGTTAAAAAGATCTAAGCGCACAGATGGCGGGAAGTGACTTTGTTTTATACTATGTAGAGATATAAATTTGGGATTTCCCCTATACCCATTTTTCTATGGGATAGCCAGAAGCTCAATAAAGCGACATTGTTTCATTGTCGAAGTTCCAAAAACTCGAACGAAATTTGATCCCACGTTCATTGTGCGGACTGCAAGACAGTGGAATGCGCTGCCTGAGTGGGTGTTCACCGTTGGATTTAATCTGGGTGTCTTCAAGTCGAGAGTGAATCAGTATCTTCTAGGCAAGCGTGCTCCATCTTAGACCGGATCAACTCGGACTCGAACTCGAACTCGGACTTAACATGAGGTGAGGTGGCGGTAAAACGTAAGCCTATTTTTTATTTAAAAAAAAACAGGTAGCTGTAAGCTTGGTGTGGTAGCTAGCCAGCCGAGTACTAGAAAGTACCCTACCACCACGCTATTGTTTACTCACGATGTTTTCCTTCACCGGCAGCTTAAGCTCATTGTTGGGGTTAAAACCTACGCCCTTAGGCATTTGAAGCGACTTACACTTACCACAGAGCTATAACCCCAAAAAAAATTATACATAAATATTACACACAGCGCCATCTAGTCCCAAACTAAGCAAAGCTTGTACTATGGCAACCAGACAGCTGACAGAATACTTAAATTCATTTTTTTTTTTTGTAAATACATACAGAACACCCAGACACAACAAAAATATATGTTAGTCCTGGGTAGGAATCGAACCCACGCCCTTCAGCTCTTGAAGCAGAACTTTACCAAATTATCTAACACGACAGTCACACGTAAATAAACACATGTTTTGGAAATTTATACAACGCCGATACTTTTTAAATATTGTTAAACACGGCACATGACAATTCAATGAGTCATTCGTGGAGTATGCAAAATAGCTGCCACTTGTCACGTGGCAGGTCGACGACCTGCCATAAATGGTCTTGTTTCCATTGATCGCTTGTACCATGCCGCCGCCTCACATGGGAGTTGAACACCTTTGTTATGTGACAGCAACATTGTACCAATATGACACTAAAATATTATAAGGGCAAAAGTTGATGAATGTGTGTGTATGTTTATTACTTCTTCACGCTCAAACGGCTGGACCAATTTTGATTAAATTTAGTATGGAGGTAGCTGACACCCTGGATTAACATATAGGCTAACGGGTAACACCGCGGGGTGTAACTAGTCACACTAATATTATAAAGGAGAAAGTTTGGACCAATTTTTATGAAATTTGGTATGGAGGTAGCTGACACCCTGGAATAACACGTAGGCTACTTTTTATCCCGAAAAAATGTAGCGGGTAACATCGCGGAACATAGCTAGTTATATTATAAATGTGAAAGTTTATTAGTAAGTTAGTTTAGTAAGAACGGATTTGGATGTAATTTGGCACACATATAGTTTATGGCTTTGATAGGATACTTTTTATACTGCAAATGGAACATAATTTTTGGTTAAATTCCACGCGGACGAAGTCGCGGGTAGCAGCTAGTCAGCATTAATCCATAGTGATTAACTTTGAAAGAAAGAAAGTAACATATTATTTTGTAACAACAGACAAAACAAAAAATGCAATACACAGACAAACAGAATAGAATACAACTTAAGTGTACACCAACAATCGACACATTATAACATTAAAAAAAACTTAAAAAACATAACAACATCAAGACTCATTTGTGTACAACAGCGGCATTATCGCCTAGATCGATTTCTTCCAGACAACCTTTGGCTCGCTCACCCCAGCATAATGCTGGTCATACCAAGTGGTGTCGCTAAACTATTCACAAATAACAATACGATAAATGACAAAAACAAAAATAAAAACCAAATAAAAATATCTTCTCCCAAAACATAAAACGAACATATACAACAAATAGATCACGTTATTTATTTTATTTACTTTAATTTAAAGTCTCAGAAATTATATATTTCTTTAATTGAGACACGTCACACACAGCATCAGCCATAGGACGTCCACTGCTGGACATAGGCCTCCTCCTGGGGGAGTTTTGCCAATACTCGCCACGCTTTGCAGGCGGGTTGGCGAGCGCAGTTAGGTGTGATTGTTCAAGGAAGACGCTGCTGCCCATCTTCCAGATTACATCCCTTAGCCGATTCTTACGGCAACCACGGGTGACCCTAAGAATGTTTTTTTTTTTGTAATTTATAAGTATTATTTCACTTTCTCATCAAAAGTCATAAATTCCCCAGTGTAATACAAAATGTGCAAGGTACTGTCGAGCCGGCAATATTACCGGATGACGCGGCAGTCCTGGCAGCGTTACCGGCATTTCTGACATGCGATCAGGCCCTCATTTGCCAGTGCCAGACAGGAGGACTTATCGTTTGTTGCCAGGGCTGTACTCAGAGGAAGACTTTGGGGTGAAGATGTGGATTTATTCTTTATAAATAATAAAAAGTTTTATTATCAGATATACATTATGTGGTACATACAAACAAGTTATTACAATCTAATTCCAAGGGAGAACGACAACGGAGTCCAGATTGTCCAGCAGTGGACGTCCTATGGCTGATGATGATGAATCGTGCTCCATCATCATCACTTGAGTTAAAGTCAAACACTAGTCCAAATCTTATAAAAAAGTGGCCAGTGAAAACACTGGAAGTTGAATAGGTTATGCATGTTTTTAAAATCTACACTTTTACAATACTTTTCAGATTTTTTTAATTCACAATCGAATCATCTGACAAAAAAAAATGTATATGTTCGACAAAAGCTTCCACCCGAACGTTTGCCCCTTGTTAGCAGAATAACCCGGTGTTATGCCCTAATCCCACCCCTGGTGCCGTGTCATTGAGCCCTCATTTGGCTCGAGATTGGGGGAAACGAATCACTCAACGTAAGCAGCTTTCAGTAATTACTGTTTTTGTGATCCAGTATCTATTTTACTACTTTTAATGTAATTCGGTGTACCACTAAACTAACTAGAAACATTGCTAACGACTTTTTGATTTCATCCACGATCCTCCGACTGTATCTCTTTTGAGAGTGACTCTTTGAAGTTGTGATATAGTCACTTGGTAGTACAAGAAAATATTTAATTAACTCGTAAATATTTTACTTGGTGGTAGATTTTCTTAGTGGGAGGTCGCTTAGGTAGGTACTACCGCAGTACCAGATATCCGTCCGCCAAGCAATATTGTGTAAACATTACTGTATTTCGGTTTGAAAGGTATTGTAGCTAATGAAATTACAGGGCTGTTGAGACTGACTATCAAGTGTCAAAGTAATGAACGCCAAAGCAGCGATCCCCTGGACTTCGTTTTATTACTCAAAGTTCTGTGTATCGCTGCAATGGTCGTGGACAGATGATATCTCTGACCATCAGGAGATGGTCTCGCTCGTCTCATTACATTTACATTAAAAAAATAGTCAAGTTTAAATAAGATAAAATCAGAATGCATTACTAACTTCCAGTTCTTACATATTTTGAATAGGTTTGAGTTTGACCGCCATCGGTCGTGATGTTAACCAAAGATACGGTCTACGATGGAGCACGCTTGCCTAGAAAAATCCAATTCACTCGCGCCGTAAAGGCACCCAGATTGTTTTTATTGAGGAACACTCACTCGGGCAGCAAATTCCATTGTTTAGTGGTTTGTAAAATGAAGGTAGAATGGAACCGTTTAGTTTACGTTTTTGGAATACCATCAAGAAATCGTGTCGCTTTTTAGAGCTCCTGGCTGTTCAATAGTGACATAATATCTCAATTAAGGTTTAAGTAAAAACTAATACGGATCAGCCCTGTAATACTGTCCCACAGCTGGGCGTGGACATCTTACTAATGGAAGGGTAACGTCTTAGTTCACCACACTGGCCAAGTATAGATTGAAAAGCAGCACACATATCTTTGAAAACATTGAAGGAATATCAAACCGGTTTCCTCACAATATTTTCCCTTCACTATTTACTCGTATAGCTAGCGGCAATTTATTGCGCCTATAAGTTACTCGTGGAATTCGAATCTTAGAGAAACTGACAGTGAAGTTAGTTCTCCCAATCAGGCGGTCTTAACTTCACTGTAAAAACCAATAACCAGTAGAATTAAAAAGTCACTAACACTAGTTAGTAGTCTATCTGTTTAATTTTACGAAATTTATCGTAGCGTTAAATGTATTATTTCAAAAAAGGGTCCAGTATGGTTGATAGGCTAAGTTTGACCACTGCTCATCTGATGTTAAGCGACGGTGTGATTGAAGATGGTAAACCTACCTATGGCATGGAACTGGCTCACAAGTTAGGCTGTCGAAACACACTGTTAGATAGATTGAAACTCTTTACTATGCACAAAAATAGAACAAGAGTATAAAAAAGCAATCTTAAGAGCTAGTGCCACAAGTGGCAGTCTTTTCGCTAAGAGCAATCTCTTCCAAGCAACCTTGAATGGAAAACACGATACAGATTAAGAAAAGACTGGAGATGTGCGGGTTAGGTGCTTGGCGACAGATTTGGTAGCTAGCCAGTTGATTACAATGAAGTACCTACACTACATGCTATGGTTACCTTTACCGACAGCTCAAGCTCTTTTTTTGGATTTGAACCGACGCTCTTTGGCGTGTAAACCGACCGCGTTAACAACTGACCTATCATCGCTAAGGAATCTTTTCCCCTAAAATGTGTTTAAAACTGGTAAACATGGGACGTAGTATTTTCATAATTGGCTGGGTAATGTCAACTTTGATACTATGAATAATTCCAATCTCTCACCTGAGTTCTGGTCCCTGACAAATGAGAACCGACACGTTTGCGTCGAACCCCGTGTTCAGACAGATTTGCCATTTTGCAAGTCTAATGATTCAAGACTCCGAGTGGTGAATGGGAAACTTTTGAAGCGGTGAAGTTCTGGCTACGGGATTTTGCATTATTAAATGTGTTTAGTTTATGTACTTTTGCAATTATTTATTTTAAAGACGATTTTATTAGGATCCGCTTTATTAATAAGTTTTAGTGGCGGATTTATCAAAATCAAAAAGTCATTTATTCAGTTTAGGCCCTGGTAAGGCACTTATGAACGTTAAGTTACATGTTTGAATCTATCACCGGCTCGTAATTACACTTCAACTGAGAAGACTCCGGCAAGAAACTCAGCAAGGCATTATTTGTGGATCTGTCTTTTCATATTAGGTTACAGTTTACAGTTATAAATATTATCAGCAGATCGAGTCCGTCTAGGGCGGCAAATTTAGGTATCTCATAACACTAATATATAAGGTGAAAGTTTGTGTAAGTGTCTGTATGTTTGTTACTTCTTCACGCTCAAACGGCTAGACCAATTTTGGTGAAATTTGGTATGGAGGTAGCTGACACCCTGGATTAATACATAGGCCAGCGGGTAACACCGCGTGGCACAGCTAGTTTAATATATTTCGGAAAATATATTTTTTACTTATACTTCTAACTCTATTATTCGTTGGGGGCTGCGTGCGGTATTTAGTATTACTTGGGTATAACTGAATAAAAAAATATTGCAAAGATAAAAAATGTTCTTTATGTTCTTCGTTTTAAACGGTTAAACAATTTAAAAAAAAACATTATATCGGTTTTAATTTTACGTGGTGATATTGTTTGTTGAACCCTCACTTTAGGAAATATACCAAAAAAACTACTTGTTGTGGAATTTAAACTAAATTTTTGGACTGTAAAAACAATCTAGGAATTAACAATTGACGAGGGTGGCAAAAAATTTACACCCTATACTTGGGACATATTTCAATTCGCCATTGATAAAACTTGATCTTGAACTAAAATGGCTCTTCTTTTTATTTAAAGGTAATGATACGAACGAGACGCTCTCCTGATGGTAAGGGATAACGACTAACTATGACCATTTCAGCGATACACAGAACTTTGAGTAACAAAACAAAGTCCAGGCCATCGCTGCTTTGGCGCTCATTACTTAAAGACATTAGATGGTTTGTCTCAACAGCCCTGTAATTTCAGTAATTTCGCTAGCTGCATGCCCTTTAAACCGAACCACAGTAATATTTACCCACTACTGCTTGACGGCAGAATATCTGGTACTGCGGTGGTACTTACCTAAATGACCTCCTGCAAAGGAGAACTACCACCAAGTGAAGTAGGTACTTCCACTTCAATTCTGTCGTATTTAAAATACAAGAAACATTTAATTCATTTATAAATATATGTTATTCTTGGTAAAATAGACTTGCAAAATTAAGCCATTCAAGGCAATAAAAATATCAATAAATTCACGAAATTATTGTACCGATAAAACATCGAAGTAAACAACTCTGTACTCCCATAAATATAAAATTATGCTTCCGGCTCCTTTTTAGGATTTGAAAAAACAAAGATCAAATCGAGGTCCTAGCCATTCCCAATTCCTTTTAAAGAGAAACAACTTCATTCAAGGATTAACAAAATAGGATTACTTGCGTATACTAAAAGTTTATTATTATGGTAATATCTACTTTGAACGCTTGTTTACAGTCTACGACACGACTAAAGACAAGACAAACGTTATCATAGGAGTTTTGGTGGGAACGCGGAAAGAGTCGTGTCGCCCCATTGTATTTTATCCAAAACAAGTGTTTTTTTTAGAGTTTTTATGTATTAAAATAGTGGTGCATTATTCATAAAGTGCCGAATCACAAGCGCGAGTGTGGGAAAGTGATATAACGTGCCTAAACAAATACTCGCCACGCTTGGCAGGCGGGTTGGCGAGCGCAGTTAGGTTTGATTGTTCAAGGAAGACGCTGCTGCCCATCTTCCGGATTACATCCCTTAGCCGACTCTTACGGCAACCGGCACCACAACAGCAGATGTGGATTGTATTATACATAAACAATCTAAAAACATATAATCTAAATAAATCTGTCGTCGCACTGTGATCACGCTCATTATTGCTAATCGTGTCGTCAGTCGTATCGCTGCTTGTAAAAATCTACGGGTAA
Source organism: Biston stratarius (assembly GCA_950106695.1). Lineage (NCBI taxonomy): Eukaryota > Metazoa > Arthropoda > Insecta > Lepidoptera > Geometridae > Biston > Biston stratarius. The sequence continues at coordinate 12,653,817 of OX467110.1, read as the reverse complement.
TGTTTGCATGGGTAATGCGCGTAATATCCGTACCTTGGCCCCTAAAATTTGCATACAATGACGGCGACGAGAAGGTCAGGGCTTGAAAACCAAAGTCAACAGAATAACATTAGTTAGTTTTTTAATTAGATTTGCTTTGGTTAAGTACTGTTATTAACATAAGGGCAGCGTTGCATTATCGATGTTACGTATTTTATTTAAAATTTTAGAATTGTAGAAGTATATGTTAAACTTTTTTTTAATTTTAAATAGGCTTACGTTTGACTGCCAACTCGCCTGATGTCCAGTGAAGATGTCTACGATGGAGCACGCTCGCCTAAAAGGAACCGGTTCACTCGCGATTTGAAGGACCCTAGATAGTTCTATGAGGGAACACCACTCGGGCAAAAATTCCATTGTTTAGCGGTTCGTACAATGAAGGTAGATTCGAACCGTTTAGTTCGAGTTTTTGTAATATCGACCATAAAGGGGTGTCGCTTCTTTCTCGGCTATCCGATAGTAGAATGGGCAAGGTAGAATTAGGTCATGCAGATCTCAAGCGCACTCTTCAAAGTGTATCCGGTAGAAAACCGACAGACAAGCAACTTTGCGATAAACTTTGAACAAGTTACAAATTTTTTCAAACAAAAATCACTTTGTTAATCACCTCTGACGTTAATTTATGCATATCTTTTACTTTGATTGAATATTGTATCAAAGGAAATCAATTTCCCTTTCCGTAACGTCACCAGCGCTATATTTAACTGGAGTTTGGGCCGTGAATCTTAATTAATATTGCTAAAGTCTCTAATTTATACGACAGGAGAGAATTATCTCAATTTGTATCCAATATTGCGAGATATCTGTCTGGAACTTTAGGGAATTATTTGAAACTTCGAATCGGGAGCGGCTTTGACACAAGCCAATGAAAACATTTTATTAAAGTACCTCTGTACTAAGCTTTAGTAGCGAAAGCTCAGTGGTTATTGCGATCAGTTAACACGCCGAAAGGTTTGGTATGGGTTATGAAAGTTGGTTCTCTATATACATATATATATATATATATATATATATATATATATCACTACATTTTATAAAATAAAGTCATCAGTCGCGTCTGTTTGTCTGATCGCAATAAACTTAAAAATATTGAACGGATTATCATGCGAGTTTCACCAGTAGATAGAGTGATTCATGAGGAAGGTTTAGGTTTATAATTTGTCAAGGTTTTGTGTAAATTGGTTGAAATATGATGATATTTGTTGGAAGTGTCGGAGAAAGTCAAGCAACCTGAAAGCTTTTGTCGAAAACGTTGCATAATCCCTTTGAAATAGATCAAAAGCCCCGTGCAAACCCGTGCGGGTCGCTAGTGTAGTATAAAAAAAAGTCGTTTCCCGCCGTCTGTACGCTTCGATCTTTATTTATCTACGGATTTTAATGCGGCTTCCATCAATAAACCGAGTGATTCAAGAGGAAAGTTTATATGTATAATGCATGCACCACATTAGTATCTACATTGCACCTGTGCGAAGCCGGGGCGGGTCGCTTGTTTATTCTAAATATAAAATAGCTTAGCATATTCACTCTCAAATGATTCGCTAAACAGAGTTTTAACCTAAATCCGCAAACGCTGAGTTATATCCAAAATAAATAAATTACCCGTGGAGCTTCCCCAGTTCGACTGGCAACCTCCTGAAACTGGCTGCAACGAGGAGTTAATCTGCAAAGTTTCAGATTTATGAACACTTTCCCGGCACATTTATGAACAGCCTTTCCGTTCGCGTCTTCGATTGCGTTCACTCGGAAATACATTTCTGGGATTCTGAACGATCAGCGGTAGCGCAGGGTTTCGCCTGCTATTTTGATGTGAATACGTCTTTTAATCAAAATCAAAAAGTCATTTATTCAGTTTAGGCCCTGGTAAGGCACTTATGAACGTTAAGTTACATGTTTGAATCTACCACCGGCTCGTAATTACACTTCAACTGAGAAGACTCCGGCAAGAAACTCAGCAAGGCATTTTTTTTTGTGGATCTTTCTTTTCATATTAGTGTACAGTTTATACAGTTTACAGTTATAAATATTAATACATTATGCTTACTACAATTGTCATTTAGCCAGGGGGATGCAAGTGCAGAGAGAAGCTACACAACCATATATTCCCGTCTTCCACGTAATGAGCCACCTTATAGTATTTCATTGTTGTTATTTGTATCATTAATCGGCTTCTTCTAGACAAGCGTGCTACATCGTAGATCGCATCTCCTCTTGATATACGGTGGTCAAACGAGAGCATGTTTTTTCTATTTGTATGTTCGTTTATTACTTAGCTTGGGAGAAGACATTTGTTTTTATTTAATTTGTTATCTTTGTTTTTGTCATGTATTGTGTTGTTGTTGGTCAGATAATATGACCAGCACAATGCTGAGGTGAGCTCCTTACCCGACTGTTAAGGTACGGTTATTTTTTCTTTCTTTTGCGAGTATCTTGTATTTATATTTGTAAATTTCTTTATTACCTCGTATCTTCCAATCGGCTTGATGGATTTCGACAATTAAGGTATCATTATATTTGTCTTAAAGTTTCCTTGAAAACCATAACAAAATGGCGGATTCTCGGCGCGAAATAGTAACACGTTAATTAAAGAAAATAACCAAACCTATCAAGTAGAATATCAAAATAAAGGAAATAAACGGGGATTGCAAAAATATAAATAAGTTATGTTTAAATTTAATTAGGAATAACAAATTGGTTTAAAAAGTTTTTTTACTTAATTATAGCTATTTTATTCACAATCGGGTTATAGATTTTTTAAACTTTTCTCGTTGGTGTAGATAGAAACGTGATAGATCTTCGTGGCCTCCCTACCGCCATGCTATGGTTTACTCACGACGTTTTTCTTCACCGGCAGTTCAAGCTCATTGTTGGGGTTTCAGCCCACGTCCTTCGGCGTATGAACCAACCGCGCTAAATGCTGAACTATCATCGCTTCAAAAAATATTAAACGATTACGATAATATCTAACTTTAGAAAATAGAAACAGGTTCTAACTTAGCTATGCTATTCTTCCACACAATTCACCCTTTAACCTATTTCCCTATACACGGACACTACATGGCATATTTAGGGATCGTTCCGTGCGTGGATATGGTACCATAACGCTGTGACCATCCATTTGTCATATTTGCGCCAATGTAATGTTGGAACCAATAACCAAATGTTACCCAATACACCTTAAGTTTTTATATTTAACAATATCTTTTTGTTTAAAATTGATGAGACGAATGTAACGCTCATATAAGAGATTTGTAGCGATGATAGCTCAGTGGTTATTGCGGTTCGTTTTCACGCTAAGTGCGTGGGTTCTAACCCTAACAATGAGCTTGAGCTGCCGGTGAAGGCAAAACATTGTGAGGCAACCGTAGCGTGTTGGGGTACTTTATAGTACTTGACTAGCTAGCTACCACACTCCAATTGAAAATCTGCACCAAGCACTAACGGCGTGTTCCGGCAGCATCACTTAAGAGCCAGTTCCATCTCAGGCTAGATGTGTTTACTATCTCTGTTTTTACTTAGTTATGTGCGGCAATACGCACATCATCTCAGCCGCATGACGTCCACTGCTGGACATCAGTTCCATAGTAACGTTCGACTTTGTTAAAAATATACACAAACACGCGCACATTGGTTCCAACTTCCAACATTTCACATTGGGACACACGTTACCAATGTATGGTGGTGACATAAAGTAAAATGCTCTTTACTTTTGGGAACCATCCAAATGTCCGAAATTCGGGATGAGTCCCGTTATTCCGTTAAATATGGAGGTCCTAATGGACGGGAACCGTTCGAAACGTTAACTGACTTTTGGACGTTTGGAGTGTTTTTTGGGGTAAAATTTCATTTGTTGAAAACGTATGAAATGCTATTGTAAATCTTTTTTTTATAGTCATTTTAACAATATGTTGGAATTTTGTAACACATATCTAGTATATGGAAGTAGCAGTGTCCTCGATTTCAGCTAATTAGCTACTACCCTCAAGTTGGAAATCTGTCCCTAAGCACCTGACCGTTGTTTTTCGACAGCCGCACTTGAGAGTCAATTCCATTTCAGGCTAGATTTGTTTACCATCTTTTCGACCATTCTATCACTTAACATCAGGTAAGCTGTGGTCAAATACCTAGCCTGTCAACCAAAAAATACCATTGGTTGTAAAATAGGAACAGTTTATTGTATCTGATACCGGTAAAATCGGAAATTCTTACTTCTTTTTTTTACACAAAAATATACTTTTTTACCATCTCTGCCTAATTTTAAGTTATTGAAACGTTTATCAAATTCATTGTTGGGTTTGAACCCCTGTCCTTTGGCCTGTGAACCGACCACGCTAACCACTGAGCTATCATTGCTAAAAGATGTATATATTAAAGGACATGTTGATTTCAGATACATATATCACTTAAACTTATACTAGTAGCATCGGTTTTGCTTTTCTGTTGTTGGACAAATCTACGCTAGAAAATTTATTCCTATTTTTTCCTACGAATAATAATGTAGGTGCAAAAATAACGACTTTAATGACGTAACATTATCATTAATCTCGACATCGTAACGTTCGTTGCAATCGTTATAACGACGCGTATTGCCGTAACGAGAACGTTAACGGCTCGTTAGCGTTACGTTATCGGACGAAATTATCTATAGAAAAAAAAAAAAAATCTGACGTAGTAACAATTTGTTTGTATCCTATTATAGACTAGCAAACCCAGAAGAAGTTGTGCTAACAGAATTTCAATAAAAGAAATAGACAATTACGAGGAATGCCACGAACCAATAAGTTTTGCTCGTACCAAAATATCGCTCAACGCGGCTAAAACTTTAATTGACAAAGCCTACTATAAGGTGGCTCATTACGTGGAAGACAGGAATATATGGTTGTTGTAGCTTCTCTCTGCACTTGCACCCCCCTGGCTAAGTGACAATTGTAGTAAGCGTAATGTATTAATATCTATAACTGTAAACTGTAACCTAATATGTTTATTTACTGATAATTACATAAATTGTTGTGTAAAATTGGAAAAGCGTTGTCCTCTGGCAACGAACAACCTACAAAAGAGCTAAAAGAGAACAACCAACCTAAATTGTAAATGTGTAAAATGTTTAAAGAAATAAAAGAATTATTATTATTATTATTATTAATATGTAAAGGAAGATCCATAAAAAAATGCCTTGCTGAGTTTCTTGCCGGAGTCTTCTCAGTTGAAGTGTAATTACGAGCCGGTGGTAGATTCAAACATGTAACTTAACGTTCATAAGTGCCTTACCAGGGCCTAAACTGTATAAATGACTTTTTGATTTTGATTTAGAAAAAAGTTTTCACTTCAAAAATGGTGAAAGTGATTATTTTGTAACAAAAATATTATAAAAAACTAGGTGATACATTTTGTCGAGTCTTCTCGTCATCCAGCCCACAAAGTCTAAAGATAAAAGTCTTCAATCAGTGCGTTCTACCTGTCATGACCTACGGAGCCGAAACGTGGACGCTCATAGCGGGAATGGTCCGTAAGTACAAAGTCGCTCAGCGAGCTATGGAAAAAGCTATGATTGGCATTTCTCTGAGGGATCGTATCCGGAACGAAGTAATTCGCCAGAGAACTAAAGTCACAGACATAGCTCAGCGTATTAGCAAGCTGAAGTGGCAATGGGCTGGAAATATCTGTCGCAGAACCGATAACCGCTGGGGTAGACGTGTTCTAGAGTGAAGACCGTGAATTGGCAAACGTATATAGTGTAACCATTCCAAGCTAGGTGTGTTCACCGTCTTCGACCACACCGTCACTTAACATCAGGTGAGCTGTGGTCAAACCTCAACCTACACTCATAGAAACACCTAGCATGTCTGCTATAAAAAAAATAAGAATAATAAATTGGTTTAAAAAGTTGTTTTCCTTTAATTGCTCATATTTATTGTTATATTGACTTGCCTGTAATAATCGTTGTTATTTATGGCCAATAAATGATTCTGATTCTGAAGATCTACAATTACTCGTTAAATAATCACGTCAAAATAACTTTTAAGTCGATTAGTGAGACTTATCGCTTAATCCCGATTATAAGGGCGTGTTCACACCGCTACATTCCCACGGACAAATAAAGCTGTATAAGTACCCTTTACATTGTTTATAGATCCATTAACACGTTGGTCAAGCGCGAGCGGCCGCGAGGCATGTGCCACAGATTAAATAAAAGTTACTTAGTATATTGACCGGGATTCACCTGGTGACTGTTATTTGGTCTGTGATAATGTTTGTCTTTGTTTGCCTTTTTGGTGCGTTTGGTTGTCTAACGGATAAAATATTAGATATCCACCATCAAAAGGTTACCCTTTGAAAGGTATGGAATAAATAAGTTTCAAAGTTTGTGCGTCAAGCCACTAAAGCTATACAAAAAAATAAGGTTTCCACAATCCACATTTATGATTTAACTAGCTGTGCCCCGCGGTTTCAACCGCGCTAGATGCCTACGTCATAGTAGCTTTATGCATGCAAAGTCTCAGCCCGATCGGTTTAAAATTGACAAAGTTTCATACAAACTTTCATCCCTTTTTTTATCCCCTTGGGGGTAGAATTAATCAAAATCCTTTCTTAGCGGATGCCTACGTCATAACATCTACCTGCATGCCAAATTTCAGCCCGATCCGTCCAGTGGTTTGGGCTGTGCGTTGATAGATCACTATGTCAGTTAGTCAGTCACCTTTGAGTTATATCTATTTAGATAGATTTTGATATACCGGAAAATTGAAAAAAAAAAAAAACTTTCTTTAGTTGACAGTTGTTTGGCCATATCTTAATTATAATGGAATTTTCTGCCCGAGTGGGTGTTCTCTGATAGATACAATCTGGGTGTCTTCAAGTCGCGAGTGAATTGGTTTCTATTAGGCCAGCGTAGACCGCATCTTCGCTTAACATCAGGCGAGTTGGCGGTCAAACGCAAGCCTATTTCTAACAAAAAAAACCTGATATTAAGTGACGATGTGGTCGAAGATGGCAAACAGGCCTACCCTGGAATGGAACTATCTTTCAGAACACATTGAACATGTTAAGATAAGACAAAATAGACGCTCTTTTGATGGTCAGTGATGCTTATGATTATTGCAGTGGTATCCAAAATTTTGCTACTCAAAGTTCTGTGTATCGCTGCAATGGTCATGGGCATGCGTTATCTCATAACATAAAATCTTTTAAAAAGCTAGCAGTTTATCCCGACTATACTTGCGTTCGTTATTGAGCACGGCAACCTATATACTCGTAAATTGTTTTTTTTTTTTCTATGATGTTCTTTTTAGATAATATCAGAAACGAAATGTCGACTATGTTTGGTTGGTTGTATTAAAAAATACTTTGTAATCGTTTTGCCAAAAGAAATTCTTTTCTCATACATTTTATATCAAGAAATAAAGAAAAACTTCAATGGTTAATTAAAGGTTTTTCTCTGCAATTTTCCTTGTAGATATTTTTCCTTGTTAATTTTCTTCGTCTGGGGCAAATGGACGAAATAATTCAGTCTTTCTTTGACTAAACGACTTGAATTGAAAGGGATTTTCTTGAATGAAAGCTAATGCCCACCAGGTTGGATACATGAAATGACTTTTATACAATTTCTGGGGCCGTACTGTGAACTTTTCTTGCTCAATTTAAGCGATCACTAAAAGCTATATTATCACATATCGTATACCAACGGAATGAGGTTTGTTGTCGCGTAATTTTTTCATTTTCGACTAAACTCCTTCAGTTTGTTTTTCTGAGCATTGAAAAATATAAAAAACTAATTGCGCTTTGCAGTGTTATCCGCTACACTTTTTGGGATAAAAAGTAGCATATGTATTAATCCAGGGTGTCAGCTACCTCCATACCAAATTCAATTTAAATTGGTCGAGCCGTTTGAGCATAGAAGTAACAAACATATATAATATTAGTGTGATTATGTGTTAAATAATTCCAAGTTTCTTCAGTATAAATATTCATATTTAACTTAAGCGATACTTAACACTAAAGTATATATTATCGCACAGGATCCTAACCTTTTTCTGATATAAAAAGTATTCTATATGTTAATCCAGGTAGTAAACTGCATATGTGCCAAATTACATCCAAATCCGTTCAACCGTTTTTGCGTGATTGAGTAACAAATATCTAAACATACAAACTTTCACATTTATAATATTATATAGTAGGAAACAGCACAACCAGACAGAGCAAACATTTGTTTACAAAAATGTTTGTCTTGGGTGGGAATAGAACCCACGCCCTACAACTCTTAAAACTGATATACTACCAATAAGCCAACAGGGCGTCAATAAAAAAAACTGCGATAAACTTGCTCCGCAATGAACGCACAAACATTAAACTGTGAAACATAGAAATGCGACCTCAAACATTTCAATGTGTCAAGATGTCTCAAGGTATTTGTATAAACAAAAGATTCAATCATCCGTAATGATGCACGCAAGGCCAGTTTACACAAATGGTTCGATTTAAAGATCTTCATTTGGTTTATTTCGTTAACATTATCGCATGTGTTGTAGCGATGATAGCTCAGTGGTTAGCGTGATGGGTTCACACGCCTAGGTGTGGGTTCTGGAAAGTGAGGCTGCCGGAACACACCGTTAGATGCTTGGCGGCAGATTTTCAACTTGAGGGTAGTAGCTAGCTAGCCGAGTACTAGAAAGTACCCTACACCACGCTATGGTTTCCTCACGATGTTTTTCCTTCATCGGCTGCTCAAGCTCATTGTTGGGGTTTGAACCCACACCCTTCGGCATGCGAACCTACCGCGCTAACCACTGAACCATCATCGCTACAAAGAATTACAATTTGCTACAATTGCTATCATATTTCTAGTGTGCACATAAAGAGTTTCTTTCTATCTACAATGAAAAAATGGTTACTTTAAAATATACACAAGTTCGCTTCGCTTCGAGTACATACATGAATGATCGAAGGCAGATCATAATACTCGACGCGACCTCAGTTTTATCAATACATTCTAACGAGGTAACCCTGACATATGGCACAACTGATAACACATTTGATATACGGGCGTGGCATTGTCCCTACAGCTTGGACGAATAAACACAAATCATACAGACTTTATTGCGTTACAATATGTCTGTATATACGTATATGTTAACTACCGTGATAGCTTTGGTAGTAGTTCTGCTTGGAGAGCTGATGTGTAGGTTCGATTTCCAGGACTAACATTTGTGTGTCTATCATAGATGTTTGTTCTGCGTCTGGGTGTTCTGTATGTATTATAAGTATATATATATATACGTCATTAAATTCCATCTAGGAGCTTTTTGCTAATACTCTAACATACTTGACAAGCGGGTTGGCGAGCGCAGTTGGGTGTCATAATATACGGAAGACTTGCTACCCATATTTTTTTTTTAATGGATAAGTATTGAGACTTATGAGGCGCTGTCCTAATGGTAAGAGATAATGCATGCCCATGACCATTGCAGCGATAAACAGACCTTTGAGTAACGAAACGAAGCCCAAGACATCGCTGCTTTGGCGCTCAATACTTTCGAAACATATGATTGTTTATCTCAACAGCCTTACACACTACTGCTTGGTGGCAGAATATCTGGTACTGCGGTGGCACCTACCTAGACGACCTCCTGTTAAGATTCAGTGTTGTGTATACACCGTGAAAGTGTGAACATCAGCAATATTGATACTGGGGGCTTAGTACTCGATTGTCGTTCCAAATAATAATAAAGAATTGTTGGTTAATATTTGACGTAATTATCCTGAGTAAACACAAAGATATGGACATTCAAATCACGCGCACCGAAAATGATATGGTAGTCGCGCGCGGTCCCAGATTAGATAACATTTACTACGTAGTCTACGTATGTTAGTTATGTCTTGCGCTAGCTCGGTGCGTAAGGCTACGCGCTGTCCATAAATTCCGGAGTCTTCGGAACAACTTTTACCAAGGTTTCCTTAGTTTTTTATGTATTTGTTTCGATTTTATTTCTTTATACGTTTCATATGACCACTAACTAACATGTCTTTGAATATTGCTAATGTTCAAACTGTCAGCCCGTATACATATAATAGTAAAAGTTGTTCATGACCATGAGTACTATGACTCCCTGTGGGCTTAATACACCCAAAGCGTATAATCCTTTAAAGAAAAAAAACATCCTATTTCAATAAACATAATAATTTATCATCACTCGACAACAGTTTTGATGTCTGAACATCAAACAAACAGTTATCTCTCAGATATATCAAAAAACAAAATCTCTACGAAAAACTATAAAAAGATTTCTTATACGTCCTTCTTACGTATTCTAACTAGAGATTCTGCGAAAACAATAAAAACGGAATCCTCAAAAAGGGGACCCTAATAAAATTTTCGGCACAAAGGGAATTTGTGAAACTATTGAGATTGCGTTACTTCAATACAAACAGAAATAGAGCTTGTCGGCTTCACTCGTTTTTGTGTTTTTCTAGTCCAATCGCTTTTAATTTTAAGAAAAAAGCTATGTTTACTTTTGTCACACTAATTAAAAGTTAAGATTTCATTCATCCCTTGTGAGATTATAATGCAACATTTTAATCTCTTGAACCACTGTGTATTGATGGACGCCGCATTAAAATCCGTTGCGTAGTTTAAAAGCAATAAGATCTAAGCATACAAACGGCGGGAAGCGACTTTGTTTTTTACTATGCATTCGTAGATATACATATATCGTAGGACATTGTCTGCAGCGCTATCTGACCCCAAACTAAGCAAAGCTATGGAAGTCAGATAATTGATAGAAAACTTAAATACTTTTTTTAAAATACATACAGAACACATCATTTATATTAATTGCATATTACATTTACCGTCAATATGTATATTTACCTAAATGCCCGATGAAGGTGTTTTAAGGTTGTCAGACAAATCATAGCCAAGATAAGCAAGTCACAGTAAAGTCCAAGTCATACTATGGCATGTAAAGCGATGGAAACTATATGTCATGCATGAAACTTAGTGTTCGGATTACGTTATCTAGTACGTAGTATATGCTTAACACTACCAGTATCATAGACAAGATTCAATAAAAAAAAAAAAATACTTTGAGTTTTTTTTTTCGTTAAAAGCCACCACGACTAATGTATTTTTACCTAGTAAAGTGTATTACAGCTCTGCTGCATATTTTTGCCTTACATTTGCTAAGCTTGTTGCATATTTAAAGTCGCCAACTAAAGTTTCTGCAATTTTAACTCAAGTATTTACTATGCTTCTACAAACTTCAGACCACTTTACGGTAAGTTGGTGCCAGTTGAAACTTGTGCCATTTCGCCGAAAACATGTAATTTTGAACACTTTTTGTTGAGAGAGCGTTAGATATTCATGCGCTAGTTACCTGAAATCCGAAGGAATAGATTTTCTCTCGAGGGAGGCTCTTTTTGAATTACATCAAAAATATACGGGAGATAAAAGCTTGCCGTTTACATTGCCGTGGTGGTGCTGGCGTAAGATAGTACACCACCTTCTCTACCCGTGGTTGCCGTAAGAGTCGGCTAAGGGATGTAATCCGGAAGATGGGCAGCAGCGTCTTCCTTGAACAATCACACCTAACTGTGCTCGCCAACCCGCCTGCCAAGCGTGGCGAGTATTGGCAAAATCCCCCCAGGATGGGGGGGGCCTTGCCAATAGGTCTTGATGCCTATGTCCAGCAGTGGACGTCCTATGGCTAATGTTGATGTATGATGTATTTACATTGTTCTTAAACTAGTACGGTTGAATTTAAAAAAAGTCTTGTTATAAGTTTTTTTTTTACTGATAGTAAACTTTATTTTATGAAAATAATTTAAAAATTTTGGTTTTCTATGCGGTTGTTCATTTTAAATACGTTTTGTAACTTTATAACCATGACGTCATGAAGTAGGCTGAATATTTTTATATGCCCTTGCCATGTAAAACAAAAATATACATATATTTTGACACATTTGATTGACTTTGACAATTGACATGAAGTAAACAAATTTTATATCTTAGCCTCATAAAAGCAATGTCAGAGTCCGAGTAAAGTTTAAAGGAAAATAATCCAGATATTTGTATCAATAAAGCGAAAAACAAGTCGACGTACGTGTATGGAAGAGGTTATATAATAACCTCTTCCATACACGTACGTTGACTTGCTGCCGTTGACTTGACATTGACAGATTTTGTTTTGGTTTGCCATTTCTTTTTTTAGGGCTGTAAGTATACAACCTATTATGTGACGTCACATAGCTAGCTAGTCAAGATTATTTTATGTATTTAATAAAATAAACCCCATCTCATAGTTTAAAGAGAGTTAAACGTAAAAATAATGTACAGGAATGTAATATTTCGAAATGGTTTTGGAATCAGTAAAGTATTTTTTTCTTTACATACCGAATTATGTTCTTATCAGTTTTTTTTTTTCTTTAATTATTGGCAAATGCGCTAGCGTTTAGATGCATTTTGAAATGTGCACTGTACAACGCCAAAACGTAATAAAAAATTAATGCGTTTTGTTGTCACAAGCAGCGTATATTATTCTTTAACTTAAACTTTATTGAGCAATTAATATTCTAGCTTTTTAGTCCTTCGTATCGGTTTTTGTTATCATTTGGGGATAATATTGAGATTCCACGTTTTTAAAGTAAATGAAAAACATGATTGGTACAATGAACGACCGTTCCATGGCCAAAAAAAATATCTGAATTAAGTTGATGTCGATGTAATCCCGTCCCGTGTGTTCTTTGTGTGGGATGCGTCTTGCAGCGTCAGCGCGGGATATATGTATGTAGGTAAATTGACACAAGGGGACTCGGGGAGGTTTATTGTATTTTATGAAAAGAAACTCGAAAAAGGCTAGCACGACGAAATTATTAAGTTTGAGGTTCGATTCGCTGCAAAAATACAACAATTTTGGGATACTTTAGATGAAAAATAAAGTCAATTAATAATGTAGCTATTATAATAGACTAGCGGTAACCTGGCTTCACACGGGTGCAATGTTGATAGTAATGTGGTACATATGCATGTATTATACATAAAAAACTTCCTCTGGAATCACTTTGTCTATTGATGGAAACCACATTAAAATCCGTTGCGTAGTTTAAAAGATCTTAGCGTACCTACAAACGGTGGGAAGCGACTTTGTTTTATACATGTAGAGATATAGAAGTAATGAAATTTTAGACCTTAATGTGAAAAGGTTAGTTTTGTAGCGATGATAGCTCAGTGGTTAGCGCGGTCTGTTGGCATGCCGAATGGCATGGGTTCAAACCCCAACAATGAGCTTCAGCTGCCGGTGAAGGAAAACATCGTCAGGAAACCATAGCGTTGTGGTAACTTTCTAGTACTCGGCTGGCTAGCTACCACCCTCAAAAATCTGCCGCCAAGCGTCCAACGGTGTGTTCCGGCAGCCTCACTTGAGAGCCAGTTCCATTCCAGGCTATATGTGTTTACCATCTTCGACCACACCGTCACTTAACATCAGGTGAGCAGTGGGCAAACACCTAGCTTGTAAAAAAATGCACTATCATCTTTATACTAACTTTGTACTCACACATACACATGTTTCCACTACAGTACTGATATATCACACAAATCCATCAATCAGAGTACGTAACGTCGACATCTCACGAACTTTCAGTGACATAACAAAATGCATATCTCACTACGTCATGTCTAGAGTACAGTGATGGAGCCACAATCATATTTATTTAAACAAATCTGACAGCTGTCAGTTAACCTTTATACTTCGTGCATTTGGTCAACTGTAGAGATAAGTTGGTCAAAGATGTTTGTCTTTGTATCCGTCGTGAGTAATAGGAGATAGTGATAGGAGTGTGTTTGTCTGTATGTCACGACACTGGCGTGTATTGAGGCCAGATCGTGACTTCACCTGCCTAATGGGGGTCATATCTATTGAGGTTGTGCCAAAGTTAAGCAAAGGCGACTTAGTAACTAAACGCAAAGCAAATAATAAAAAAAGTATTAGCAGACTTACAGTAATCGTTTTAGCGAAGAAATCTCAGTGGTTAGCGCGGTCGGTTCGCATGCTGAAGGTTCAAACCCTAACAATAAGCTTGAGCTGCCGGTGAAGGAAAGTATCGTAAGAAAACCATAGTATGGCGGTAGGGTGATTTCTAGTACTCGGCTGGCTAGCTGCCACCCTTAAGTTGAAAATCTGCCGCCAAGCATCTAATGTGTTCCGGTAGCCTCACTTGAGAGCTAGTTCCATTCCAGGCTAGGTGCTTCGACCGCACCGTCAATTAACATTAGGTGAGCTGTGGTCAAACACCTAGCTTGTCAAACATAAAAAGATGAACTATAAATACACAGATTAAAAAATACAATACAGGAGTTTGAACTTTGTAGCGTGAACTAAAAAAAATATTCAAAGGTTCTTTATCCGTCGTAAAGTCTTAATGATAATAATCCGTAATAAAGCCTTTCAGGCAAAGATACCTAAGGTTTTAACATAATAACGTAAATACTGTTACATAATCTATGTCTTGTGTGCTTTATCCTCGCAAATAATTTGGTTTGATACAAAGCATCATTCATCCATTCCTAATGATAATTAAATTCCTATCCTATGTCCTTAGTCAATACTTAAATAATGGCAACACATGCCATCATAGAATAATAGTCCCACAAAATTACGTTCCAAATTCAAACACACACTGATTAGACCCGAACATAAGAGTCACGTCGCGCCAATTAGAGAACGCGCCCAAATAGCGCGCGAATTAATTCGAAAATGGAACACTCGATTTTGATGTAGTGACATCTGTCATTCTCTTTGTCTGAAATATTATTATCGAAACGCAACCTTACGCTAGGGAGATAAGTTCATAAATTCTTCGTAGTATGCGACTCGAAAGAGCATGACATTTTCAGCTCAACTATTCTAAATTGAATTTCAGTTTTATAGCTCAATTCTTAAAGTTCATTTCTTCTTGAAACCGTGACGCAATAAAGGAAAGGTCCCAGGATAGGCCCAGTTTAGGGAGATGTTTTATGATGAAAACAAACATTATGAATCGGAAATTATGAAATGTCGTTATTTACGTTAGTAGCCCTCTCGGGGACTGAAATCATTTTGAAAGTTGCGAAATGATAGTTAGATTTGTGTTTAATAATGTATAGGCATAGACTAAAAGTACCTACTTACTACAGAAATGAAAATAATATTTATGTATTACCTACTGTTGAAATAGTTCTGGCGACAAAGAACATTTTCTCCGATTCGCTTACAGACAGTTAATCTTAGTGGTCTGAAATGACCTAAGACCTTAAACCCTAGACCTTGATTAAAATAAGCTTCTAAAATTCTATATCATCGAGTCTTAGGTTTTTAGTTCCTAGTTTTGCCTAAAAATATCATCTATTTGTTACATAGATTGTCCAACAGCTCAGTTTTTTTTTTGTTTTTGGCGTCGCACTTCCATTGTCAACGATTTCGATATTTTCAAGTGAAATAAGACGTCTATGTAAAAAGTAAGTCAAGGTCGAGTCCGGTCATGCCTTAGTAAAGTAGTAACTACTACAAGCTTCGACGAAGTTTTGGAAGTAACACGAAAAGTCATATTTCACCACATTATATCACTTTTCCACTCGCGACTATTTTTGTACAAAAGCACTCGCAAAAAAACAAGTTTTGTACAACAATGCGGTGACACGCCCTTTCTGTATACCCGTCAAAACTCGTTCAGATTCTTACCTATAAATACTTTTAGGCTAAATGCATAACTTATAGAGTCAAACAAATAAAAAAAAATACATCAGACATTAGAATTTGCGATGATTGAGGCGTAATGCACAAAACGGACGGAGCCACAAACTGAAACAAAAGAAACGATTACCAAAGAGTAGGCATCAGATAGAAAGGTCACACTCATTAGCTTCACTACAGCCCTGCGGTGCCTATACTTAGACAAGGGATTAGAGTTGAGCGCTCATCGTACGTGCCCACCTAGTCCGACCAATTAAGCTAGTCCGCAGTTGTGGGATTTCTTTTTTCTGAAACAATCTTATTTTTATTTGAAATAGAAAAAGTTTTGTTCTAGACAAGAATTGGGAACAATAAATACCTATCAATATTTGAACGTTTCCAACGATGTACTATAGTATAAATGGAGGGACGTTACGTTGTGTTATTTTTTTAATGTAAAAGTAATGAGACGCTCTCCTGATGGTAAGAGATAACGCATGTCCATGACGATTCCAGCGATATACAGAACTGTCAGTAGCAATTCAAAGTTCAGGATATCGCTGCTTTGACGCTTATTATTTTGAGACATTCGATGTTAACCGGAACACAGTATTGCTTACACACTACTGCTTGGCGGCAGAATATCTGGTACTGCGATAGTCTCCTGCTAAGGAGGAATGAAAATACTATAAATATGAATAGAAGTATGACTTGTTACTTCGGTGCTATTAATAAAATATTTGTATTATTATAAACGAATAGTTTGAAAGGCAAGATATAAACTCAGAACTAATTTTACGCTGGTTCAGTTAGAATTCCTCAAGAATTTTTACGCGAACCAATTTTCCTGATTACTTGTTCGAAGTCGGTAATTTTGTGTCGGAAATTCGGAAGTTAAATTCTAGACGTGACGAAATTTTAGTCGAGCCTCGCTTCTCTCATATTTGGTAAGCTTTGAACGCGAAATTAGGAAGAACGGTTTCCAACGACTTCGGAGCTCCAGAACTTTACGAAACCGTACCTGTTATTTGGGTGAGAATTAGGTTAATTCGCGGAGACTATCTTATTCGTATTTGTTATGTAGGTATATCTGCGCCATTTCTCTGCAGATTGGCAGATACAAATTACTCACCTACCCGAATACCTTTCATCAGATTAATGGTACCCACATTCATTTGATTAGATAGCTACATCGAAAGGAAGAAAAAAAAAACATTAATTTGAAATCTGTATGATGCACCTTAATCAAGGTTTTTGGTAAAAAAAAATTAAGCTTGCGTTTGACCGCCCTCTCGATGTCAAGTGATGATGCGGTCTAAGATCTTCTTATCGTCTATCGTCGCTCTGAGGTCGGTATCTTCAAGCATGCTTGCCTAATAATGAAGATACCGATGCATTTTCACCATTCACCATTCTCGACTAGAACACCCGGATTGTATACAGCGTGGAACACCCACTGAGAGTGGCGCATTCCACTGTCTAGCGGTCCGCACAATGAACGTGAATCAAATTTTCGTTCTAGTATTTGGAACGTCAACCATGAAACGATGTCGCTTTTTCTTTCTTCTGGATATCCGATAGCAGAATGGGCATGGGGGAATTAGACCGTGGTGCTCTGGTCTCCGTTAAACTTGCGACTTTGTGATGAGGTTCCAGGCTTTGCGATTTATCTTGAACAATGGTGCCGTCGCAAATCTGCCTCTTAGCACGCTTCTCAATAGACTCCAACGCGGCGAATGAAGGCTCCAACGCTTCTAGCTAATACTTGACATCCCAAAGCGAGCAGTTACTCCATGCACGAACGAACTTGTGTTTAGTTCAATGTGAAGTAGTTGCAGTTTCATAAAATAATTAAAAGCTAGGAAGAGAGGTCAGCATGGAGGCACATTCAGAATGCATAGAAGTATCTTATTGCCGTACCACTAGCCTCTTAAATAAAAAAATCGGCATGTATCTTTGTTGGAGACTCGGCCATGTGTACATGAACACTAAGAAGTACCTTCGTGTTTCAAGTCCTCCCTGAACGCGAATCGTTTAATCCTTTAGCTATCGAGTTCTGTAATTAAATTTTGATTGTAGGTGATAAATATGTAGCTGCAACACCAAACTGCATACCCAATATTGGCACCCGATTTTGTTATCATCAGTTTTATCAATTGCCTCCAACTATGGAAGCAAATTTAAAGACGTATTTACGTCAAAACGCTTAAGCTAAGAGAGTTGACATATCATTAACAGATCTACCCTTTCCTTTTTCCCAGACTGCGTCCACCTGCAACTGTACAAGGATCTAAAGGAACGACAGAAGAACGGGCAGACTAAGGCGTCGCTGTCTCTCCAGCAGTACCTTGGCTTCGAGTCGGGGTTCACACTCGACAAGGAATCCAACACCCTCGCCATACTCTGCGAGGACGTCGTGCCGGTGCTGGCCTTTGACACCAGGGAAATACTCATCCAGTGGAGGGTCAAGGTAAAGAATCATCTACTAATTACGACCTAAGTGCCTTCAAACCGCGCTTCGGTCTTCTAGAAAAATGTGCTTCATTGTAGACTGCATTTTTGCTCAATTAATAAATGGTCTTATTAATGAACAAAAATGCTTAAAAAACATCCAGACAAAAGATATAACTGAGGCCTTTCAGTTTCTTTGAAAGTACAAGTAGCTCTGAAATTTGGAAAACCAAAAACAAATTACGTTTCTCAATGGGCCCTTTGAATCTTATACATATATTTTTCATACCAACTAACCACGCCCTACGTGATATTAGGTAATATCAGTCTACTAGCACAAAAAGTTGTTCATGTGGAATTGAGAATAACCTGGATCCAATATAACTTAATCGAAGGATGAAATTCATAAGAACTAACCGACATAGCTCAGCATATTAGTAACTTGAAGTGGTAGTGGCTGGTCATATTTGCCGCAGAACCGACAATAGCTGAGGTAGACGTGTTCTGGAGAGGACACCAAGAG
Source organism: Biston stratarius (assembly GCA_950106695.1). Classification (NCBI taxonomy): domain Eukaryota; kingdom Metazoa; phylum Arthropoda; class Insecta; order Lepidoptera; family Geometridae; genus Biston; species Biston stratarius. The sequence goes on along the minus strand of OX467110.1, from coordinate 12,635,103 downwards.
TGGGCAAACGTAGTGTAAGTCGGTCTTAGACTAGGCGGTGGGACGATACACATAAGACGGCAGGCAGTGGCTGGAAGCGAAAAGCCAAAGATCGGGTTGAGTAGCGTGTCTTGGGAGAGATTTATGTCCAGCTGTGGACTAAGATGGCGCCTTTATGAATGTTGTCATCATCTAGGAAATTCTAATGACTCACTTCATACCAATTTCTACCAAGTCTACTCCATTGTATATATTTTTCCGTCACTCTTTCATCAATCCTGAAGTAGGAGCTATGAACGGGGGAGCCGTTCATAGCTCCTACTTAAGGTGTACCCACGGAACTTCTGGTATAGTTGGAAATAGACTTCTACGCGCTGTTTTATTTATTTCTGTTCACCATCTCATGGTCACCAGCATGCAAAGACCTCCACCCTACCTCTTTACCAGCCTAGTATCGCATCACTAACCCCAGTATATTTTAGGTGCAGCATAACCTGGGCAGCAGTAAGGAGTTTGCAGCGGTAGTGATATCTGCGCCGTCCGCGACTAGTATCCGCGCGGGCCCGGTGCGGCTACACGCATGCGGGCCGCGGCTCGCGCTCTGCGCCTCCAGACCACCTGAAGTGCTGGCGCTTTGGGACGTCAAACTACTCAGGTATTTCACACGTGTGACTTAATCTAAATTAAAGTTATATCATATCATATATTTTTATAGCGATGATAGCTCAGTGGCTAGCGTGGTCGGTTCGCATGCTGAAGGGCGTGGTTCTAACCCCAACCATGAGCTTGACCATGTTGGTGAAGGAAAACATCGTGAGGAAACCATAGCGTGGTGGTAGAGTACTTTCTAGTACTCGGCTGGCTAGCTACCATCCTCAAGTAGAAAATCTGCCGCCAAGCATCTAACGGTGTGTTCCGGCAGCCTAACTTGAGACCCAGTTCCATTCCAGGCTAGGTGTGCTTCACCATCTTCTACCACACCGTGACTTAACATCAGGTGAGTTGTGGTCAAACACCTAGCCTGTCGGAGATAAATAAAAAAACTTTGAGTAGCAAAACAAAGTTCAGGGATTCGCTGCTTTGCTCATCACTTTGGGACTTTCGATGCTAAGTTTCGACTGCCCTGTAATTTCACTAGCTCTAGTACCATTGAAACCGGAACACAGTAATGTTTACTCACTACTAAATTACGGCAGAATATGTGGTAATGCAGTGCTAAGGAGTTCTACTATCAAGTAAAAAGATGAAATAGTCACATTCACAGCTGCCAACATAAGGTGACAAATAGTCTACATTCGCTCTGTATATAAAATTTTACTCCGAAGTTATATTCCCTGTCGGAAGATCACGAAACCCAATTTGTAATTCTAAAACCAATTGTGTACCCCACTAATTCCTATCTACCCAATTAACTTAATGCACCCTAATTACGCAAGCATCCAAGTGATTACACAATCACCCAGCTGCTCGGGTCCGATCCGCGTAATCCGGGTTTTTACACGGGTACAACCGTAATCACATCTACCTTGAAACTTTGAGGAACTCTGTAATCTCAACAGAACGTTGAAAAATAGCTTCATTTTTCATCCGGGTACAGATCCGAGCATTTGCGCTGTACCCGGATGAGGGTCAAAAACCACAGATATAAAAATCCAGAATAAAGGACTCAAAAAGCGTTTTTTTTTTTTATGGAAAAGTAATTTGACTAACGAATCACTCTCCTGATGGTAACAAACGCCTGATTGTGACCATTGCAGCGATACACAGAACTTTGAGTAGTTAGTCTCGACAGCCATGTAATTTCGTTAGCTGCAGTACCCTTCAAACAGGAATACGGTGATACACACACACTACTGATTTCTAGTACTCAACTGGCTAGCTACCATCAAGTTGAAAATCTGCTGTAAATCACCTAACAACGTGTTCCAGCAGCCACACTTGAGACCCAATTCCATTCCAGGCTAGGTATGCTTACCGTCTTCGACCACACCATGACATCAAGTGAGCTGTGTTAAACACCTAGCTTGTCAAGCATAAAAAAAATAGTAATCAGATCAGCCGTTTGGGCATGAAAAGGTAACAGACAGAATTAAACGGGATTTCGCCATCATTCGTATAAATACGAGAAACGAAAAGGACCTTTTCTAAGCATCAAATTGTTTTGTGCGTGTTCAAAACTTACTGGACCAATTTTAATGCGATCTTTTCTATTCCAATTAAACTCAAGAGCAGGATTTTGATGTGAATCAGCCCATCCAAAAGATATTTAAATGTTACTAAACTAACCCTAATGTTAAGCTTACAATTCACGAAAGCCGATCAAATGCGCGTCGTACTTGCTCACCGAGGGTTCTCTACATGGTACGTATAGTCAGAATAGTGGGCAGCCCCGGATGTAGAGAACCCGGAACTCGAGATTGCACCATGCGCCACCCCCCCAGAGGACAGTGAACCCCCAGCGTCCAGCCTCAGCAAAAAGAGCAATTTTGAGACTGATTCCCGTTCTCCCCAGATAAAGACGGAAGAAACAGACTCACTCACAATTTTTGTCTAATCGGGTCAATTTTTTTATAGTTATTCAAATCTCTCGTAGAGTTCCCAGTTCTAAATGGGGCGGTAATTGCCCCGGCAAATACATCATGTACACTATGCAAGAGTTCAAATATTGACGCAGGATACGTTCATAACGTGGGATATTTTTGTAGCGATGATGGCTCAGTGGTTAGCGCGGTAGGTACGCATGCCGAAGGGCGTGGGTTCAAACCCCAACAATGAGCTTGAGCTACCGGTGAAGGAAAACATCGTGAGGAAACCATAGCGTGGTGGTAGGGTACTTTCTAGTACTCGGCTGGCTAGCTACCACCCTCAAGTTGAAAATCTGCCGCCAAGCATCTAACGGTGTGTTCCGACAGCCTCATTTGAGAGCCAGTTCCATTTCAGGCTAGGTGTGATTTACCATATTCGACCACACCGTCACTTAACATCAGGTGAGCTGTGGTCAAAACACCTAGCCTGTCAGCCATAAAAAAAAGGATATGTCCCAAAACCAGTTGGGCGTTTTATAATCAAATGAATAATCGATAGAACAACGTGCGCTGGATGCTAGGCGCTTTGTGAAACAACCTTTCTTTTCAATCATATGAGGCTGTCCCCCTGAAGCTGCTGCTCGGAGCAGGAGCTCCGATTTGCCCCCCTCTAGATCCGGGGCTGATAGTGGGTTTAGGCCATAAGTGGAGATAGCTCTTATGTTTGACCTAGTTAGAAGTGACATTTTAACCGGAACGCGTGGTTCCGTTACGAACTGTCAAAACAATTCTGGGTTGTGTTTTCCCACTTTTACCTAGCGGAAGGCGGAAGGCGGGAACGCTCGCTGAAAAATGGAAAACTTGTTTTTCACCAAAGCTACTGTCAGCTCCACCAAATGACATCGTTATGTAGAATTTTGTGGATTCTATGTTGTTTTTCATGCGATCTACCTAACTTGGCTTTTATAGTAAGTATACTTTATGGCTTTAACAAGTATCAAACTTATAGAAACAGAATTTTAACTACAAAATAAATATTCTAGGACATTTCACACAGCGCCATCTACCCCCAAACTGAGCAAATATTGAACTATGAAAACCAGATAACTGATAGAATACTTATATATTATACTTTTTTTGCAAATACATACTTATGATACGAGACAGAACTCCCAGACATAGAACAAAATTTACGCTTGTCACCCAAAAGTTTGTCCTGAATGGGAATCGAACCCTTAAAGCTTAAGCTCTTAAAGCACTACCAAATTTTGGATTGAGAGTACAAAAGTAGATAGTAAGTTAAGAGTGAATAAAAGTATGTTTTTTTTTTTTGTAAAAACACGGTTTCTTTAAAAACTGAGTTAATGAAAATATTTATTAAAAATACATAATTATTTTAAATATTTTCTTATGCAGTGTCGTATTTTCTGTTTTTGGTTGCCTGGAAGAGATCGTTCTTAGCGATAAGGCTTACCGATACGACAGGATAAGGCCACTTGTGACACTAGCTCATAAGTTCCTTTTATTTTCTGTATTTATTTTTAGCGTTGCTCTTTATTCGTGTCTTCTTTTGTCTTGAACTACAAGTCCGCCGGTAATTGGGAATCCCCGATGATTCGCGGTAACTTTTTATTTCTCAGTTCGTTAGTCGATAGAACAAAGCTGTTGTGGACGTCTACGGAATTTTCTTGACTTTATTGAATTGTGGCTTATCTATTGGGAAAATATCTCGTGTGTGCTTTGAAATTATATGATTCGCTCGTGATTTTGTACCGTGAGATGATAACATATTAAAGTACACGAGGTTTTGTAAAACTTTTAAAAGTACCGTCTAAACGCGACAAAAGTAATTAATTATACCAATTTAAATTTTTAAAAATTAATTAAAACTACGGAACCCTAAAAATCAATCCTATACGTATAAGTATAATTATACGAATGTTGTATGAAGACTGTCTAAAAACTTAAATTATTGCTTAATTTTTTTTTAAGCTTTCATAGATTAAAATATACTTTAAAAAAAATCACATAGTGTAGCGATGATAGCTCAGTGGTTAGCGTAGTCGGTTCACAAGCCGGAGAGCGTAGGTTCAAATCCTAACAATGAGCTTGAAGTGAAAGAAAACATCGTGAGGTACTTTATAGTAGGTACTTTCCACCCTCAAATTGAAAATAAGCCTCACTTAAAAGTCAGTTTATGTGTGCTTACCTTCTTTGACCACATCGTCACTTAACATCAGGTGAGCTGCGGTCAAACACCTAGCCTTAAAACATGAAATCCAATCTTCTAATTGGTTAAATTTCGTTCAAAAACAAACATGTTATAACATAGAAGCAAAATCTAATAAGCAAAACATGGGAAATGAGCCTAACTGCGTTTGTGGGGCCAATTACAAGAATATCTTTTAACATTTTAATAAGCTGTTAGTTCACTCATTAAAAGTCTTATTTACTTACAGACAGTCTGGGTCGGATCTAGGCATTTATTAGCAGGGGGAAGCTTCAGAGTTTCTCTCGATTTTTTTAATAATATTTTGCGATTATTTATTTTATTTTATTTTACATAGAAAACGAACAGCTGCTAATTGGTAAAATAAATAGAAGATAAATGATAACACAAAAGTCAAAAAAGTTTTCACTTATGCTAATTAGATTAGGTTTAAGTGCCCCGAGCCCGCACCAGCGCGTGGACAGATGTAAGAATACCATATTATTATACACTTATAAATTATAAATTCGAAATTTAAACAAAATGTTAAATTAAAAACAGATTAATAAATAATAGATTGACAATATAAGCCATAGAAGTTTTATAAAATTTTCATTGCTAATAATCTTTTCATTGTTATTTTATAATTATATGTAGCAAGGCCTTCTTTTTTCTTTTATTAAGTTTATTTCTAATAGGGCTGCTACTTAATTTATTGATTTGTAATTTAAAAAGTTCGTCTAAAAATCAGCGCCTTTTATCAGTGACAATCGTCAGCCATGCTTAGATGGGCTTATATTTTTTTAATTTGGCTTGTATTTTTTTAATTTGGTTTTTTCTATTTGTCTGTTTGTATTATTACGTTTTACTTTCTTATCTGACTACGCATTAATACGCATTGAGTGCGCTTCAGATCTACATGACCTAATTCCAGCTTGCCCATTCTACTATCGGACAGCCAGGAGCTTTAAAAAGCGACACCGCTTCATGGTCGATATTCCAAAAGCTCGAACTAAGCGGTTCGAATCTACCTTCATTGTGCGAACCGCTAGAGAATGGAATTTGCTGCCCGAGTGGGTGTTCCCCGATAAATACAATCTGGGTGCCTTCAAGTCGCGAGTGAATCGGTTTCTTCTAGGCGAGCGTGCTCCACCGTAGGCCGCATCTTCGCTTATCATCAGGTGAGATGGCGGTCAAACGCAAGCCTATTAATTATAAAAAAAAAAAAAAAAAAAAAAAAAAAACACATAACCATTTCCCCATCGCTCGCTGCACTTTGACTTAGGGCGTGGGTTCAATTTCAACCCAGGTCACACATTTATGTGACGATAAATGTTTGTTGTGTGGGTGTTCTGCGTATAAATATGTATTACGGCAATGTATTAAAAAAAAAAAAGTATTTTATTTGCTATCTGGTAAAAAAAAAAGTAAAGCTATTTAGAAGTTTCTACTGATAGGAATATATATACTTGCACTTATAGGATAGTATACTTGCACGAATTCACGCATAAACACACATACTCACACAGATACTCACACACTTACTCACACACAAACTCACACATTTACACTCACTCACCATTTCATATTGCTGCTATTATATTGGTTTACACTCATTTTTATAGTCTATTTTATATATTATCTATCTAGGTATGATGTTTTTATTTATCATCCGTATTATATTTATGTTTTATATATATTTATGTTTAGGTATATTCAATAATTACAGTTTTAGGTATAATTATTTATGTGTCTTTTAAGTATATGCGTATGTATGTATATTTAATCTAATTATTATGTAAAAATTATATTAAGCGAGCGCGCGCAAATGTATACTGGCAAATCCCAATAGGGCTCCCAAGACACCGGCCTGGCCGAATTTGGGGCCCACTGATAAGAGAATTTTTGTAAAATTTTAATTATGTAAATAAAATATTATTATTATTATTATTATTATTATTATTATTATAATTGGACGCTGTGAATTAGATATTTGTACTCGGGGCACTGCTAGTAAAACTAAAAATTTAAATCAACGTGTACCATTGTAAATAAATGTCAGGGCCGCCCCTTGTCTCATTCCTGAGTTCACTCCCGAGACACTTCTCAAGAAGGTTCCCTTTTATGAGAATTTTCGAGGATTTTCGCGCCCTTTGGCGATTTCATTATAATTTACGATTTAAGGAAACTGAGGAAAATTCGAGTTTTTTTTTTTCTTTCTTTGTTGAAACAGCGTTATTATCTCTACGAGGATCCTTGTTAATTACAACAGTTTGAAACAGTTATTGCTGATAATTAACATTATTTGAATGCCCAGTTTTACTTTTTGTAACAACTTAATGAAACTTCTAAAATTCTTTGGTAGTTGTGTATTTATACTCTTGGTCGAATAAAGCCTACATCTGACAGACGCGGTCTGGGGTAGCAGTCGAAACGGCCAAAGATTAAGCCTCTAATATAGATCAAATCTGTGTAGAACGGGCATCGCTGTGTTTTAATGCCTACACACCACGACGTTATACCAATACTTGCCACGCTTGGCAGGCGGGTTGGCGAGCGCAGTAAGTGTAATTGTACAAGAAAGACGCTGCTGCCCATCTTCTGGATGACATCCCTTAGCCGACTCTTACGGCAACCACGGGTAGAGAGGGTGGGGTACTATTCTTACGCCGGCACCACCATGTTTCAAAATATGCAAGCAATTAATATTAATGTTCAGTTCATAAAAAGAACTGATCCAGTTTAAGGCGTTGGAGTCCATTGAGAAACGTGCTAAGAAACTCATAAGCAATGACTCTATTGTTCGGAAAAGACTTCAAAGCCCTGAACATCGATGTAAAGTTGCTTCTCTATCGGTTTTCTACCAAATACACTTTGGAGAGTACGCTTCAGATGTGCATAACCTAATTATACCCTGCCCATTCTACTGTCTTACAGCCAGGAGCTCTAAAAAGCGACACTGTATCATGGTTAATATTTCAAAAACTCGAATATAAGCGATTCGATTCCGACCTTCATTGTACGAACCGCTAGGCATTGGAAGTTGCTGCCCAAGTGGGTGTTCCCCGATAGATACAATCTGGGTGCTTTCAAGTTGTAAGTGAATCGGTTTCTTCTAGGCGAGTGTGCTCCACCGTAGACCGCATCTTCGCTTAACATCAGGCGAGATGGCGATGTAGGTGTTATAATAAAAATAATAATGAACAAACTTTAAAAAAAAAAATAGTAATACCGACTTCAAGAAAAAAACATCAGCACTAAAAAGCGATTTAAAATAAACTTACTTTACAAAGTATTATTATACCTGCTAGGTACCTACTGATCTGTTTGAAGTCGGTGCTTAGCCTAGCCTAGGTGCCGGTGCTTGGTTTAAAGTTTGTTTAATTTTTAGTTAATTTATGTTCACGCCAAGAAACACTTGAACAGTATGAGTCTAGCTAGACTCGATAAGATTCAAAAACATCTTGCCAAAGACAATTACATCGTCCACGTAAACAAAACTTTCCATAAACAAATGCTCATAAAATGAAACCAACTGGGCCAAACTATATTAAATTTTTATGGGACCAAATGGCAACTATTCCGCATCAAACTAAAGAAGAATCACGGTATCTCAGAGTAATCGGTGTACATACATAAAATACCAATCAAATTGAGAACCTCCTCCTTTTTGAAGCCGGTTCAAAAATAATTCATATTGCATGAAACAAACCTGTAAATTGATCGCGTCACCAGTATTTTGGTAAAAGAGAATAATCCTCATTATCGACGTTATCCCCATTATGTCTGAAAGCAATTTGGGAGCACTTGACACGACGGCACAGGAGTATCGGGTAACACCGTGCCGCCGCCACAGATTAAAACAATGTACAGATAGAATGTTGCATAGAAAATGAATAAAGACTCTTTACACTTACATACACTTTACATTTAGTTGGTGGTAGATTATGTAGCGATGATGGCTCAGTGGTTAGCTCGGTAGGTTCGCATGCCGAAGGGCGTGGGTTCAAACCCCAACAATAAGCTTAAGCTGCCAGTGAAGGAAAACATCGTGAGGAAACCATAGCGTGGTGGTAGGGTACTTTCTAGTACTCGGCTGGCTAGCTACCAGCCTCAAGTTGTAAATCTGCCGCCAAGCATCTAACAGTGCGTTCCGGTAGCCTCACTTGAGAGCCAGTTCCATTCCAGGCTAGATGTGCTTTACCATCTTCGACCACACCGTCACTTTACATCAGGTGAGCTGTGGTCAAACACCTAGCCTGTCAGCCATTTAAAAAAAAGATCTCCTCAGCAAGAGGTCATCTACGTAGGTACCACCGCAGTACCTACCAGATCTTCTGCCGCTAAGCAGCAGTATGTTAACATTACTTTGTTCCGATTTGAAGGGTTCCGCATCTGGCGCAATTATAAGGCTGTTAAGACTAACCATCGAAGGCCTTAAATTAATGAGCGCCAAAGCATTGATGCTCTAGGTACCTAGTATTTGTTTTCTTACTCAAAGTTCTATGTATCGCTGCAATGCTCATGGACAGGCGTTATCTCTTACCATCAGGAGAGCGCCTCGTTCGTATATTTAATTTTACTGGTCCCACACACACAATACCCCCAAAGTCACGCAAATATATCAAGTTAGTGTACGTGTAGATGTGTTCACGTGTTTTGTACATTTTTTTTTTTAATGGCTGACAGGCTTGGTGTTTGGCCACAACTCACCTGATGTTAAGTGACGGTGTGGTCGAAGATGGTAAAGCACACCTAGCCTGGAATGAAAATGCAAATGCAAATGAGGCTGCCGGAACACATCTTTACATTGGCGGCAGATTTTCAACTGGTAGCTAGCCAGCCGAATACTAGAAAGTACCCCACCTATGTACCACCATGCTATGGTTTCCTCACGATGTTTTCCTTCCTTGGAGTTTGAACCCACGCCCTTCGGCATGCAAACCGACCGCGCTAACCACTGAGCTATCATCGCTACAAAATCATTCTATCTGTACTTCTTTTCTAATCTGTGGCAGGCGCGTATACTTAAGTATTATTAATTTGTTATGAGTTGTGTTCGTGTGGTTAGGGAGACGATTTGGGCAATTATGTTTGTATTTCCCATTTAAAGCCCGCCTCACACTGGCGTGGCTTGCTGTGGCGGCCATGGTGACGGCCTCGAATTTGGATATGTATGTGATTTATGTTAGTGTGTTGCTGTTGTATGTGAAGAAATAAATGTTTCTTGTTTCTTATATTATACCGCTCGCGCTATCGCAAAACCCTGTAGTTTCAGGTTACAGGCCGCTATACCACGCCGCGTTTGTCTGAGGCGGACTTAAAGAATACAGGGGCATAACAAGGAATGTCATTGTTGGGGAAACGGTATCGTTTTAGAAGGAAAAAAGAAAGGAAATTAATTTTCTCACAACGGAGGGATCCAATTGAATTCAATTAATGGCATCGGTAAATAAAGCAAATGAATTAACATTAGAGTTGATTTTCGCCATTGGTTTTCGTCTTTCTACACAGAATTGCCAGATATGACGTGGATCCTCGTTTTAACAAGAAGTTAACAAATTGTCAATGTCATTTAAAATCCGTTTAAAGAGTTTTTAAACAAATTTGTTATTCCTAATTAAATTTAAACATATAACTTACACATATTTTTGAAATCCTCTTTTAATTTCCTTTATTTTGATACCCCACTCAATAGGTATTGGTTATTAATAACGTATTGTGCCAAAATTATGCCATTTTTTTTTTTAAACTTCCTAATGTTTCTTGGGTTTTAAGACAAATATAACGACCTTACCTGTATATACCTAATATAACTTACATGTCGAAGTCCATCCAGCCGTTTGGAAGATACGAGGTAATAGAGAAATTTACATACATACAAGATACGCGCAAAAAACATAACCCTTCCTTGACAGTCGGGTAAAGAGATAAACATGACAAGTCGGGTAAAGAGATAAACATGACAAATCGCAGACCAAATACAATCGTAACAGAATAGGCCTCTGGCTGACCGTCTTCCAGTCTAGAGGTCCTAAGTTCGAATCCCGCGGCACGCACTTCTTCCTTTTCTAAGTTCTGTATTGCGTATTGTTGATGACTTCAAACGGTGAAGGAAAACATCAAGCCAGACAATAGCAGAACAAAAAAACACGGTGTGTGTTAGTGTGCTGTACACGGCCTTGTGTACGTGTACATTTAACACTAAGAATTGTGCGAATTTCCTTGTTTCAAGTCCTTACGAACGAATTCTTTGATCTTTTATCTATCAAGTGGTGTAATTAAGGTTTATGTGTAATAGATATGTAGGTATTTTTCATTTGTAAAAACCTAAGAAGCTTTTCCCTGTCCATTCTAGCTTTGTTCAATTCTATTGATATTTTTAATGTAACACATGGTATGCCGGTCTATATGGGTAATTAAAATAATTGTGTTTTGATTATGTGTAATTAACTTGTTGTATTGAGTCATGTTTCACGAGATTAATGTGGATCGAGTGAAAACCTGTGATATTACCCAATCGAGAATTACTGCCGCTGTTAATAGTTAATAATACAATAAGCTATTGTGGAATACATAATGTATAACAAATAAAATTATTATATCCATCTTCAGTTACAATAGAGTTGTAACTATAAAATCGCCGTCTTTGTTTTAAAATTCGTCTTTTCGTAAAAAAAAAAAAGCCTGTCTGACATGTAGCAATTCTAGTTTGCATTTTATCAACAACAACTATCCCATTAATATTATAAACGTGAAAGTTGCCGTGGTGGTGCCGGCGTAAGAATAGTACCCCACCCTCTCTACCCGTGGTTGCCGTAAGAGTTGGCTAAGGGGTGTAATCCGGAAGATGGGCAGCAGCGTCTTCCTTGAACAATCACACCTAACTGCGCTCGCCAACCCGCCTGCCAAGCGTGGCGAGTATTGACAAAACCCCCCCAGGAGGAGGCCTATGTCCAGCAGTGGACGTCTTAAATGATGGCTGATGATGATGAAAGATGTGATGGGTGGATGTTTGTTACTCAATTACGCCAGAACGCCTGAACGGATCTTGATGAAGTTTTGCATGTAGATAATTTAGGCCCTGGAATAAAACATAGGATACTTTTCATCATCATCATCATCATCATCCGTCACCACGCGGGTAAAACCGCAGGGCGCAGCTAGTAAACGATACGAAAAAGTGAAAGTTAAATAAATATACGCACATAACTTAGAAAAGGCAGCTGCGTGCCTTGGGATTCGAACCCACGACATCCAGATTGGAAGCCCCCAACTAGGCTGGCGAAACTTCTCTCTATAATCTTTTTTTTACTGTAAAAGTAATGAGGTGAACTAGACGCTCTCCTGATGGTAAGAGATAACGTTCGTCCATGACAACTGCAGCGATACACAAAACTTTGAGTAACAAATATTACTTTGAGACATTAGATGGTTAGTCTCAACAGCCCTGTCATTTCACTAACTGCAGTACCCTTCAAACCGGAACACAGTAAACCTTCCTCATGAATCACTCGTATCTATTGGTGAAACTCGCATGATAATCCGTTAGTAGTTTTTAAGTTTACCGCGAACAGACAGATAGACGGAAGAATTTGTTTCATAATATGTAGTGAAGGTTTTGTATGGCAGGATTGGGTTAGATTTTTACTTTTCAAACAATGTATAAATAAAAATCGATGTTAAACACTTTGTTTTACGTAAACCATATTTATGCTTCGCTAAATAAGACCTTATAATACCTTCATCATCATCATCATCATCATCTCAGCCGTAGGACGTCCACTGGTCGACATAGGCCTCCCCCATTGACTTCCATAAAGACCGGTTATAATACCTTATCTTAGATTAATAATATATGTAATTGACTTCAGTAACACATTGCGTTACCGCCATATTTTTGCTCCGCTAAATAAGACCTTATAATACACAAACTTAGACTGATAATTGACTGCAGTAACATGCGTGCTCGAATTATAGAAATATAGCCTAAATATTAATAGTTCTAATGTCCTACCAAATTTGAATCAATTCTTTTCAATTTGCAATGCAAGTATGATAAATGTGAACTTTCAGGGAATACCATCAATAAACACGGCTATCAATTAATTAAAGCCAACAATGACTACAGTTATTTACAAAAGTAAGTTTAATTTTTTGTAACAAAAAATGCATTTTTTTATTTATTTATAACAAACACATCATGAGTAAAGTACTCTCAAAAAAAGCTAGGCCTATAATGATGATACTTATTTATTTCTTACATTTCTATGATTCCTACCTAGTTTTCTTCACAAGTGATGTAATGTAATAATTATTAAATAACTAAAATAATTGTTTTATTAATTAATTAAAATACGAAGCATTTTTGTTTAGACCAGTACATATATTTAATCCGACTAACAGCTTGCACTAATTCTACAATAACTTAACTAAACGAGCCACGTTTAAATTAAAGTAACTTAACTAATAGCTGTTGACTAAACAGGCATTAGCGGATTACTTAGTTAAGTTGCTTAAGTGACAAAACTTATGCGTGGGTGGACTGCGTTTAACACGTTCATTGCGGAGAACCTTGGCGAAGTAAAAAATCTAACTTAAATATAAACAAGACCAACAAGAAAAGAAGGAAGAAAGAGAAAGTTGTAGTTTTAAGACTATCTTTAATCAAAGGCTTGACGCTGTTTATAAAACAAATAAAACTAACTTAAATTAATTCTTACTTCCTCCTATTTTACTAGGACATGACTTTTTTTCATTGTTGACAAGCTAGGTGCTTGACCACAGCTCAACTGATGTTAAGCGACGATGTGGTCGTAGATAGTTAAGCACACCTAACCTGGAAGTTACCATAACCTGTTTCACAATATGTGATAACTTTAACAAACGCTTACCGTGCTACGCCATAATCACATTACAAAAAAAAATTGCTACTGACTTTGACATGGTACTATTAAGATGTCAGTTGGTTTCTGGCTTACCCCGCTTCGCTTAGGGCTGTCTAGAGTTATAGGGGATGAATCCCTTACATAAATAAGCGAGGTCCCACAAAGGAGTTAAGTTCGCCATATTTTATTCATCTATTCGTATCTCGAAGCTTTTGTGTACTCATAGGGGTTGGTAGGTTCGCGATACAGTTAAGTGCAAACACACAATTGCAATTATGCCTACACAACTACCGAAGGTTTTTTGGCGGGAACGCGGTAAGAGTCGTATCGCCTCATTGTATTTTCCAAAACTAGTGTTTATTCAAGTGTCTATTTATAAAAATAGTGGTTTTTTATTCATAAAGTGCCGAATTACACGCGCGAGTGTGGGAAAGTGATATAATATTGTTAGCTTTCATTTTGATTTCGCGGGCAAATGGAATAGTTGACGTAGTCTGTGGATTATTACCAGAGCGAAAAGACAGGGGGCGCTCGCCGGTTGGAGTGGACGGCGCAGGAGTTGTCTATGTCAACGGGAGGCCAGAATAAAAACAGAAGAGAAAAGGCCGAAAAGACAGAGATATAAGTTAATAAATAATGGAATAAGAAGAGTTGATACAAGAGTTGTACAGTATTGTATTGGACGTAGCGATGATAGCTCAGTGGTTAGCGCGGTCAGTTCGCATGCCGCAGGGCGTGGGTTCAAACCCAATAATGAGCTTGAGCTGCCGGTGAAGGAAAACATCGTGAGGAAACCATAGCGTGGTGGTAGGGTACTTTCTAGTACTCGGCTGGCTAGCTACCACCCTCAAGTTGAAAATCTGCCGCCAAGCATCTAACGATGTGTTCCGGCAGCCTCACTTGAGAGCCAGTGTAATTCCAGGCTAGGTGTGCTTTACCATCTTTGACCACACCTTCACTTAACATCAGGTTAATAACTGTCAGCCATAAAAAAAAAGATGGTGAAACTTATAAGCATTCTATCAGCTATCTAGTTTCTATAGCTTTGTCTAGTTTGGGGTTAGACGGCGCTGTGTCAAATTGTACTACGATATTTATTAATTTAAAAAAATATTTTGATTTTTTTCTGTACATCACTAGTTTCCTTTGATATTGCCCCATCTTTTTAATGGAAGGGGACCAGAAGATAATCTCCTTGCTTCTAATGCCAGTCGTTATTTCAGATCGGATGGGCTGATCGGCCGCGCCATTGTTGTGTATTAGGGCATTGATATCGATAAGAAAATATCGATACTTATCGATATAAACGTGAATTATTTCTTGCTTTCGAGATTACCTTTTTTCATTTCTTTCTCTTGACATTCTTATAAGGTACTGCTTACTTAAATCTTTACACAAACGAACCCTCACTGTCCAAATACGAAATACAAAATCTGGGCCAGTTTTAACATATTTGTTTGTAGGTATATATGGTAGATGTGATAGTAGATTTCCGTAGCAGAAAGTCATCTAGATAGATGCTACTGCAGTGTCATCTATTTTGCCGCCAAACAGTAGTGTGTGAACATTATTGCGCTCCGGTTTGAAGGGCACTAAAGCTAGCGAAATTACAAAATTTTGTTCAGTAGGATTATGTTTGTCCGCCAAATCACCTGATTTTAAGTGATGATGCGGTCTAAGACGGATCACGCTTGCTTAGAAGATACCGATTCACTCTCGACTTGAAGACACCCAAATTATATCCCACGGGGAACACCCACTCAGGCAGCGCATTCCACTGTCTAGCAATGAACGTGGAATCAAATCGTTCCGTTCGCGATCGTTATAGATCATACAGACTGAGAGAAGAAATTAATGTGATTCTTACCACCGACGTGTGCGATGGTTTCTGGATGTTTTCTTATTTTCGTGAGGTCGAATATTTCTGCGCGTGCGAGGAAAGACAGAAAAAACTGATGGTCAGTTTCGTGTTCGTTGTAGAAGTTAAAATGTACATACCAATCCAGCCGCCATAAGTCGGAGTGAGCGCAATGGCAGCGCGGCCGCCGCCTCCAGTCTACGATTTCTCACAATTTTGCACACGGTCAATATAGGAAGGGTATCCGTCATTTCACTCGCGAGTGTTGTGGGTCCCTTTAAGAAAGAATTCGCGACTAACATATCATCATGTCGACTATTAGATCATGTCGAATGTAGTTGAAGAAGTTGAAGAACTAATTCGCGAGGTTGCGTCTCGCTAACTAGCGGCGGGTTAAGCGACACTTGATTTTCCGAGCGCTTTTGAAATGTAAATGTAATGAGACGAACGAAACGCTCTCCTGATGATAAAAGATAACGCCTGTCCATGACCATTACAGCGTTACACAGAACTTAGAGTAGCAAAATAAAGTCCAGGGCATCGCTGACTTAGCGCTCATTACTTTGAGTCATTAGATGGTTAGTCTCACCAGCCCTGTAATTTCGCTAACTGCAGTACCCTTCAAACCGAAACGCAGTAATGTTTACACACTACTGCTTGGCTGCAGAATTATCATGTTAATAAATCGAACATAATTTAGAAAAAGAACCACTTAGGATACTAGTAGGGTAATTACTGACATCCCTCTAGTACGGAACCCTAAAATGTAAACTAAGTACAATTAAGTAATATTTTGGTGCAGCCCATTGAGTTTGTTACTACATTCCACGTACATACAGCGGCGCGCCAGCAAAACGTCTACGTGACATGTTTCCGAATTGCCGCTCCGATACTAACCGACCGAATTGAAAACGTACTTTTGCCCTAGCTACATTTAAAGATCAAGAATCCAGCCAAAATCAATATTATGTAAAATAATCGGAATACCTTCAATAAATTACCTCCTCGCATAAATGTAGTATTATACTCTTACTAGCCTCCTTGTATTACCGAATTCAGAAGACTCGATATAACGTAGGTCACTTAAACTCGTATCATGTCATTTCAAAATCGACGTGCGTTCGCTTTAAAATTCGAAATATTCCATTGCCGTGTATTCATCTGACATCTATATTTTTTATTTTGACTTTTTTTCTTTTAATGAGTCGAGCACGTGTCGCTATTATGCCAGGAAGTTGTGCGTTAGTTTTGTTTATTATTTTTATGTTATGTGTTTTTAAAAACTTTTATATTACGAGGGAGCTTTTGTTCGCGGTCCGTTTTAGTTTTACGGCCGGGACGTGGTTGGTTTATTGTAGTGTGTTATGTAGCTTTAATTTGTGTCGTGTTAGCAAGTTGACACCCCATTTTCGCCGTTGTGATTTTGAGGGTCTTGGAATTATATAAACAATTCCAGAAAACAACCTTTATGTTTTTATCTTCATATTTTCTGGAAATTTCTAGTAACATAACCTAATTACATATATAAGATAATTAAGACAAATTAATTTCGCTTAATTTGGTAATATCACACACAGAAAAATTAACAATATGCTACACTTTTTTGGTCGTGGCTTCGCACGGAAATATGAACAATACGAAAGAAAAACATTAGACAGTGAAAACCGTATCAAAACCGTCAAGTAGTTACATATAGATGCAGACAGCTATTTTTTTTATCATACTATTTAGAGATTGCAAGTAAAAAAGTAAAAAATTAATAAAATCAATAACTGTCATTTATATATAAACTATTTGTTATCTGTGACTTCGTACGCGTGGAATTTAGCAAAAATGTTGGTTGCGTCAAGTCATAAGCAGAATAGCTGCAGAATAGTCATTACTATGGTTTTTGTGACACTTAACGACATCTGGTGGTGAATAGTGGCGTTGCACATTTGTGGTAATCCCACAGGAACTTATCATTTCTCTAATATTAAAAGTATGCTATATGTTAATGCTTGCCATAAACAATATGCGTGCCAAATTTCATGTAAATCCGTTTTTGCGTGATTGAGTAACAAACATCAAAACATACAAACTTTCATATTTATAATATTAGAAGGATACTAATTGAAGTAAGATATAAAATAGTGATATGCCAATCCTATTAGAGAATAAATTTAAGTAGTCTTTAGAATCGGCATACAAAAGAAAGGACGGAATAACTGAAAGACGTTGTCTAATGCAGTCCCTCGACTTGAGAACTCTCTTAGGACGTGGAAAATTGTCATAGATACTGAAGTAGGGATGTGTACAGCTTCATTGGAAGTAGGTAAATATGAGATATTTCCTGTGATCTAGGGAGGATCTAACGAAATGAGTATCTATGTAAGATCATAATGTTCATTAATGCGTGTTTTGAGTAAAAATTGTTTAAAATAGAATTTGTGTTGGTACCGACAAGGTTTTTAACTCATTCAAGGTTTCTTTGTTTTCGGGATATAATCTTAATCGTTTCAAGGTCTGAGTGAATTTTTTCATGGTCAACAGGCTAGGTGTTCGACCACAGATCAACTGATGTTAAGTGACGGTGTGGTTGGAGATGGTAAACACAACTAGCCTGGAATGAAGCTGGCTCTCAAGTGCGGCTGCTGGTAGATACCGTAAGGTGCTTGGCGACAGATTTTCAACTCAAGGGTGCTACGGTTTCCTCACGATGTTTTCCTTCACCGGCAGCTCAAGGTCATTGTTGAGGTTTGAATCCACGCCCTTTGGCGTGTGAATCGACCGCGCTAACCACTGAACTATCAAACTCAATTCCAGCCAGACTTACATGTGTCACGAAAAAATAAAATTATGACATTTAAAAATATCCTTATTAGTAAATTTTGACGTTTAAAATAATGTTTCCCTTCTCTCTTCTTAACGTTGCTGTGGCGACAGCGTCCATATTAGACTGTGTACCATATAATACTTTGTATTTACAACATCTTGTACCGTATGAAAGCAATAAATAGCTTGAATCTTGAAAATGTAAGGTGCTTAGAAAGAGACTTGCCAGGCGTAGCGCCGGCATATCAGGCATCCGTGCAATTCGCCAGCTTCCCTGGCTACTGGCGAATACGCCACACGCTAGCTAGGGATATTGCCAACTCGCAAACCACGACCGTCTTCGGCTAAATGAAATTCCAACGGGTCGAAATCTGCTCGGCTTCCTGTTGTAAGAAAGCTATTGGAAATTACGGAAGAAACAGTCATAAAGAGATGAAAATTAAAATAACTTTATCGACGACATCTTTGCTAAGAAATAAGAATATCACCACCACATCGTCGCTTTCCATCAGGCGAGTTAGTGGTTAAAAGCGGACATATAGAATAGAACTGGCTCTCAAATGAGCCAGTACATAGTTATCTTATACATAGTTACGCGTTTTAACCGACTTCAAAAAAGGAGGATTTTTATTTGAAAGTATGTACTTTGATTATTTCATAACACACAAAACAGAATGTAATAATATTAATTCCATTTCAATATATATTTTACAATTCTGTATTCAACATTCCAAAACTATGTATGATATTTTATAAATTCACTAGAGAATTAATTTATAAAAGCCAACCAAAAAAATACAAAAATACCTAAAACCTAGCTGTGTTTGGGCTTAGGTGCCGGACAGTTTTTTAATCGTTAATTTATATTTGTTTTAAAGCCCCGTAATTTCACTACGATCGTAGTGGTTTTGACCATTATGCGGTCAGCACTCTCACAAATTCTTCGCCGGAGATAATTCTGAGCTCGCCAAACCTAGTCAAAACTCCGAGGAACGTCTAGCGTTTGTTTTTAACTTAGATCCTAATATTATTTTATGGCTGCAAATAAAATATTTTCTACAATCATTTTCTGCTGACATGGTATTTCTATTTCGAACTTTTTTCTACAAATAGAGAACGTCAGAATAGACGTTATTTTAGAGTGATCTGTGTTATTAAAACGAAATTAAGTAAATGCGTAGGCCAGTTCACACAGCCCATCTGACCCCAAACTAAGCAAAGCTTGTACTATGGGAACCAGATAACTGATATAATTACTTTTTTTTGTTTTAGGTAATATAATTATGTATTATAAGTATATGTTTATATTTGCCGTGGTGGTGCCGGCGTAATATACATCATACATCATCAGCCATAGGGCGTCCACTGCTGGACATAGGCCTCCTCCTGGAGGGGTTTTGCCAATACTCGCCACGGTTGGCAATCGGGTTGGCGAGCGCAGATAGATGTGATTGTTCAAGGAAGACGCTGCTGCCCATCTTCCGGATTACATCCCTTAGCCGCCTCTTACGACAACCACGGGTAGAGACGGTACTATTCTTACGCCGGCACCACCACGGCAAATATAAATATATACTTATAATACATAATTATATTACCTAAAGGAGCCAACAGAGCAGTCGTATTAATTAGTAAATAGATTTTTTGATCTTGTACAGAGCTACTTACTTTTTATCGTGTGTTTATCTTTTGCAGGTAGCTCAGTAGCCTTTTCTAAGCAAGCGTGCGCCATCGTAGATATATTCACATTATATCAATTTATTCATAAAAAAGTATTTTATTAGAGCATTAATTTTCCCATACCTTTGTCGACCTCGACAAATGCAATCTAAGGAATGACAACGGTACCAAACCTATCAACAAAAAGACACAACATTCACACGTTCTCATTATTTTACAATTTTCACATAACATTGAATAAAATGCCACAACCTATTCCTTATCAAGACTGTGTGTCAAGTCTCTGACAATATGTATGTACACCGACAGTTGTTCCAGGCAAAAACTAAATATATTAAAGTGAATATCACACTATAATATAATAAAAACGAAAGTTGTTGTTCCAGGCAAGAACTAAATATATTAAAATGAATATCACACTGTAATATAATAAAAACGAAAGTTGTTGTTCCAGGCAAGAACTAAATATATTAAAATGAATATCACACTGTAATATAATAAAAACGAAAGTTGTTGTTCCAGGCAAGAACTAAATATATTAAAATGAATATCACACTGTAATATTATAAAAACGAAAGTTTATGAGTGTGTTTGTATGTTTTTTACTTCTTCACGCTCAAACGGCTGAACCAAATTTGATGAAACTATTGAGGTAGCTGACACCCTGGCTGAATATCCCTAGGCTACTTAATATCCCGAAAAAATGAAATTCTTCTACCCAATGGTTTTAGTTTAAAACGTCGATAATATTTCAATCTATCACTTCACTTGTTTTACAGTTGTTTGTTGTTTATAGATTTTGATATATATTGACACTTCTGCTACCTACTGAAAGCGGTACAATTAGGCATTCCGAAAGCTTCGGAATGCCTAATTGGGGACGCCGTGATGGAGTAACGGAGCTGCCGATGAAGGAAAACATCGTAAGGAAACCATAGCGTGGTGGTAAGGTACTTTCTAGTACTCGGCTGGCTAGCTACCACTTTCAAGTTGAAAATCTGCCGCCAAGCATCTAACGGTGTGTTCCCGCAGCCTCACTTGAGAGTCAGTACCATCCCAGGCTAGGTGTGTTTATCATTTTCGACGACACCGCCTCTTAAGATCAGGGGAGCTGTGGTCAAATTCCTAGCCTGTCAACAATAAAATTAAAAAAAGATAACGCCTGTCAATGACTATTGCAGCGGTACACAAGTAATTAAATTAAAAAATTTAAAAACCCCCTGCGCGATTAACTAAACATAGCTAAGAACCACAGCAAGGAAACTGGCTTTCAAATAAAAAAAACCGCATCGAAGTCGGTCTATCTGTTTGAGAGCTACGATGCCACAGACAGACACACACACAGGCAGACAGACATAGACGTCAAACTTATAACACATCTTTTTGCGTCGGGGGTTAAAAATAAAGCCCAGGCCATCGCTGCTTTGGCTACTTTGGAATTTATCGATGATATGTCTTAATAGCCATATTGTTTCGCTAGCAGAAACGTAGTAATATACCTAACCTGTTAGCCATTCTTATTCTTATTTCTTATTTAAAGTGGGGGCGTTAAGTCCTGCACTGACGTCCCACTTGGGATGTTTAAAACCTTACGTATAGTCACGTGTATAGTGCACAATGAATGAAAATAAACAAATTTCCCTGTTTGTATTTCAATTACTCCATCATTCTTTAATTAAAGATGTAATCATAGGTTTGTTTACAAATACCCCATTGAGGTATAACAGTGGATTGCGCCAGCCCGTATGTACTCAATTATCTAAATTGGTAATTAATTCATAATTAATATTTAATTTCCTGCGATGACACGCGACGATGGCGGATGATGGATGATTATTTTTTCTATTAATGTATGGGGGAGAGGACAATGAGCAATTACAATCATAGAAATGGGCGCTTTAGATGAAAATTGCTGCTCCCTATGGAGTGCGTGGGACGTATTAAGGCAGTTTGATTTAATTTTATTATCGGTCTGTAATAGTCAACTACTTGACATAAGCATATGCTAAGCCACGCTACTAAGCCCGATCGTCGATTTTTACTTCCGGCTATAGCTAATTGTTTTACGTATTTTTTTTAATGTAAACGTAATAAGACGATTGAGACAAACATTACCTACCTAGACGACCCCCTGCTAAGGAGATCTACCACCAAGTGTATTGTGTATTAATCTGGGTATAGAACGGGCCAATGAATATATCACAATATCACGTTTTGTTTTTTTTTCTGTCTCTTTTCACCACATTGGTTTGGCCCAGTCTGCATCCAGCATCAGGAACCGCTCTAGAATACATCTACCCTAATCGGAGAAAGGCGTGATCATGTGACGTATCGCGTGAATGCTAGTAGAATTTTATTGTTTTACCCCTCCGACATGTCATTGTAAAATAAATTAGGTAGGTAGTAAGAGAACAAGTGAAATGGTGAAAGAAAACATCGTGAGGAAACCTACGTGTCCGAAAATTCTCGAAGTGTGGCCAAAACGCATTTGGCCGGCGTGGTAGATTATGGCTATACCTTTCTCACAATGAGAAGAGGCCCACGCCCTGCTGTGGGACAGTCCATAAAAACATGGCTAATCCGGAGAAGAACAGGGTAGTTTCGCCTAGCTGGCCAAGTATGTGCAAGTTGCGGGCATGCCCCAAACTTCTAGTAATTCATGTTTTCCATTTGATTCCAGGCGATACGGCGTGGTGGACAAAAGGTTCTGTGTGGAAGGAGGCTCGCGCTGCGGCAAGGGAGAGGGCCTGTTCGTGTTCGCGGCTGAAGGAGGCAGGGAGCTGACTGAACTGCTGAATGTTTACAGTCATGATGCGCATTCCAGATTGAGCATTGCGTCTAGAAGTGGATCAGGTGAGATAGGTTTTCAATCTATATTCACATATCTAAAAGTCACGAGGTTTAACTACATATATCAAATTGAAACAACTACCAATTCAGGCTAAAAGAATAATGATCTGCGAAGTTTGGTCTTCAATGTCGTCTACTTAACAAGATAAAAAGTATTTGCCCCTCCTTTTAGATTGCTCCGATATGGTCGGCACGAATCAAGATCTGTAGGTCTTTTGTGAATGCAACTATTTGACTTTTATTCACTGTACGTAGCGAAATCACCGGGCTAATATTGCCATCGAATGTTTGAAGCTGAAGTTTGAACTGAAGCTGGTCTTTGTCTTCTAATTAAGAGTCTAGATACCTGCAATGGTAAAATATAGCCGCTATTCTTTACCATCACGAGAGTCTTGTTCTTCCTTTTACCTGTTAAAAAAACACATTCAAATTTCTTCTTTTCAGTGCTGGAGAAGCGTTTTTCGGACACCAGTTCCATGGACGAATGCTTTCACCCGTCTCTGCGGTCAGTGTCACCGTGTTGGGCGGCACCAGCTTCGCAGACAATGCACTGCCTCTCTGACTTAGATTCGAGCGTGGACGGCGAAGAGAAGTTCCGACGGCCCACCTCGCTGCCAAGGTGCTCCAGTTGTATTGGCAAGATCAGCCATTTGACCAGGTGAGAAGATTTTATGTTAGCGGACGTATAATTGACCAAATCCTTAGCTGTTCCTCGTTGGATCTCCTCCCATTTGCGCATCAAAAGTGTTAGTTATTGGGTTTTCTGCTTGAGGGGTTTTTTATGGTTGACAGGCTATGTGTTTGATCACAGCTCACCTGATATTACGTGACGGTGTGGTCGAAGATGGTAGACACACCTAGCCTGGAATGGAACTGGCTTACGAGTGAGGCTGCCGGAACACACAGTTAGATGCTTGGCGGCAGATGTTTAACTTAAGGGTGGTAGTTAGTCGAGTACTAGAAAGTACCCCACGCTATGGTTTCATCACGATATTTTCCTTCACCGGCAGCTCAAGCTCATTGTTGGGGTTTGGACCTACGACTTCGGCGTATAAACCGACCGCTCTATCATCGGTACAAAAGTTTTAAATCTTTTCCTTCTTAAGTTTCTTTCTACTTTTCTTTGTTTTGGCAGATTTAATTCCTTTTGAATAACGTCATCTTTATTGCGTCTTTTAATGTGTCCATGCGGTTTTTTTTTGTCATTTCAAACTCATCCCAAAAGTTAAATCGTCTTTTCCTCAACTCTAACAGTCTCAATTTAGCCTTCCAAGGTTTATTGACCCCGATTATTAAGGTAAACCTGTAGAAAAACTCCAGACACTTCATTCATGGGTGGTTCCACATCGACGCACCGCTGATGGTGACCGCTGATTTATACTCATTATCAAGTTACCTTGACACTCTCGTGTTGCTGTATAATACAAGCCAATTAAGTGCGTTTATACCCACGCAACAAAGTACATACGTAGTACCTATTTTATTATATCACATTTTTTTTTAAATATCTGGCAGGCTAGGTGTTTGACCACAGCTCACCTGATGTTAAGTGACGGTGTGGTCGAAGATGGTAAAGCACACCTAGTCTGGAATGGAACTGGCTCTCAAGTGTGGCTGCCGGAACACACCGTTAAATGCTTGGCGGCAGATTTTCAACTCGAGGGTGGTAGCTAGCCAGCCGAGTAATACAAAGTACCCTACGACCACGCTATGGTTTCCTCACGATTTCAGCAGCTCAAGCTCATTGTTGGGGTTTGAACCCACGCTCTACCCATGCGAACCTACCGCGCTAACCACTGAGCCATCATTGCTACAATGCATGTTTTTAGTGAGATCGTAAACAACTTGACTGTAATCTAATAGCATTAATTGTAGATAGATAGATATGTGAATTTTATTACTAGGCCAAATGCATATGGGAAATGTTCTCTAAGCTTTTTGCATATATGGTTTAGGAAACTTATTTTCCTTAAAGATTATTCACTTAACAGAGAAAGTAAAGGGGGTTTTTTTTTTTTATAGGAGCTGATATTAATATGTATCAACAATCTTACAAGCAACTTATCTTCTTTCTTATTACGTCTAAGCAATAGATTGACTATACTATAATATAATAGATGCTGTAGACAAAACTCTATATAATCAAATATAATATTATGATTTCTAAAATGTCATAGCTAACATTCCATTCATATTTAAATGTAGTATAAGAAAATAAATACATATTCTGTTGATCACCACTTAAGACAATTTTTTTTAATTTGATTAGTCATTTGTAGTTGGATTACTTGAAAACTAAATCATTCTGTTCTAGCAAGCCGTTGCGATGCACGAGTTCAATCTATCTATAATATATATATATATATATATATATATATATATCTAAATATATATAACTCAAAGGTGACTGACTGACTGACTGACTGACATAGTGATCTATCAACGCACAGCACAAACCACTGGACGGATTGGGCTGAAATTTGGCATGCAGGTAGATGTTATGACGTAGGCATCCGCTAAGAAAGGATTTTGATTAATTCTACCCCCAAGGGGATAAAATAGGGGATGAAAGTTTGTATGAAACTTTGTTAATTTTAAACCGATCGGGCTGAGACTTTGCATGCATAAAGCTACTATGACGTAGGCATCTAGCGCGGGTGAAACAGCGGGGCGCAGCTAGTGATCTATACGTCTACTCTATCAAGATAAGACTGGCTATGTTCGATTGAAAAGAAAAGATCAGCCCAATGCTCTACGTCTATTTCTGTTCGAATAATTAGAATATTTTCCTGTACCATTTTCATTTCATCTACCACCATACAATAATCGTTTTCCATTCTTCGTGAGATACATTAGGTAGATAGATAACTATTTATTGTTCACACTAAGATAACGGAACAGAAATAATAAAAACATTTAACATTCAAATAAAGTGGAACAATTGGCGGCCTTATCGCTTAGAGCAGGGGTCGGCAACATACGGCCCCTGATTGTTTTGTAAATCAGTCCCAAATATCTAAAATATTATAGATTCTAGATAGAAAATATTATAATTATAATATAAGTAAGTCTTATATTTTAATAATTTTTAATGGCGTTTTTGTTTTTGCTATCTATTCTATGGAATATGACCAATATACATAAGCTTATAGGGTTATTATTACGATTGAGGCCCGTCTTAATTTTATTTTGCCACTTTGCGGCTCTTGCCTGTCAAAAGGTTGCCGACCGCTGGCTTAGAGCGATCTCTTCCAGTTAACCTCGGTGTAGATAGACATTATATTGATCTTACTTTTGCAAGCCGAATGCTGAAATCACCACTGTGTTTAAAATGTTAATTTTCTAATTTTTTAGTTTTAAAAAAACTGTGTTGAAATTGTTTGCTTTTTCTTTTTGCTGACAAATGCTTACAATTGTATACCATCGTTCCAGGTCATCAACCATGGGCACTCCTGGCAGCGCGATGTCCCCGGTGTGGACCATGGACAACATCTTGGAGAAGCGCTCCGACTCGGACCGAGCTTCGATCTACTCCCGCTCCAGCGGCAGCGCTTCTGAGTACAGGTGGGTTTCTTCAACAGGAAAATTCGACAACTTTTGTACAGTTGGCCAATTTTAATTAAGGCAACACTTCTCGCAGGCATCTTGTAAATTTACAGTTCTACTTAATACACTAATCAGCCCTGTTTACTTTTATACATTTTCCCATCGCTGGGCGTGGGCACACGTGAGCCAAGTGCGAGTTGGTATTCTTCACACATCTCTTAGACATTATAGTGAAAACCGTACCAAAATCTATTGCGTAGGTTAGAATAACCAAGCGAAGACATGAAATTGGACTTCTATTTTGTGATTGATATATTTTCTTGTACAGTGTCCCGCGCAGTTCCTGCATACTGGACAAGAGTGTGGACTCAAAGCGGGGCAGCCCGGTGGGGTGTTGCCCTACCATCCCCGCCAAGCAGGGCTGCCAGTGCTGGCAGCAGAAGCCGTGCTGCTGCAGGAAGAAGGTCTACAACGGACCCTACGAGAACTACGACGTGCCAAAGACGCCTATGCCTTTAATACAGGTATTACCTGTTCCCTACTCAATGTCAAAAACTATATTCTACCCATTTCTGAGAACAGGTCTTCAATGCGCTGTCTTATCCAGTCGCATACCATTCTCGTTCACTGCTTCCCAGCCACTTGAACTTAACTTCCTTTCTATTGATTTCAGCAAAACTTGTATAAAAATAATAACGATTAATTCATAAAATGCTACATTACATAGAAATTGATATAATGTAGTTTAGCGCGAAGCAAGACGCGCGCTATGAACTCTGCTTTGACTCCTTGATAAAGACCACAATATGGCCAAAATTATAGTCAGAGTAATAAATATGTATACTTAAACATGAATAATCCCCTATAATTAAAACAAAAATGTGTCAAAATAATGTCAGTTTCTACATTAAAAATCTTACATCATCAGAAACTCTTACGAATACCATTTTTATATTCCAGGAACACCCTGTCGACGTCCACACAGACGCCGCAAGTTTATACGACACACCAAAGAAACTGAAATGTCTCATTAACGGTCAAGCCTGTTGCTGTACGACCGACAACCCCGATCGAACGGTCGACAACCCCGACCGAACGGTTGACAACCCCGACCAAACGGTCGACAATCAAGACCGACCCGACAATCACGAACCAAATGCAAACTACGTGAACATAGCCCCCGTTACCAAAAACCAAGAAATAGATTACGGCAACTACGCCAACATAGACTTAACTACCACATTAGAGAAATTTGAAAGCTCTTTACAAATTTTAAGAAGCGCTGGCTTCAGTCAAGAAGAGCTAGAAGCTTTGGAAGACATACCTGAAAACGACGACGATATATCAACAGCCACGACCAACACCGTCCACCCTTCTACAGAATGCTGTCATATAGAAAGCATTTCCAGTAGCAATAAAAACTGTGACAATATCAGTCGAATCAGCCATTTTTCCGATCCTCAACATTCTGACACAGACAACACTTTAAGCACTCGACGGTCAAGCTCAGCAGACTTCACTAAAAGACTTGACGACGAGTTTTCTGTCAACAGCCAAATTTGCTTCACTCCAACAGTTTTGCGAAAAGCTGGCAAAAGTGAAAGAATAAACGAAAGACCTCTTCTTATCGTCGAGGCTAAAGATTTCAAGTTACCTGAGCCTAAAAGCGAGACTCTAGTGACGAAATTTAGAGATGCAGTCAAAATTAGACGGTCGTCAAGCGTGCCCAGTAAATCGGATAAAAACAGAGATTCTTCAAGTTCGAATGACTCTGGAGTGTCGACTGGGTCTCTAAAGCATCACAAGGGGGATTTTGACTTCGAAATGCCGATCACGAGTGCAAAATCGATAAAGAAGCACTTCAAAAGCAAGCAGATAAGGCGGTCTATGACGCCAGTGCATATAGCCAAGTCAAACTCGTCGGATCCGTTGAAAAACTTGACATTTCAGTTTGAAGAAGTTGCAACTATGACCAAATCGAACTCCTGCGACGCGGACACCTTGACGAGGCGGAAAAAAGGAAACGGTGAGAATATAAAAAAAACTTTATTTTTATTGACAATTATACTAATTATTATTATTAGCAGTACCTAAATCAAATTTATTTGGCAATTTCATATGTCGTCGGTAGTTATCATAATTTCACACTAATATTATAAAGACGTAAATTTGTGTAAGTGTGTTTGTTACTTCTTCACGCTCAAACGGCTGGACCTATAAACAAACGTGAAATTTTTTGCTCGTTTTTGCTCGATATTGGTTTAATGGTAACAGGTAGACGCTTGAAATATTCACAGAAGATTTAGTTGTATAAAATAAATATTTAAATATTTCCCATACAACAAACGTGATTTTTTGCCATTTTTCGGTACGGAAACCTTCGTTTGCGAGTACGACTCGCACTTGGCCGGTTTTTTTAATTTGAAATAGGTAATTAGGAATATTTTAATACACATTTATTGGTCCATTGGTGCACTTTAAAACGAACGCCTACAAAACTACACTAAGCAAAAGTGTGTTAGCCACTCATTTGGGCGATAAGAGTATGGTTTAGAAAATAATTACTACCTTAAAATCTAAGATACAAATTTTTTGCGCTGGGACTTGGGTACGATTTGGGCCATGCCCTTTAGAATCGTAAAACTATGTTAAGTTTTCGTAAAATACTAAATTCATATCGCAGTACATTAAATAAGTAATGAATACAGTGACACCCTGGATTTTGTTTTGTTACCATAAAGGTTTGAGTTATGACCAATGTTCATTGATACATGTTATCTCTTACAACCAGAAGAGCGTTTCATTTCTATTAAATAAAAGAAAAATTAAAAAGATTCACGTGGCGATTTTAA
Organism: Biston stratarius; assembly: GCA_950106695.1. NCBI lineage: Eukaryota > Metazoa > Arthropoda > Insecta > Lepidoptera > Geometridae > Biston > Biston stratarius. The sequence continues at coordinate 12,605,902 of OX467110.1, read as the reverse complement.
GTGTTACTTTTATTATTATTCCGTTACCTCATATTTCAAACTACATAAGTATTTTCTAATTTTCAGTGGAAACCGACTCTACCGTCCGTCACAGCCAAATGACGACGAAAAGCACTTCAAGCGGCGCGTCCGATACGTCAGACTACATGGAGTCACTTTCCGTCTCGTCGTTTAGCTCTTGTGACGTTTCCGCCGATCGTCACGTCACACGCCCGCGCTCCGGCAAAGAATACGCCAGCATAGACCGCACAGCGCTAGTGTGCGACCACCCTTAAATTTAAAAAAAAGAAATGAACGTATACTCGAGTCACGCTAAGAAAACGTCTGAGAGTAGTGGAACATTAATCTGTAATAATTGTAAATAAATCAAGAATTATTATGTGTTCAGAACTTTTTTTTTGCGAATGTTACTTTTTGAAAATAGTTGTACTAAATTATACCCACCAGTGTTGATAAGCGTTATGTTATGGTGAAACATGACATTTCATGTTGTTTTCAAAACTTTATGGCTGTTTAAAGAAAAGTCAACACTAGTTGGACATGGACTGGACTTGACTATTACTTTATGTAATTTTGATTGAAAACTATTTTATTCGGCTTTTTTACGCACTTGAAAATGTGAAATAATTGACACTGGCAAAATGCACAAAGTACGATGCCAGAAATAAAAAAAAAGATTGTTTATTCTTAACCTAAAATAATCCATAACTAGGTAAAGACTGAAATTCTTTTACATTTTCCAAAAACTAAAAAAGTGAACCCTTTAATCCTCTATCTGATTTTGATAGTAAAATTTTGCGACGGATGTAATTAGAAATAATTTTATTCAGTCGTCATGTTACCGCAGCTCTCAGACGTCTTCTTAGAGATTTTCGTGTTTTAATATATTAATCTGTCTCAATATTTTTTTCCCAAACATACGACAGCCGATATAATATTAAGGCGCAGACTGACCCTTAAATACATTATTTATAAGAACCTACTAAGTATACATGAAGTTTAAATTATGGAAAATAGTAACACCTTAAAAAGTCATAGATAATAATAGTTTTGCTTTTTAATTATCAACCACTTTACATCTCTCAATAATTAATTTAAAAAAAAAAAGGAATAATATTTTAAAATCTAGAGTCATAAAAAAGTGCATATCAAAAAGAATCGACTATTAATATATTACTTCTAAGACAATAATTTCTTTGCTACAATTAAAAACAAAATATTAAAATAACACAAAAAGAAGTGTTTTATGCTATTGCCACAAACCGTTTCTCAACTTTATTTTCCTTCATATAAATCCTAATAAAT